>VFSX01000386.1:0-10000 GCA_016618255.1 Chlamydomonas sp. UWO 241 | reverse complement strand
AAGTATGACAGCTGGACCGAGAGCCCAGTCAAGTGAGCACCCACGCGCCTGTATGACTGCCGCTGCCACGCGCCTTTGAACGAACGCACCCGCTCCCACTTGCTGCGCGAGTGTATTGAGCCACTAATCACATGTGGGGCCGTTGGTGGTCAAGCCTGGATAGGATCGAGGCCTTTGTGGTGGAATCGTGGTGGAATCATCTAGTCTCTGACGCCTGCGCGCATGGGTGCATGTGGGGCCCAGATGGTGGGTTAGATTGCATACTAGCTAGAGATGGCGCCAGGCAACGAGCAGGCAGCCTCAGGCAGCAGGCGGCAGCAGCAGGCAGGCAGCCTGCGTGATGGACGCACGCAGTCACTGAGGCCTGCGCACGCGTGTGCATGTGTGGCCCAGATGATAGGTGAGATTGCATACTAGCTAGAGATGGCGCCAGGCAACAAGCAGGCAGCAGCAGGCAGGCGGCAGCAGCAGCAGGCAGGCAGCCTGCGTGGTGGACGCACGCACTCACTGACGCCTGCGCGCGTGTGTACATGTGTGGCCGCAGCACCGTCGCCGGCATCATCCTGATGGACCAATTATCCCGGTGAGCGCGCGTGCGCTGCGTGTGTGTGCGTGCGCGCGATGCACATGCACACGTATACGCGGCCGCCCGGCGTCCTGTGGCAGGCCGCACAAGGGCTTTGGATTTGTTCCTCACTGCACCATCTCTGGAAAGCGCGTTACTGCCGTTGGCGGCACATGGCCTCATTGAGGCAGCACTGCATCCCACACACACACACGCACACACACACGCACAAGGGCTTAGCTGTGTTTACTGTGTAAGCTGTGTTTACTTACTGCACCACTGGAAACCCCGTGGGCGGCACATCTCCTCATTGAGGAAGCACTGCGTCCCGCACACACACACACGCGCACACACACACACACACACACACACACGCGCGCTCCTGTGGCAGTTCGTACATGGCTTGTGTCTTTCTCACCGCCCCCCCCCCCTCCACCCCCGTCTGCAACAGCGTCTGTCGCGCCTGGCTAGCTGGCTTGTTCATCACTACCCCCCCCCCCTGCGCCGCGCAGCAACGTGTACAGGGGCACGCCCAAGATGTTTGCGCTTGACTCCAAGGCGCTGAGCTGGTCGGACAAGCTCATGGTGGGGCTCACCCGCGCACCCTCGCAAGTAACAAGTAACAGGGGGTTTCCAGCTAAGCAGGCTACTCTTCTACTAGAGATCACCCGCCGATACTCCAGCCCACTTAAGTGGACTGGAGAACCGCCGGCTCCCGGCCGATAGACTACCGCTCCCGCCGGCTAGACTACCCCAAACAGCGGTCTCTGAGAGACATGTCTGGCAAGGAGCACATAGGAGAGGACCTTCCCCAGGGTCACAGTAGTGACCTTGTGGCCAGTCAAGCCGGCACAGCCGACTGGCACTGACTAGGACGGTGCTCACCCGCGCACACAGGCACATGTGTTTGCGCAGTGCGGGCGTACAATACTCGCCAGGGAGGGTGTCTGTGACTCTCACTCTCACGTGTGCGTCGCTACGCATTGTACAACACCCTCTCTCTCTCACGTGCGTGCGCTCGTTATATTCCTGCACGTAAGACTCTGACTCGTCTTCCTCGTACAACTTTTGACTGCACAATGGATGTGGCTCGGCAGCAAGGCCGGCCTTCAGCCTCCTCCCGACACTATTTTCTTAAGCTACTGATTCAGCAGCTAGGCGAAACTAGTGGCACTCGTTCTGATTGGAAGACTTTTTCGGACACGGCGTTTGAGCGTGCTCAGGATAGGGTCGGGTGGAGAGCCGTGGTGTACGGTCCGGCTGCCCCTCAGGCGCCGGCCCCTCCACCACGGCGGTCAAGTAGATTGGCAAGCGCCACTTGACCCCCTATCCCCTAGAAGCAGTTAGGACCTATTTTGGAGGCGTCGCACAATAGCTCTCCTTTTTGCTCTGGGACTACACGTTGGCAGGCAGCCGGCTGGTGGCTACCGCCCCTCACAAGTAATTGTTAGGGCCAGAACTGGACTTGGGTCTAGGCGGTGGTACTAGGACTAGAGGTAGTCTTTGCTGGAAAGCCGATGTAACTGTAACTGTAAGACTCTGACTCAGAGTCTGGTTCGTTGGCTGTCGAGCCAGGTGCTCGGCTTGGGGGCTATCTGATGGGGGCTATCGTTGACTCGTTCTTGCGCTCGCTGCTTCCTTTCACACAGGACTCTGGTGCGTGGCGCGGACTGTCCAGCCAGATGCTTGGCTTCGTTCTGACATGCTACATGCACTCGGAGAAGCTCGAGGACCAGAAGGTGTGCATGTGGACTGCGTGTGTGTGGCGTGCTGTGTACACGCATGCGGTCTGGTGCGTGGGAATGCGGTGTGGGGTGGGGTGTGGCATGCGATGAGCGCGGGCGGGCGAGGGGGGGGGGGGCAAGCGCTCACCACCACTGCCACGCAGCCCCGCCCCACGGTTGGATCACACATACGCACACACACACACGCACACACACAAGCGTGCACACACACACACACATGCACACACACATAGGCGCATGCACGCGCACCACTCGACAACGCCCACCACCACAGCGACACACACACACACACACACGCGCACACACACACAAGCACACCACTCAACAACGCCCACCACCACAGCGACACACGCACGCACACACACACGCACACACGCACACACACGCACGCCGCTCAACAACGCCCCGCAGCGCGGCATCGTCAACCTTGAGACGGTCATCTCTGAGCTGTCAGTTGGAGTGGAGCCGGAAAGCGCGGCGGGTAAGGCGGTCGGTGGCCTCAAGAACGTCAAGCAGTACTCGCAGGTGAGCCCTCTTCGCCTGTCTCACACCCCGCCCCAATCCCAACTCCTGAGGCGCGCAAGTGAATGCGTTCATAACGCCTGAGGCGGTCGGGGGCGCGCCTCGGGCGGTGGTGGGCCTTAGCCCAGCGGTGGGCGGCCTCCAGCACGTCAAGCAGTACTCGCAAACGAGCCCTCTGCGCCTATCTCCATCCCTCCCGAGGACGCCAGCCATGACCTACACACCTCTCCCCGCACAAACATACCTCCTTGATTGCGCCGGCCGCCGACAGCAGCCCTGTAAGCTTGTCTACAAGAAAGGGGCCGCCAAAGAGTTAGCGGCCCCTTTCTCCCACCCACCTACCCACCGCCCTCCCCGAGTGTGCTGGCTGCCTGCATGGCCTACAGCAGCCCGTTAGTATACTGGGTGACGGCCCTCCCTCTCACTCACTCGCTCGCCATCTCGCTCTGTTCCTCCCACAGGCGCACCTGGACATCGTGGCGAAGTGGGGGCGCTTCCCGCACAGGTAAGGGTCGGCATACCGTAACGTTGGTTTGTGCATCTATTGGGTAGGCTGGGATTGCGGCCGCGGGCTCTCCAAGTAGACGCCCCCCCCTCGCCCCCCGCCAGGCACCCCGTCTATAGGAATCCTACCAGACTTGATAGAATTTGGCTTTGCTTATCGGGAGATAAGGAAGCCGTGTTCCAGGTTGTATAGGCGGGCAGCCTTAGCGGAAACACTGCTGCTCGTCCGGCACAAGTTTGTGTGCGGCGCCGCGGCTGCAGGCTCGCGGTGCCGGCGCGCTCACGTGTTGCTAAGCACGCACACGCACACGCGCGCCACCTCCCTTGACACAAGACAAGGGCTCAGGCAGGTAGCGACAGCGACACTGTGTGTCTGCCCTCATCATCTTTTTTCGGATGCTCCTGATGGCAGTGGCCGTGGTTGCAGTGACGCTGAAGCACGCGCTGCGCACGTTTTCCCTCGCTTCGCAGGAACGCCTCCATTGGGCGCGAGAGCACGCCGGAGGAGGCTGCTGGACTGGCGGACGGCAGCATCAAGGGGTTCTGAGGTGAAGACATTTTTCAAGGTCGTGCACGTGGGGAAGGAAGAAGAGGGTCCGGCAACTGTTAAGAAGTTCTGAAGGCTGAAGACCTTCTAAAAGAGACGCCGCACGGGAGGCGATGACCCTAGCAGCGGCACACGCACACAAACGCGCGCGTACATACACGCGCCCGCACACGATTAATAATGAAGCCGTGCCGCACACATATGTGGTGTGACAGGTGTGACAGCGCAGGGTCAAGAGGAGGGGCAATTTCGTCGGCACGCTGCAAATCCTCTGGTGAAAGGCTGGCAGGTCTACACGGACCCCTCACATGGAAGAAGCAACAGGCAGGGGACTGGGCACCATGGGACGGACGCAGACAGCATGCCGGCTCATCCTCCGCTGCAGCCGCCGAGCTTGGTGCAGCGCGTGTCGCAGCTGGCAGCCACGCGCGGCAGCATCATCAGCAACGCGCGCGCGCTTGGGGGTTTGACACCCGCCGGCGGGCGGCGGTGTGCGGCGGGTCATTGGATTCACCCAGGGAGGCTCACCCAGCTTCAACTGCAGTTGATGACGCAGACACACTCGAGCGGTAGGCCCACAGGCGGGGTTGGGGGGCAGAATGCAGGGGCAACCCCCTGCATTCTCAAGCAACCTCGAGGTCCAACTGCGCTGTTGCTGCGTTGAGCTGGACGTGAGTTGGAGAGCCAGGCTGCAGCAATGATGACTGAATTCTCATCATTGAGATGAGAGAGGTCTGCCAGTGCTCCTGCTGCATTGGTCAGCACTTTGGGATGGGAGTCAGGCTGCAGCAGCTGCACCAACAGAGGGATGGCACCAGCTACAGCAGCGATGGCTGCCTGGTTCTCAGCACTGCAAGCGAGCATGCCAAATGCGACTGCTGCATTGCATTGCAACTCGGCTGATTTGCCAGGCCCCAGCAGCTGCACCAGTGGAGAAATGATACCAGCTGCAGCGATGGTAGTCAGGCTGTCCTGATTCTCGGCACACAGGATTGCCAGCGTCGCCAGCGCCTGCTTCTTCTGGCTGGGCCTGGATTCCGCTCCAAGCATGCGCACCAGGTTCTTAACGTCTCGGCAGGGGAGTGGAAGCATCGCGCGCGGCGATCGTGGCTGCGTGTGGGCTGGCAAAGGGGGCACGCATGGAGCTGTGAGTAGGAGAGTGAGCGTGTGTGTGTGTGTGTGTGTGTGTGTGTGTGTGTGTGTGTGTGTGCAAGGGTGCGTGTTGGCCCCGGCACACAGCACCACCCCAATGTCCCTCAGGGACACCCGTGTGGTCATGCACAGTTTGTGTGTATGCGCGCGCGCTGCATGCGAGGGGGCGTGGCACTGTAGTGCACCCGCAGTGCACCCGCATGGGGCGCACGTGTGTGTGCGTGTGCATGCTGTGTGCGTGCATGCAGGCATCGCAGTTTCAGTCTCTGTTTGGCCCTCTTGCGGTGTATGACATGGCAGAGTGCAACATGGCCGGCGCTCGATGCACGACCTGGGCCGGGCATGCCCAGGGGCGATGACAGCCATGCACGCATGCGCAAGGGCATGATGCACGTCAGAAGGGCTCGGAGCGTGTGACGAGGACACGATGCGTCTACGATGTTCACCAGGCTGGCGTGGAGATAAGCGCAGCAGGCGACACACACACAGCAGGAAGACAGGGCGTCGATCGAGTGCAAGAGCCAGGCACGCGTGGCGTCGAAATGGCGAGATGGGTCGTGGTTGATCGTGATCAAGTCGCAAAAGAATGCGACCGCTGTTGTTGAGGCAGCGCCGGACCGCCAGGTTCGGCCAAACACCCCCCCCACCTGGATGGGGCTGTTTCTCAGGGCCCCAATCCACTCCGACCATAAAACGTTGCTGATCACTGACCACCCACTCCTCACCGCACGATTCCACCGGCCATCCAACGCCACGCGCGCTGCCTGGTCCGTGCACTGCCACGACGCCAAGAATTCGCGCCTGTGCTGATCCGCACGCAACAAGCGTTGTGTTGTTTTGACACCCTCACCTACATACTGTGTATCGAGCCTACGAGTTCTCCAAGAACCTCAGACGTGAGTGGCGTGCACGCATGCAGCTCGCATGGCTGTCCCATGCGCAAAACGAGTGCGTGCCTGCCCGAGCGCATGCCTGCCTGCCGCAGCCCTTGGCTGGGCATGCTGAGCCTGTGCATGCGCGCTGGCAATGGATCTCTTTAAACCAGGACCTCGTTAAACACATGGCTCTCTACAACCGTGCCGACGCAGTGTCAAGAAACTTCCAACCGCAACGCACGCGCCATGGCTCACGATGGTGCCCGTAAGGGGCTCGCTCTGCGGTCGGCAGCTGACAAGGGAGATGTGGCCGCCATGCGCTTGCTGCTCGACCATCCGTCTGCCGACGCAGCAGTGATGCTGATGCACACAAACAGCTTGGGATCAACCGCTCTCACGATGGCTGCTGAGAAAGGCCATGTGGAAGCCATGCGCCTGCTGCTGGACCATCCGTCTGCCGACGCAGCAGCGATGCTGATGCACACAAACAGCTTGGGATCAACCGCTCTCATGATGGCTGCTGATAAAGGCCATGTGGAAGCCATGCACCTGCTGCTCCACCACCCGTCTGCCGACGCCGCAGCGATGCTGGTGCACACAAACAAAAATGGGTGGAACGCCCTCACGATTGTACTGGGCGTGGCGTACGCGCAGCAGTAACAGCAGCAGCAGCAGCAGCAGCAGCAGCAGCAGCAGCAGCCGGGACCGCAGCACGACGCGGCATGAGCTTAGAGGCAGGCTGCGCTATGCACCCACCAAGCGGCCCGTGCGATCGCCAGCCGCCTGCCTGATGTGCAACACCAGACTCTGAGAGACACCACTTGCGGGTTGCCAGTGTGGTGACCAGCACCACACTGCCTGGTGTACAGCACCAGAGTCAGCTGTGCGGGCACATCAAGGTTGCCAGTGGCACTGGCACCTGTTCAGGTTTCAAAAGAGTCTCCTGCTTCACACAGTCTCATGACGAGACTCCTCATCTCCCCCGCATGCGCACGCACACACACACGCACACCAGGACGTCACGGTGTTGACCTCTCCACACATCTCCACGGTTTCTCTCTAGATGGGGCCATGTGTGGACTTGTGCGAGGACCGGTTCACTTTGAACCAGACTGCAACAGAGCTCGCTACCGCCCACCTGGCTGTGTATCGTGGGAGGCTACCAAGCGCCCTGTTGCAACACACATTTAGCCAGCAGAGACAGGTCTTACATGCATCCAGCTACTGCCGGCGGTCCACACCGTGCTGGGTGTGCTTTCCAGACACTGCGCAACACAGACCCAGATCATCATCATGATGCGCCAGACAACACCAACACCGCGTGCAACGTTGTCAGCGTCTACACTCAAGCCAGGTGCTGATACTGACTGCGCAGCCCAGATCATCATGTGTCAGACAGCCCTAATGTTACGGCCCTAATGGTACTGGGTCATACTTCTGTCCACACCACGATCCGCACCCAAGGCACAGCCTGTGTGGCTGATCGTCACTTATCGTGTAAGACTCATCGTCGTCACATCACCCAACACCGCGTGCAATGTGGTGGTGTCTGTGTGTGTGAGACTCATGCCAGGTGCTGATAATGACTGCTATGTGTGGATCGGGTCCCAGACGGCCACCGAGGGGGCCTGTGGCGCCGTCACAGAACTGGTAGGCTGGCGCGCTGCGTGGCCTTGCGAGCTCTCCTAGTAGAGCCCCCCTAGACGTGTACTTGTGACGGGAGTGGCGCTCCGTGTGCTCCGTTACAGTAGTCTAGGCCTTAACTCACGCCCCGGGGTCCTCCGGACGCATAAGTGTAAAACCTGTAAAACCACCGTCATAGCCGAAGCCATCCGATGCGCCGACGCCTCCACCGCCCCAGCCGTCACGACTTTTGCTCCGCGCCCGCGCCCTTGAGCTCGTACACCTGGGGTGCAAGCAGCGTGCGGAGCGGAGCAGGGCATGCGTCAGGGGCGAGGCGCGGCACAGCACGCGTGCAGCTGTGGCACTGCGGTGCGACTGCGGTAGGGTGCCACGTAACGCCGTGGGGGCCAAGGCGTGTGCCACGCTGCCCACATCAAGCCCCCGCTTTCTGCAGTCGCAGCACTTACTGAGGCTGTACTACCTAGTAGGAGAGCACACACCAGAAGAAACAAGTAATAAGCTGGATCTCTTTGTAAGACAGATGGGACATCTTCACACAACGAGCAAGGGCGCACAGAGATGTTCGAGGCGCACGGCATTGGTCAGCCCCAACCCACCTAACCCGCAACCAACCGCCAATCAAAATTCGCATGCCAGCCAGTGATTCCCCTGCGAGCCGTATACCGCTCCGGGCCGGGTTTCCCATTTCCCAGGAAACCACACCACGCTTTGTGGGAGAGGGCGTGGAGGGATGCGTTGGAAAGGTATCGCCGAGGGCAGCACAACGGCATGCGTTGCGTGAACGCCCGCTATGTATTGCGCCTGGTATGAGCGGTCAAAGTTGCTAAAATCCTTCCCAGGGGACACTGATGCCAGCCCGCCTGGAAACGCAGCAGATGAGGCATCTCCAAGCTCGCGTCACACAAGGGCGCACAGAGATCTTCGCTGCAACCCACCCAACAGTCATTCGAAATTCGAATGCCAACCCCACCCTACAATTACGCCTCGGACCGCGACTCTGTTTGATTTTTTTTGAATGTCGACCCAAACCATCATCCGTGTTTGAATTCCGAGCGCACCTGGAAGTGCGACTCGGAGAGTGCGACCACCTGTTAAAAAGCCACCCGCAACCGCCACTCGTGTTTGAAGTTCGAACCCAGTTTGAATTCCGAACCCACCTGGCAGTGCGACTCGGAGAGTGCGACCACCTGTTAAAAAGCCATCCCCAACTGCCACTCGTGTTTGAAGTTCGAACCCAGTTTGAATTCCGAGCCCACCTGGAAGTGCGACTCGGAGAGTGCGACCACCTGTTAAAAAGCCACCCCCAACTGCCACTCGTGTTTGAAGTTGGAACCCAGTTTGAATTCCGAACCCACCTGGAAGTGCGACTCAGAGAGTGCGACCACCTGTTAAAAAGCCACCCCCATCTGCCACTCGTGTTTGAAGTTCGAACCCAGTTTGAATTCCGAACCCACCTGGAAGTGCGACTCAGAGAGTGCGACCACCTGTTAAAAAGCCACGCCCAACTGCCACTCGTGTTTGAAGTTCGAACCCAGTTTGAATTCCGAACGCACCTGGAAGTGCGACTCGGAGAGTGCGACCACCTGTTAAAAAGCCACCCCCATCTGCCACTCGTGTTTGAAGTTCGAACCCAGTTTGGATTCCGTACCCACCTGGAAGTACGACTCGGAGAGTGCGACCATCTGCGGCAGAATGTCGGTCACGCTCAGGTCCTGCACCTCGTACCTGTGTGTGGGGTGGGGGGGGGGCGGGGCGGTGGTGTGTGTGTGTGTGTGCACGTGTGCTGTGTCGTGCGAGGGGTTCACTCAGGTCCTGCAGACGGGTGAGGGTGCATGTGTTGGTGCGTGTGTGGTCGATTTCTACAGTCCGTCGGGCGCCTTGATGGCGCTCATTATGAGGAGTGTGTTGCGTGCCGTGTGTATGTTGTATATGTGTGCGTGAGGTGGGGTGGGGTGGGTGGTGCGGGGGGGGGGCGCTCAGGTCCTGAACCTCGTACCTAATGAGGGTGGCTGGGTGGGTGGGGAAGGGGGGGGGTGGGGTCGGGGGCAGGGAGGGTATGGGGGAGAGCGAGCGAGCGAGCGCGCGCGTGCAACTCTGCGTGTGCCCAACTCTGTGTGCATGTGGGCGTGCCCAATTCAGTGTTTGTGCGGGCGCGGTTGTGTCGTGTCTTGCCTGTGGTGCCCAGTGGTGTTCGTATCCCAATGACCGTTTGTCCTCACAAATAGGTAATTTGAACGCTGTTGACGTGCTCTTTGGGGCTCGATTAACGGAGGCGCGTTCTCGTCGCCGAGCCCTGGACCCAGCAATGCGGCGCTGCTGGTGACGAGGATCTCCGTGCCGCTGACGAGCGGGGTAAAAACGACTGGCCCGGCTCCTGCTAGACTGCCCCTCGGTGGAACACTTCAGGAGCGCTTTGCCCGGCGCTGCCATGGCTTGGCGAGTAGCC
>VFSX01000856.1:12500-27984 GCA_016618255.1 Chlamydomonas sp. UWO 241 | reverse complement strand
CTGTGCGCATTCCTGCCTGTTGCATGGAATGTGTGTGCTTCCCCCTCATCCTCTGGCAAGCGCCCGTTCAGAATCACCATCCCGGTGTCTCGGCACAGTCTAATCATGTCCCTCCCGTGCGCGTTCTGCGGCCCGTGGTCGGAGACGTCCGCTGTCCCTACCCGCCCAGCCCGTGTGATGTCCCAAGCGGTCAGCGCGAGGGCGGGGTCACCCCCCTCGGCGTCGTGCCCCCCCCTTTCGTCCGCTTGGCCGGTGCGGGCGTTGAGGTCCCCCAAAACTAGCACCTCCCCCAGCTCCCTGTACTTGGCTATCCCTTGGGCGAGAGCCAGCATGTGGGCTTCCGCCGACAGGCTCCCGCCCTCCCGCTTCAGGTACGTGGAGGTGGGGGGGGGGAGGTAGACAGCGCACGCGTACACGTCCCTCCCCCCCTTGAGCCTAATCCTGAACCAAAGCATCCCCAGCGCTGGGGTGTCTTCCACCACCTTGACGTGGCTCGCGATCGTGGAGCGCACATGAAGCGCCCCCCCCCGTGTTTAGCGGTGTATGGGCGTCGGCTGCATGCTAGGCACTTGAACCCCCTAATAGCCCCGGGGGCCTCGCCGGTATGCCCAGTTTCAGTGAATGCGATGATGTCCGTTGTGGCCCAGAGCCAGTTACTGACGTCGGCGCTCTGGTCTATGTGATAGTGTTGCCCTTTAACGTTCCACGTCATTACGCGTAACCCGATGCCGGGGCGTGGCCCGGCCGGCTGGGCCCGGCCCCGCCGTGCCCGGCCATCCCGGTGTGCTCCGCGTCGTGCATGGGGCCCATTGCCGCCACCGGGGGCGCCCCCAGCGCCCCCAGTGGCCCTGCCCCCCCCCTCGCCGACCCCATGCCCTGCTGCTGTTCCATTCCAGCATGCTACTGCCCTACGCCAATGGGGTCCCATGCCGGCGGCCCAGTCATCACCTGATGCGGCGGCCCCGCCGCCAGTGGTGTCCCCCCCCCGCCCGTCCCCGCATGCTGGCCCCCCCCCGCCTGCTGGTGCTGCCACATGCCCATGTGTTGCGGCCCCCATGTTTGTGCCCCCGCCTGCTGATGTTGCTGCTGCAGCTGCTGCTGCATCCCCATTGCCATCTGGTGCTGCGTCTGCTGCTGCGCCTGCCCCATGCCCTCATGTGCCAGTGCTTGTGCCTGTGCCAGTGCCTGTGCCTTCTGTGCCTGTGCCTGTGCCTGTGCCTGTGCCTGTGCCTGTGCCTGTGCCTGTGCCTGTGCCTGTGCATGTGGCTGTGCCTGTGCCTGTGCCTGTGCCTGTGCCTGTGCCTGTGCCTGTGCCTGTGCCTGTGCCTGTGCCTGTGTGCCTGTGCCTGTGCCTGTGCCTGTGCCTGTGCCTGTGCCTGTGCCTGTGCCTGTGCCTGTGCCTGTGCCTGTGCCTGTGCCTGTGCCTGTGCCTGTGCCTGTGCCTGTGCCGCCTGTGCCTGTGCTTGCGCGCCATTGCCCATGTGCTGCTGCCTTGCGTTCATGTGCTGCGGCACGCGCAATGCCTGCAGCCCTGCAGCCTGTTGCTGCTGCCCCATGCCCATCTGTTGCCCCGTGCCCGTTAGCTGTTGCAGCTGCTGCTGCAGATGGTGTATCTGAAGCTGCAGTGCTGCCGTCCCTGCCCCCTCTTGCATTGCCCTGGCTGCCACATGCCCGGACCCATGCCCCAGGGATGCCCCCCACCTGCGGTCTGTGCCGTTGGTGTTGGTGCCTGCCCCCCCTGGAACCCTGCTCCTAGCGGCGGCTGCCACATGCCTGCCCCCGTGCCCCCAATCTGCCCCCCCGATGCCTGCTGCGCCCCGGGTGGTGGTGGTGTTAGTGCATGCCCCCCCTGGTACCCCGTTCTTGCCTGCTGCGCCACCCTCGGCAGCTGCAACCTGCCCGGATCCGTGACCACCGCCTGGCCCCCCCCTGCCTGCTGCGCCCCTGTTGGTGGCAGTGTCAGTGCCTGTCCCCCGTGGTGCCCCGGCCCGGCCGGCCGCGGCAGCGCCGCTCCCGGCAGCTGCCCCATGTCCGGCCCCGTGTCCACTGGCTGTCCCCCCCCGGCATGCTGCGCCCCTGGTGGTGGTGGGGGTGGGTATTCTCCCCCGCCCTGCTGCGCCGGCTCCCGCGGCGGCAGCACCCCGCCCGCGAGCACCTGCTTGTCATCAACCCACAGGCAACCCCTGGCAGAGCGCACCTTCCTCCCCTCCTGCATCGCCTGCGCGAACAGCGCCTTCAGCGGCAGCCACGCCTGCTGCTGCGCAGGCGTCCGCTCCACGCTGATGCTGACCCCCGCCGCGGACACCGCCGCGAGGCGGCTGTGCACCCAGCGCGCCAGCAGGGGGCTCGCCACCACAAACGCCGCCTTGGTGCCCTCCTGGCTGCTGGTCTCCCCTCCCTTCGGCCGCAGCACCCACGCGTCCTCAAACACCAGCGGCCCCGCGGCAGGTGGTGGCTTCCCCAGCAGCTCCGGCCGGATGAGCCACGTGTGCAGCTTGTCCGCGAGCTCGAGTGGTCTGTCGGTCACCCGTTGAGGGATGATGACCTTGAACATGCGGTTGCAGCGAGTCTCTCGCCGCTCTGCGATGATGGCGGCTCGCACGTTCCCAGTTGGGCCCATGCCGGCCGCCTGCCTGATCTCGTCCCGCAGAGCAGCCGTGTCCCTCTGCTGGGCTGCGGCGTGTGCACCGAGCTCGTCCTTGCTTGCCCTGCTGGCCAGGTCGCGGCTGTACTGCACCTGCCGCGCCTTGGTGTCCTCTCGCACGAGGGCCTCGTGGCCCGCCGTGCGCTCCTCCATGGCCGTGAGTCCTAGCCCCAGCCTGATCACCTCTGCATTCATGCGCCCGTACCCGCTGCCGAGCCCGCCAAGCGCCGTCTCGAGCCCAGACAGGCGTGTCTCCGTGGCTGCATGGTTGCGCCTGGCGTCCGCCCGCATGGCATCCGCTTGGCGCATGGCCACCTCGTGCATGGCCGCATGCTGCCGTGCAAGGGCACTCATGCCCTCCCCGCCTTGCATGCCCTCGTCATAGCCGCTGGGTGGCGCGAGCGGCTCGTCCTGATACAGGACCAGAGCGAGTGAGGGATCATTACCTCTGCATCCACTGCCACACTAATCACCCAGCTAGGCAGCTGCCCAGCAGCTAGGCAGGAGCTAGGAGGCAGCTGCCCAGCAGCCTCACTTCCACTGGCATGCATCGGCATTGTACAGTCAACCATCACGTCAACCATCAGGGCTATCAGCTCCATCCATCAACACATCTGCACCCACTGCCAATACTGCCACGCTAACCGCCCAGCTACTCACCAGCTACCCTTTGCCATGCATCGGCATTGCAAAGTCCCCCCATCAGGGCCACCAGCTATTCTCTCGACAAATCTGCTTGCACCCACTGCCACGCCAACCGCCCAGCTACGCAGCTACCCAGCAGCTTCCCATTGCCGCCATGCATCGGCATCGCGAGGTCCACCATCAGCGCCACCAGCTCCATCAGCACCATCAGCTCTTCTCTCGACAAATCTCAGCTCTGCTCTCGAAAAATCTTGGTAGGCTGGCGCGCTGCGTGGCCTTGCGGGCTCTCCTAGTAGAGCTCCCCTAGACGTGCAGTCTGGGCCTGAACTCACGCCCCCGGGCGCGCACGTGTAAAACCTGTGAAGCCTCGACAAGTCTGCATGTACCCACTGCCACGCCAACCGCCCAGCTACGCAGCTACCCGGCAGGTAGGCAGCAGCTGCCCAGCAGCTACCCATTGCCGCCATGCATCGGCATCGCGAGGTCAACCATCAGGGCCATCAGCTCCATCGGGAGGTCAGCCGCGCCCTTTGGCGCACCAACAGCGACAAGCGCAGAGTCGTCCTGAGCAAGCTCTGTCGCCACCTGTGTGTGCGTGTGTGTGTGTGTGTGTGTGAGTGTGTGTGTCTGCACATGCTTGCGTCGTCATGGGCAAGCTCGGTCGCCACTGAGTGTGTGTGTGTGCGTGCGTATGGATGTGTGTGTGTGTGTGTGTGTGTGCGTGCATGCGCGTGTGTCTGCACAAGCTTGAGTCGTCATGGGCAAGCTCGGTCGCCACCTGCGTGTGTGTGCGTGAGCGTGCGTATGGATGTGTGTGTTTATATGTGTGTGTGTGTGTGTGTGTGTGTGCGTGCATGCGCGTGTGTCTGCACATGCCAGACCGTGTGTGTGTGAGGAAGTGCGGAGAGCGTACGCACGCCACACTCACGCACCTGCACCGCCATCGCTTGCTGCCGCTGCTGGATTTGCTAGCTATTGCTGTTGTTGGCCGTGTGCGTGTGTGCGTGCATGTGTGCATGCATGTGCATGTGTATGTGCATGTGCATGTGCATGTGCATGTGCATGTGTATGTGTATGTGCATGCGTGTGTGTGCATGTGCATGCGTGTGTGTGTGTGTGTGTGTGTGTTTGTGTGTGCATGTGTGTGTGTGTGTGTGTGCATGTGTGTGTGTGTGTCCTCATAGCGACGAGTGGTCTCCCGCTATTGACAGACGCCCTTTCGCCGACCTCTGGAAGAATATCGCCGTTATCTTTGTAATGATCTGGAATGGAATGGAATGAGTGTGTGTGTGTGTGTTCACACCTGCGCCGCCATCACGCCGCGCTTGGTGCGGTCCGCGGCCGTCGTGACCTTGTCCCCCCGCCCGCCCACGCCGGGTGGCGATACAAGCGCGCCACTCGACGAAGACACGAGCCCTGCGAGAAAAACACAAAACAGAAGAGCAGTTACAGAAGAGGGAAGATTCAGAAGAGCAGTTATGTAACCGACGATGCAGTTCAGTTCAGTGCCCATGCCGATAGGTGGCGATGTGAGCGTTCCGCCCAACGAAGACACGAGCCCTGCGAGAAAAACACACAACAGAAGAGGAGTTACTGAAAGTCAGTTACGGAAGAGTAACAAACCCGTCCAGTTCAACAGATCGGAAGAGCAGTTACGTAACCGACGTTGCAGTCCAGTTCAGTGCCCATGCCGACAGGTGGCGATGTGAGCGCGCCGCTTGACGAAGACACGAGCCCTGCAAGCAAAAAACACAACAGAAGTGGAGTTACAGAAAGTCGGTTTCGGAAGAGTAACAAACCCGTCCAGTTCAACAGATCAGAAGAGCAGTTACGAAACCGACGACGCAGTTTGGTTGAGTGCCCTTGCCGACAGGTGGCGATGTGAGCTCGCCGCCCAACGAAGACGCGAGCCATGCGAGAAAAAACACACAACAGAAGAAGAGTTACAGAAAGTCAGTTACGGAAGAGTAACAAAGCCGTCCAGTTTAACAGATCGGAAGAGCAGTTACGTAACTGACGTTGCAGTCCAGTTCAGTGCCCATGCCGACAGGTGGCGATGTGAGCGCGCCGCTTGACGAAGACACGAGCCCTGCGAGAAAAACACACAACAGAAGAGGAGTTGCAAAAAATCAGTTACGGAAGAGCTACAAAAACCGCCGGTTAAGGGTGTGTTTCCACTCGGACACTTTTGTAGAAAACTTGAAGGTTTTCTAGTCGCGCTACAAGGCCCCTGCGCTGTCCAGTCAATCTAGAAGAAGTGTGTTTCTTCTAGTCACAGCCGAAGTTCAGTCGTCGTCGCTAGCGTCTCCGACGCCGAGAACGCTGCAGTCAAAGTCGCTCCCCACCCTTCTTCTAGGTCGTTAGTGGGAACACACCCTAACCATCAGAAGAGGCAGTTACAACCGCCAATGCACCGGCGGGGGTGGGGCGTCAGGAGGGGGGGGGGGGGGCGACTTCCTTATTTTGACTCCCTGGCAGGCTGGGGCGCTGCGTGGCTTTGGAGGCTATCCGAGTAGAGCCCCCCCCCGACGCGTAGTCTACACTAGGCCTCAACTCACGCCCCGGGGTCCTCTGGACGCGTATGTAAAACATGTAAAACCCGCAAATGCACCGCTCCCCACATTCACACCCCACGCTCCACACACGCACAAGAACTCACCCACGGGAGTTGCAAAATCTGCAGCCGCAGCCGCGCCGCCCACGCTCCGCGCGCGCATGCGCCGCAGGGCCCCGAGGTGCGCGTATGGCGCGCGTGTGATGGGGTCCCTGACGGCCGGCGCAGCGTGGTGGTTTGGGTTCATAAGTAAGGACTGGCTGGCTGGCTAGGTGGGGCTCAGAGTAAGCAGGGCAGGTTAATTAAACACCTGTCCTGACAGGCACTGTTGATGCGATATTTACTCTGCGCTCGCTGAGCGCGGCACATGCCGAGTACAAACAATGCAAGGCTGTGGCATTTGTCGACTATTCTAAAGCTTACGATTGCATAAACTGTGCGGCACTGTGGAGAGTCCTTAGATTATATAGTGTTCATCCGCACATGATTGATCTGTTGGAGGATCTTCACACCAAGACCGCAGCTGCCGTGCGGCTGGCTGGGAAAATCGGGCACAAATTCCCCGTGTCGTCTGGTGTGCGACAGGGGTGCGTCATTGCTCCTGTGTTGTTCAATGTTTTTATTGACCACATAGTGAAAAAGGCGATAGACATGATGCCAGAGGGGGCTGGCGTGTCAGTCGTGACCCGAGCCGGCGGCTCTGTGTTGTCGTCGTCGGTGGAGCGCATAGTAATGCTGATGTATGCCGACGATTTATGTTTGTTCTCGCATGACCCAGCTCAGTTGGCGCTTATGCTGAAAATCCTTGACAAAGTGTCCAATAGCTTTGGCATGCAAATCAACGCCGCCAAGACAAAGTGATGATTTTGCCAGCAGATTTTGACGCGGATCTGCCCACGTTTGCGCTGACTGGTGGTGAAGTGAAGACCGTCTCCGCATTTAAGTATCTAGGGAGTTGGATAACCCAGAGTGGTGGTGTGGAAAAGGAGATCGGTGTGCGTGTCGGTCGCGCGCTGGGCGTGTTTGCGTCTTTTGATAAGATTTGGGCCAGCAAGAAGATGCAAGTGCAGTCTAAGAAGCGGGTTTACAACACTTTCGTGCTGCCCCACTTTCTGTACGGCTGTGAAACATGGGCCCCTACTAAAACACAACTGACTCGATTGGAGGTTGCCCACTCTAACTGCCTTCGTCGCATTCTGGGTGTGCGCCTGGTCGACCGGCACAGATTAACTTATATTCGGCAGGCGTGCGACACTAAGCCAATTGAGAGCCTTGTGGCAAAGCGATCAATGCAGTGGCTAGGCCATGTGAATGCGCATGCCGGCTTCTCGTCTTCCTTGTACGACTTTTGACTGCACGATGGATGTGGCTCGGCAGCAAGGCCGGCCTCCAGCCTCCTCCCGACACTATTTTCATAAGCTACTGATTCAGCAGCTAGGCGAAGCTAGTGGCACTCGTTCTGATTGGAAGACTTTTTCGGACACGGCGTTTGGGCGTGCTCAGGATTAGGGTCGGGTGGAGAGCCGTGGTGTACGGTCCGGCTGCCCCTCAGGCGCCAGCTCCTCCACCACGGCGGTCAAGTAGATTGGCAAGCGCCACTTGACCCCCTATCCCCCAGAAGCAGTTAGGACCTATTTGGGAGGCGTCGCACAATAGCTCTTCTTTTTGCTCTGGGACTACACGTTGGCAGGTAGCCGACTGGTGGCTACCGCCCCTCACAAGTAATTGTTAGGGCGGAACTGGACTTGGGTCTAGGCGGTGGTACTAGAACTAGAGGTAGTCTTTGCTGGAAAGCCGATGGAACTGTAACTGTAACCTGACAGGTGTTCATCAGGCCAACATCAGGCCAACTGATGTCAGTTGGCCTGATAAGGGCGGTCAGCTGACCGATGTGCGCGGAAGGCACACTCGTGTTGGGCTCCCTGGTGTGACGAACAGATAGGCAGGGGGGGGGGCAGTGGTCAGGGGTTCAATTATGTAACTGGGCAGTTACTCTCTTGTCACACCCCGATCACACCAAGTCACACCTGTACTTTGCCGGTAGTGAGGTCACACAAGGCCAACACGGGCAGGGTCATTGTTTGAGGAATTTCCGCGGGTCAACGCTCACTGACCCTGGTCAACGGTTACTCTCTCTCACGCCCTGGTAACACCAAGTCACACCTGTACTTTGCCGGCAGTGACGTCACACAAGGCCAACACGGACAGGGTCATTATTTGTAGGATCCTGTCGGGCGAGAGACCAATTAACAGATAAGTCAAAATGCGGTGCCATTTTGCTTCTCGTCTCTTTGCCTCGTCCTACTCTCAGAGTTCTACTAAGGCTCACCGAAAGAGAGCCTGACTCAGTGAGCCTTAGTAGAACGGCGAAAGCAGAAATGAGGAATTTCCGCGGGTCAACGCTCGCTGACCCTGGTCAACGGTTACTCTGTCACGCCCTGGTAACACCAAGTCACACCTGCACTTTGCCGGCAGTGACGTCACACAAGGCCAACACGGACAGGGTCATTGTTTGTAGAATCCTGTCGGGCGAGAGACCAATTAACAGATAAGTCAAAATGCAGTGCCATTTTGCTTCTCGTCTCTTTGCCTCGTCCTACTCTCGGAGTTCTTCTAAGGCTCACTGAGAGACAGTCTGACTCAGTGAGCCTTAGTAGAACGGCTAAAGCAGAAATGAGGAATTTCCGCGGGTCAACGCTCGCTGACCCTGGTCAACGGTTACTCTCTGTCACACCCCGGTCACACCAAGTCACACCTGTACTTTGCCGGCAGTGACGTCACACAAGGCCAACACGGACAGGGTCATTGTTTGTAGAATCCTGTCGGCGAGAGACCAATTAACAGATAAGTCAAAATGCAGTGCCATTTTGCTTCTCGTCTATTTGCCTCGTCCTACTCTCAGAGTTCTACTAAGGCTCACTGAGAGACAGTCTGACTCAGTGAGCCTTAGTAGAACGGCGAAAGCAGAAATGAGGAATTTCCGCGGGTCAACGCTCGCTGACCCTGGTCAACGGTTACTCTCTGTCACGCCCTGGTAACACCAAGTCACACCTGCACTTTGCCGGCAGTGACGTCACACAAGGCCAACACGGACAGGGTCATTGTTTGTAGAATCCTGTCGGGCGAGAGACCAATTAACAGATAAGTCAAAATGCAGTGCCATTTTGCTTCTCGTCTCTTTGCCTCGTCCTACTCTCGGAGTTCTTCTAAGGCTCACTGAGAGACAGTCTGACTCAGTGAGCCTTAGTAGAACGGCTAAAGCAGAAATGAGGAATTTCCGCGGGTCAACGCTCGCTGACCCTGGTCAACGGTTACTCTCTGTCACACCCCGGTCACACCAAGTCACACCTGTACTTCAGTGGTGTCCTTAAGGAAACCGAGAATATCCTGTTTGCCCCCGCAACATCGGAGGGAACGAGCCGAATTGCCCCCGCAGACGACGATTTTTGTTGTTGTTGCGGAAACGTGTGAAATTGCCGATTTTCACACTTTTTGGAGCGAGATCCCTGCGATTCGCCCCCGCAGTTTCCACCAAAATTTCCCGGTTTGCGGGGGCGCTAAGGACATCACTGCTGTACTTTGCAGGCAGCCCCGAGACCGAGCAGTGCGGCACCGGCGGGCACACAACGTCCCACCAAGGTCACACCCGTACTTTAGTTAGGACACACCTGCACTTTGCCGGCAGCCCCGAGACGGAGCAGTGCGGGATCGGCGGTCACACGACGTCCCGCCAAGGTCACACCCGCACTCTAGTTAGGTCACATCTGTAATTTAGTAAGGTCACACTCACTTAGGGTGGATCACTCTTTAGGCAGATACTTTAGAGGCAGGTCACACCTGTAATTTGCAGGCAGCCCCGAGACCGAGCAGTGCGGGATTGGCGGTCACACGACGTCCCACCAAGGTCACATCCGTACTTTAGTTAGGTCACACCCAAGGGGAGGGGGGCAGAAAAGTACATGTGTGACACACACGCTGATTGTCAATCTTCTTGCTGTCTATGTTCCAAATCAAGCGGAACTTTTGAATTTGGACACCTGGCGGCCGAGATATGAGGGTCCAAAGTTGGGGTGGGTGGGTGGGTGGGTAGGAGGAGCAGCAGACTAAATATGGGGGTTCGAGAACTATCTTTCCACTGGACCGATTTTGATGGGTAGGCAACCATTGGAACCACCTTGATGAGAGGAGCACGACTCCACTCTCAGAAGAGACCCTGGGTCATAGGGTGGGGATCCAGACACCCTCAACCCCCCAACTCCCCGTGTGCTCCCTGCGGTGCACCAAGTGCTCACCTAGGGATGTGGGCAACCTTCACGGATTGATTTGGGACCTTTGCCATCTGAATCGCCTTGGAGAGCACAGTCAAACATCTCAGGAGAGTCAACCCTGAATCTGCCTGGAAAGTGTGAACTGGAGGTTCTACACTCCTGGTGGCGGCCATCTCGGCCAAGGTATGGCAAGTTTTTTTGGGGTAATTTTGGCCAGCTTCTGGCAACTTGAACATTGCGATGGACAGCCCTCACTTAAAGAAGCCATGCGCATCGGTCCCGGCTCCATACATGGCGTACTTAGTGAGATAGGGTGGGTGGGTGGGTGGGACCCCCCCCCAAAAAACTTCTACCGTGTGTCAAAAATAAAATTTCTGCCCCCCCGTGGTCACACCTGTACTTTGCTGGCAGCCCCGAGACAGAGCAGTGCGGGATCGGCGGCGGCGGCGGCGCGCGCATGCGGCGCAGCCAGGGGGGCGGGTAGTGCATGTTGCACACGCGCAGCGTCATCTGCGTGTGTGCGTGTGTGCGTGTGGGTGTGTGCGTGTGTGTGTGTGTGTGTGTTTGTGTTGTGGAGCCAGGGGTGCGGGTTGTGCATGTTGCACACGCGCAGCGTCATCTGTGCGTGTGTGTGTGCGTGTGTGTGTGTGCATGAATATGCGTGTGTGTGTGTTTGCCGTGCAGCCCGGGGGGCGGGTAGTGCATGTTGCGCACGCGCAGCGTCATCTGTGCGTGTGTGTGTGTGTGTGTGTGTGCGTGTGTATGTGTGTGTATGTGCGCGGCATGTTGCACACGCGCAGCGTCATCCATGTGTGTGTGGAAGGTGTGTGTGTGTGTGTGTGTGTGTGTGGCACTCGACTTGGTTGGACTTCAGGGCTTATCCCACACTTCCACACCTCCCCACTTCCACACATGCACGTGCTGTCCGCAGCCACCTCTCCTCCGAGCGGTCCTGTGCTTGATTTAGTTCAGGATTACATTATAACTTAAACCACAATTCCACACTTCCACACCTGCGCCGTGTCTGTCACGCCGTCCGCTGCCTTCTCCTTCTTTGAGTGGTACTTTACGAGCGGGCCCTGCGGGTTTATGTGAGGGTTGGGGTTTGTAGGGTTTAGGGTCCGGGCTTGGGGGTTCAAGGGTTTTGGGCTGTGCTGTTTGTCTGTCTCGCTACCTGCCTCCTCCTTCTTTGAGTGGTTCTCTACGAACGGGCCATGCATTTTTTGGGGTTAAAGTTGAGGATTTTAGGGTGTGGGGGTCGAGGTCTGGGGGTGGAAGTTGTGTTCTTTCGTTTTGTGTCGGTCACGCCGTACGCCGCCACTTCTTTGAGTCACTTTACGAGTGGGCCCTGCGCGGGGTTACGGGGGTCAATGTAATGCAGGGCTTTATGGGGGCCGGCTGGGGCCCCAACGAGGGCCCCTAGACACTGAACTACCGTACGTTTTGCTTGCCTTCCCGGGGGGAGGGGGGGGAGGACGACACTTTTTTTTTCCGGCTGGGTGCCAACCTTCACACAGCCCTCACACAGCCTCTATGACAACTGGTGTCCATTTGAAGCTGATGCTGATGCGATGCCTGCTGACTGTATATATATATATGCTGACTGTATACCTGGTAGTTCTTCTTGGTGAACATCGCCTTTCGCTTGGTCTCCTCCTCGCGAGCCAGAAGCAGCTTCAGCGATGCGGTGTTCTCGACCTCGGTGCGCGCTGCTTCGGCGAGCAGCTCCTGTGTGCGTGTGTGTGTGTGTGTGTGTGTGTGTGTGTGGTCCTCCTTTGGCAAGCGGCTCCTGTGTGTTTTTGTGCGTGTGTGTGTGAGTGTGTGTGTGTGTGTGTGGTCGTTCATAACAGTCTGTTGGCGCCTCTGATGGCGTACTTCGTGTGCGTGCGTGCGAGCGTGCGTGCGTGCTTGCTTGCGGGTGTGCAAACGGGCTTGCGTGCTGGCGTGCGTGCAGGTGGGCTGCGTGTGGTCGTTTTAAAAAGTCTGCTGGGCGCCTCTGATGGCTCACTTTGTGTGTGGGCGTGCGGGTGTGCGTGCTGGTGTGCGTGCGTGCGTGCGAGCGTGCGGTTGGGCATGCGTGCGCGGGTGGGCGGGTTGCGTGTGGTCGCTTTGTACAGTCTGCTGGGCGCCTCTGATGGCATACTGTACTTTGTGCACATGCGAGCGTGCGTGCGTGCGTGCGTGCGTGCTGGCGTGCGAGCGTGCGGTTGGGCATGCGTGCACGGGTGGGCGGGTTGCGTGTGGCTGTTTTGTACAGTCTGCCGGGCGCCTCTGATGGCGTACTGTACTTTGTGTGCGTGCGTGCGGGTGTGCGTGCGGGCGTGCGGGCACGCGCACGCGTGCAAGTCGTACCTGTTGAGACACCAGCCATCAACTGTCATCTTTCTCGTTGACCCCCCCCACACACACCCTTGACCTTGCAGGTCCTCCGATTCACGTCCAGGGTCAAGGAGCAATTGTTTTAAGTCATCAAACTTCCACCCTAGTGTAAAGGAGGCCTTACGAAACCCTCAATAAAAAGAGGTGGCATGCGCATCTGACGAGCGATGAGTACGAGATAAACGAATCAAAACGAATGCTCCAAACAAAGCTGCTTAGCAGCTTCTTTTGCGAACCAAAAAACTTAGTCCCTTGGGTTCCCAGGAGCGTTCCCCAGGGAAAATAGCTACGATAAGCCCGAGCAGTGACTCCCCTGCGAGCCGTATACCGCTCCTGGCCGGATTTCCCATTTCCCAGAAAACCACTCCACACTTAGGGGGAGAGGGCGTGGAGCGGTGCGCTGGAGAGCTGTTGCTGAGAGCAGCACACAGCATGCGTTGCATGCATACCCGCTGTATATTGTGCTTGGTGCGAGCGGTCAAAGTTGCTGGAGCCGGCAAAAAATAATTACTAAAATCCTTCCCAGGGACCATTGACCCCGAGACCCCCTAACCTTCACACCTGCTGAGTCACCGACCGCGACCCGTTGTCCCTCTTCTTGCCACACTCCAAAAAAACTAGGTTTTCAAATTGATTTTCTGGAGCCACCCTAGTGTTCAGCAGTGCCTAAACCCCAACCTCCACACCTAAACCCTCTAGCCCCCACACCTAAACCCCAACACCCCACACCTGCTGAGTCATTGGCCGCCACCCGTCGTCCTTCTTCTTCGTCGGAGCCTTCTTCGGCTTGGCATCCTGAGCACACGCAAAGTGTGTGTGTATGTGTGTGTGTGTGAGAGAGAGATAAGAGATAGGAGATAGAGAGATAGAGAGACAGAAAAGAGAGGGATTAGACAGGTACAGACAGAGGAGAGAGAGACTGAGAGAGATTGACACCGAGTGAGATAGAGAGAGACGAGACGGAAGAAGAGATTGTGTGCCTTCTTTGGCATCCTGAGCACACGCACGTCCCACAGAGTGCGTGAGGTTGTAAGAGAGGGAAAGGGATGGCGAGAAAGAGGAGAGAGAGATATAGGGAGGGAGGTAGGGAGAGACAGCGTGAAAGAGGAGAGAGAGGGAGGGAGAGAGGGAGGGAGAGATTGTTTGCTCCTTTGTGGGAGCCTTCTTTGGCTTGGCATCCTGCACAAATTGTGTGTGTTTGTGTGAGAGAGGACAGAGAGAGGAAGAGAGCGAGAAAGAGGAGAGTGTGAGAGAGAGAGAGAGAGAACACCAAGGGAGGAGACAAACACATACCGTAGTACCGCTTTGCCTTGCCGCCACGTTTATCAAGGGGGTACAGTTACAGTTACATGGCATTCCAGCTAAGACAACACTAGTCCTAGTGCCACCGCCCTGTGAAGGACGATAGCCACCAGTCGATTACCTGCCGTCTAGACTACCGCTCCCGCCGGCTAGTTTAGACCCAAACAAGTCCCTGAGGGACAGACATGTCTGGCAAGGAGCGTATAGGAAAGGACCGTCCTCCTCCTGGCCTTTGAGGCCAACCACGCCGGCTGTGCCGACTGGCGGCGCTGAAGCAGAAAAGTTCCCGCCTGACATGGTGCATGGTTGTCCAACTCCATGCATGGGGCTCTGCCTGCGCCCCATGCGTCATGCATGGCCAGGTCCCACCCTCCAGGGGGGCCTGGGCAAACAGAGTCGTCATGGCAGGCTGCCTGAAGACCAATGCCGACGCCAGTCACCGGCAGACGAGTGCCCCCGAGGGTGAGCGCGGTGACAAACGCTGCGATGGTGAAGCGGATAAACTCTGTTGTTGCCTCGGCGGTCACCACCGCTGAAGCCCTGATGGTAGCTCGCCCCCACGAGCAGCCATCTTGACCGATGTCCAGCATGCATTGACGGGCGCCAGCTCCTCCGCTCGTCGATCAACTCGTCGAGATCGGTGCCGCATGGCGTCCTGCATGGGAGGAGGATAAGGGCCGTCTCCCAGCACGGGTCGCGGCAGCGCCGCGGCTACTCGCCAAGCCATGACAGCGCCGGGCAAGCCGCTCCTGTAGTTTCCACCGAGGGGCAGTCTAGCAGGAGCCAGGCCAGTCGTATTTTATCCCGCTCGTCAGCGGCACGGAGATCCTAGTCATCAGCAGCGCCGCATTGCTGGGTCCAGGGCTCGGCGACGAGAACGCGCCTCCGTTAATCGATAAAGGGGGTAATTGTTTAGAATTAAGGTGCCTCGCCGCGGGATCATTTTTCCTCCGGTTTGACTTTTGGCGCTGTTTTTTACTTGTTCGGCAATATTTTTTTAGAAATCGACCTTGCCGCGACGTTTTCCGAGTTATTTAATTGCAAGGCAAAGCGGCACTACGGTACACACACGCACAAACACACACCTGCTTCCGCCGCGCCTGCGCGCCCTCAGTCGTTTTGGAGACTGTGGATCGGCGCAGCGATGGTGCATCGAACGCCTGTGTGTGTGTGTGGTGGGGGGGGGGGCGTGTGTGTGTGTGTGCACATGTTCGTGTGTGTGTGTGTGCGTGTGTGTGTGCACGCGCGTGCTTGCATGTGTGCGAGCGCGCACATGTGTGTGTGTGTGTGTGTGCGTGTGTGCGTGTGTGTGCACGCATGTGCTTGTGTGCGTGCGCACATGTGTGTGTGTGTATGTGTGTGCGTCCCTCAGTCTTAAAGACTGTGGATTGGCGCAGCGATGGTGCATCAAACGCCTGCGCGTGTGTGTGTGTGTTTGTGTTTATGTGTGTGTGTTTGTGTGCGGGCGAGCGCTCGAGTTTGTGTGTGTGTGTGTGTGTGTGTGTGTGTGTGTGTTTGTGTGCGGGTAAGTGGGCGGCTCTGCGGAATTGCCAACGAAAACAGACAAAGGCCATATGTTGGTGTTGTCGTTGTTGTCGTTGTTGTTGTTGCTGTTGGGGTTTATAGTCGTGTGCAACGCACCTACAGCAGGCAGCGTATTCGACCTTGCTCGGCCTCCATCGCCCGAGCACT
>VFSX01000856.1:0-7500 GCA_016618255.1 Chlamydomonas sp. UWO 241 | reverse complement strand
GCTGCTATTGTTTATTGTTGCTGGTGTTGGTGCTGCTGCTGCTGCTGCTGCTGCTGCTGTTGTCGGATTTTTCAACCGTTTGTGACGCACCTACAACATGCAGAGTATTCGACCTTGCTCGGCGTTTAGCGCCGGAGCACTTCAGACGGGTGGCTGGCTACTGATGGGGGAGGGCTAGTGGGTCGGGGCTGGACCTAGACAGGGCACTTGAACCCCACATCCAACCTCCTCCCCGTGGGGGCACGGCCGGGGTTCACAGGCCCGCGGGATCGTGGCCCCTACATCTCCGCTGTAGCGGCAACATAGGTGATTGATCAAGTGTCTAGTCTTTTTGACCAAGGTGCTTGTGCTTGCAAGCTTGGCCAGTGATGTCCTTTGCAGGCTTTGAATTGTTGCTCCGTATGCAGTCATTTGACTGAAGTTCCAGCTGTGTGCGGCTGTGTACAGCCGAAAAGGGAATCACTGGTGCTAAGCACCCACCGCCGGGTTACAGTCACAGTTACATCGGCTTTCCAGCAAAGACTACCGCCGGGTGCGGGTGGCAAAACCGTACTCTTCTCCTCCGAGCACATTCCCAACGCCTGAGGCGGCGCCTCACGCGGCCCATTTACTTGCGCGGATCAGGCGCCGCCTCAGGCACGCCGACCGCCTCGAGTGTCGTCTCAGGCGCACCCCTGATCGCCTCAGGCGCCGCCTAAGGCGTCATCCCCACCGCCTCAGGGGTCACCCTGACCGCCCTAGGCGCCCACCAGCGCCTGAGGCGAACCCCCGACCGCATCGGGCGTTGTGACCGCATTCATTTTCGCGGATCAGACGATGGGGCTGTGGTAGGGCCCCTCCCCCTTTTGATGTTTGCGAGGTCGCCTGCTGTAATTGATCCTGCTGCAACTTCGGAACTGATTGTGACCGCCGGCACGTGACGGTGAGAGAGTGACTCCTGTGACCCCTTTTAGCAATACATGTTTTCCCGACTCGAGCGACTTTGGGCCCTTCCCAGGCTAGCATGTACTCAAAGAGGGGCAAGACAGGCTGCTCCGGCGGTAAGAAATTGCTCTATTAGGAACAGGAAGCAATGATTGCATCGCCTTATTTGTGATTGTAAAATGCACGCGCGCGCATGCGGGGGTTGACTCGCACCCCAACCAGGTAGCCAGCCAGTTTCAGCCTGAAACTGAGTCAAGGTGTCGAGCGCTAGCGCCGACACACAGGTCTTCTACATCATGACTGGTGTCACACAGACTGCAATATCCATCATTAACATGTGCCGGCGGCTCTGTGTTGTCGTCGTCGGTTGAGTGCATAGTAATGCTGATGTATGCCGAAGATTTATGTTTGTTCTCGCATGACCCAGCTCAGTTGGCGCTTATGCTGAAAATCCTTGGCAAAGTGTCCTCTAGCTTTGGCATGCAAATCAACGCCGCCAAGACAGAAGTGATGATTTTGCCAGCAGATTTTGACGCGGATCTGCCCACGTTTGCGCTGACTGGTGGTGAAGTGAAGACCGTCTCTGCATTTAAGTATCTAGGGAGTTGGATAACCCAGAGTGGTGGTGTGGAAAAGGAGATCGGTGTGCGTGTCGGTCGCGCGCTGGGCATGTTTGCGTCTTTTGATAAGATTTGGGCCAGCAAGAAGATGCAAGTGCAGTCTAAGATGCGGGTTTACATCTCCTTCGTGCTGCCCCACTTTCTGTTTGGCTGCGAAACATGGGCCCCTACCAAAACACAACTGACTCGATTAAAGGTTGCCCACTTTAAATGCGTTCGTCGCATTCTTGGCGTGCGCCTGGTCGACCGGCACAGATTAAGTAAGATTCGGCAGGCGTGCGACACTGAGCCAATTGAGAGCCTTGTAACAAAGCGATCAATGCAGTGGCTAGGCCATGTGATGCGCATGCCGGCTTCTCATCTTCCTCGTACAACTTTTGACTGCACAATGGATGTGGCTCAGCAGCAAGGTCGGCCTCCAGCCTCCTCCCGACACTATTTTCTTAAGCTACTGACTCAGCAGCTAGGCGAAACTAGTGGCACTCGTTCTGATTGGAAGACTTTTTCGGAAACGGCGTTTTAGCGTGCTCAGGATGGGGTCGGGTGGAGAGCCGTGGTGTACGGTCCGGCTGCCCCTCAGGCGCCGGCCCCTCCACCACGGCGGTCAAGTAGATTGGCAAGCGCCACTTGACCCCCTATCCCCTGGAAGCAGTTAGGACCTATTTTGGAGGCGTCGCACGATAGCTCTCCTTTTTGCTCTGGGACTAAACGTTGGCAGGCAGCCGGCTGGTGACTACCGCCCCTCACAAGTAATTGTTAGGGCCAGAACTGGACTTGGGTCTAGGCGGTGGTACTAGGACCAAAGGTAGTCTTTGCTGGGAAGCCTACGTAACTGTAACTATAACTGTACATCTGTTTGTAACTCCCCATGATTGCAGGCCCCTGGTGGCACTGTTGACAAGGGGGGGAGGGCGCAAGCAAATAAAGGCAGGGGGGGGTCCAGAATTTTTCTCCAGTGGGCCATTTTTGATGGAAAAACCACCATTGAAACCGCCTTGACGAGAGGAGCACAAATCCACTCTCAGGAAGGAGCCTGGGTTAATAGGGTGGGGGTCCACCCCCTTCAACGCCCCAACTCCCCCGCGTGCTCCCTCACGATTGCAGGCCCCTGGCGGTGTTGTCGCAGCCTACGCGCACCCAAAGCGAGTACTGTACGTGCTCCCGGAGACGGAGTCCGGGCGGTGGAGCTTTGGGCCGTACGCCGGTCCCCACGTGGCGCTGCCCAACGGCCCCAACAAGTGAGTGGTCGGCAGCACACACACACCAGGGCACGGGTCGGTAGCACACGAGCACACAGACACACCCAAAGAGCGTGCTGCGCATGCTGCCAGAGAGGTGGAGTCTGGGCGGTGGGGCTTTGGGCCGTACGCCGGTCCCCATGTGGCGCTCCCCAACGGCCCCAACAAGTAAGGACTTGGCAACACACAGACAGGGGTCCCTGGTAGGCTGGCATGCTGCGTGGACTTGCGGGCTCTCCTAGTAGAGCCCCCCTAGGTGGTGGGGCTTTGGACCGTACGCCAGTCCCCACGCGGCGCTCCCCAGCGGCCCCAACAAGAAAGCGACGCCTCAGGCGTGCCGACACTTGAGGCGCACCCCCGACCACCTGAGGCATCGCCTCAGTCACCACCTTGGGCGCCCACCACCATCTGAGGTATCGCCTCACGCGCCTCCTTGGGTGCCCACCACCACCTGAGGCGCATCCTGACCGCCTCGGGCATCATGACTGCCTTCACTTGCACGTGTCGTGACGTTGGGGCTGTGGTAGGGCAGTGGTTCAGACGAGGTGGCAACACACAAATACACAACACGAGGGCAATACACAAACACACAGCATAGGGTGGGCAACACACACACAGCACGTGGGGGGGGGAGGGGGAGCGCACAGATGCACAGCACGGGTCGACACCACACAAACACACAGTAGGAGCCTAGCGACAGTCAGACGGGCTCCTTAATCGACCGCATGCCCCAACATGCCTTGAACCACAACCACACATGAGTCGAATACGCCATCAAAGACGTCCGACGGACTGAACAGCAGTGTTTTTGGTTTGAGGATTTTGAATTAAGTATCAGCAACCAGAAAGTGTGAACAGTTCACACTTTTCATTCTTTTCGGGGCACTCAATTATGCTTGGGGAATCGCGCGCTTCGGCTTACAGTGTATAGTCACCCGCATGCCCTGACTGTACAATCACCTGCATGCCCTGACAGGCAAAGTACCGGACCTGGGGTATCCCCCATGTGTGGTGTTATACATTACGCCATCATATACCGTATGGGGCCTGAGCCAATCCCTGAGCCAATCCCTGAGCCAATCCCTGAGCCAATCCCTGAGCCAATCCCTGAGCCAATCCCTGAGCCAATCCCTGAGCCAATCCCTGAGCCAAGCCCTGAGCCAAGCCCTGAGCCAAGCCCTGAGCCAAGCCCTGAGCCAAGCCCTGAGCCAATCCCTGAGCCAAGCCCTGAGCCAAGCCCTGAGCCAGCCCTGAGCCCTGAGCCAACCCCTGAGCCAAGCCCTGAGCCAAGCCCTGAGCCAAGCCCTGAGCCAAGCCCTGAGCCAGGCCCTGAGCCAAGCCCTGAGCCAAGCCCTGAGCCAAGCCCTGAGCCAAGCCCTGAGCCAAGCCCTGAGCCAAGCCCTGAGCCAAGCCCTTAGCCAAGCCCTGAGCCAAGCCCTGAGCCAAGCCCTGAGCCAAGCCCTGAGCCAAGCCCTGAGCCAAGCCCTGAGCCAAGCCCTGAGCCAAGCCCTGAGCCAAGCCCTGAGCCAAGCCCTGAGCCAAGCCCTGAGCCAAGCCCTGAGCCAATCCCTGAGCAAGCCCTGAGCCAAGCCCTGAGCCAAGCCCTGAGCCAATCCCTGAGCCAAGCCCTGAGCCAAGCCCTGAGCCAAGCCCTGAGCCAAGCCCTGAGCCAAGCCCTGAGCCAAGCCCTGAGCCAAGCCCTGAGCCAAGCCCTGATCCAAGCCCTGAGCCAATCCCTGAGCCAAGCCCTGAGCCAAGCCCTGAGCCAAGCCCTGAGCCAAGCCCTGAGCCAAGCCCTGAGCCCAGCCCTGAGCCAAGCCCTGAGCCAAGCCCTGAGCCAAGCCCTGAGCCAAGCCCTGAGCCAAGCCCTGAGCCAAGCCCTGAGCCAAGATGAGCCAAGCCCTGAGCCAAGCCCTGAGCCAAGCCCTGAGCCAAGCCCTGAGCCAAGCCCTGAGCCAAGCCCTGAGCCAAGCCCTGAGCCAAGCCCTGAGCCAATCCCTGAGCCAAGCCCTGAGCCAACCCCTGAGCCAAGCCCTGAGCCTAGCCCTGAGCCAAGCCCTGAGCCAAGCCCTGAGCCAAGCCCTGAGCCAAGCCCTGAGCCAAGCCCTGAGCCAAGCCCTGAGCCCCTGAGCCAAGCCCTGAGCCAAGCCCTGAGCCAAGCCCTGAGCCAAGCCCTGAGCCAAGCCCTGAGCCAAGCCCTGAGCCAAGCCCTGAGCCAAGCCCTGAGCCAAGCCCTGAGCCAAGCCCTGAGCCAAGCCCTGAGCCAAGCCCTGAGCCAAGCCCTGAGCCAAGCCCTGAGCCACGCCCTGAGCCAAGCCCTGAGCCAAGCCCTGAGCCAATCCCTGAGCCAAGCCCTGAGCCAAGCCCTGAGCCAAGCCCTGAGCCAAGCCCTGAGCCAAGCCCTGAGCCAAGCCCTGAGCCAAGCCCTGAGCCAATCCTGAGCCAAGCCCTGAGCCAAGCCCTGAGCAGCCCTGAGCAAGCCTGAGCCAAGCCTAGAGCCAAAGCCCTGAGTCCAAGCCCTGAGCCAAGCCCTGAGCCAAGCCTGAGCCAATCCCTGAGCCAACCCTGAGCCAAGCCTGAGCAATCCCTGAGCCAAGCCCTGAGCCAAGCCCTGAGCCAAGCCCTGAGCAAGCCTGAGCAATCCTGAGCCAAGCCCTGAGCCAATCCCTGAGCCAAGCCCTGAGCCAAGCCCTGAGCCAAGCCCTGAGCCAAGCCCTGAGCAAATCCCTGAGCCAAGCCCTGAGCCAAGCCCTGAGCCAAGCCCTGAGCCAAGCCCTGATCCAATCCCTGAGCCAAGCCCTGAGCCAAGCCCTGAGCCAAGCCCTGAGCCAAGCCCTGAGCCAAGCCCTGAGCCAATCCCTGAGCCAAGCCCTGAGCCAAGCCCTGAACCAAGCCCTGAGCCAAGCCCTGAGCCAAGCCCTGAGCCAAGCCCTGAGCCAAGCCCTGAGCCAAGCCCTGAGCCAAGCCCTGAGCCAAGCCCTGAGCCAAACCCTGAGCCAAGCCCTGAGCCAAGCCCTGAGCCAAGCCCCGAGCCAAGCCCTGAGCCAAGCCCTGAGCCAAGCCCTGAGCCAATCCCTGAGCCAAGCCCTGAGCCAAGCCCGGAGCCAAGCCCTGAGCCAAGCCCTGAGCCAAGCCCTGAGCCAAGCCCTGAGCCAAGCCCTGAGCCAATCCCTGAGCCAAGCCCTGAGCCAAGCCCTGAGCCAAGCCCTGAGCCAAGCCCTGAGCCAAGCCCTGAGCCAAGCCCTGAGCAAATCCCTGAGCCAAGCCCTGAGCCAAGCCCTGAGCCAAGCCCTGAGCCAAGCCCTGAGCCAATCCCTGAGCCAAGCCCTGAGCCAAGCCTGACAAGCCCTGAGCCAAGCCCTGAGCCAAGCCCTAGCCAAGCCCTGAGCCAAGCCTGAGCCAACCCGAGCCAGCCCTGAGCCAAGCCTTGAGCCAGCCCTGAGCCAAGCCCTGAGCCAAGCCCTGAGCCAAGCCCTGAGCCAAGCCTGAGCCAAGCCCTGAGCCAAGCCTTGAGCCAAGCCCTGAGCCAAGCCCTGAGCCAAGCCCTGAGCCAAGCCCTGAGCCAAGCCCTGAGCCAATCCCTGAGCCAAGCCCTGAGCCAAGCCCTGAGCCAAGCCCTGAGCCAAGCCCTGAGCCAAGCCCGGAGCCAATCCCTGAGCCAAGCCCTGAGCCAAGCCCTGAGCCAAGCCCTGAGCCAAGCCCTGAGCCAAGCCCTGAGCCAAGCCCTGAGCAAAGCCCTGAGCCAATCCCTGAGCCAAGCCCTGAGCCAAGCCCTGAGCCAAGCCCTGAGCCAAGCCCTGAGCCAAGCCCTGAGCCAAGCCCTGAGCCAAGCCCTGAGCCAAGCCCTGAGCCAAGCCCTGAGCCAAGCCCTGAGCCAAGCCCTGAGCCAATCCCTGAGCCAAGCCCTGAGCCAAGCCCTGAGCCAAGCCCTGAGCCAATCCCTGAGCCAACCCCTGAGCCAAGCCCTGAGCCAAGCCCTGAGCCAAGCCCTGAGCCAAGCCCTGAGCCAACCCCTGAGCCAAGCCCTGAGCCAAGCCTTGAGCCAAGCCCTGAGCCAAGCCAAGCCCTGAGCCAAGCCCTGAGCCAAGCCCTGAGCCAAGCGCTGAGCCAAGCCCTGAGCCAAGCCCTGAGCCAAGCCCTGAGCCAAGCCCTGAGCCAAGCCCTGAGCCAAGCCCTGAGCCAAGCCCTGAGCAAAGCCCTGAGCCAAGCCCTGAGCCAAGCCTTGAGCCAAGCCCTGAGCCAAGCCCTGAGCCAAGCTCTGAGCAAGCCCTGACCATAAGCCCTGAGCCAAGCCCTGAGGGCCGCAAGCCCTAGCCCAACCCCTGAGCCAAGCCCTGAGCCAAGCCCTGAGCCAAGCCCTGAGCCAAGCCCTGAGCCAATCCCTGAGCCAAGCCCTGAGCCAACCCCTGAGCCAACCCCTGAGCCAAGCCCTGAGCCAAGCCCTGAGCCAAGCCCTGAGCCAATCCCTGAGCCAAGCCCTGAGCCAAGCCCTGAGCCAAGCCCTGAGCCAAGCCCTGAGCCAAGCCCTGAGCCAAGCCGTGAGCCAAGCCCTGAGCCAATCCCTGAGCCAAGCCCTGAGCCAAGCCCTGAGCCAAGCCCTGAGCCAAGCCCTGAGCCAAGCACTGAGCCAAGCCCTGAGCCAATCCCTGAGCCAAGCCCTGAGGCCAAGCCTGAGCCAAGCCCTGAGCCAAGCCCTGAGCCAAGCCCTGGAGCCAAAG
>VFSX01000676.1:32500-63164 GCA_016618255.1 Chlamydomonas sp. UWO 241 | reverse complement strand
TGTGTGTCCACATCATCTTCTGACTGTCCAAATGTATGCTGCGTCTGTCTACCTTTGCCCTACATCTACCGCCCTACTCTCCACCGCCCATCATCACGAGCACCATCACATCATGTGCGCCCTATCTGTCCGTCGTGTCTGGGTCTGCTTTCTGGGTTGCTACGCTTCGAGGATGGAGCCTGCTCTTGGCCGCTGTGCGCCCGCCCCCGCCCCTCCCCCTGCCCGCTGTACACTCTGCAGACACACAAGTGAGGGCCTTCTGCAGGGCAGCTTACAAGCTGTACGGTGTGAGCTTTGCGGTATGGATCTATCTCGGACCTGTTTGGATTTGACTGTGGGATAGAGGGGACGCATCAGTCGCATGGGCGCATGCTTGCACGCCCCCCCGCCCCCCCCTTGCTGCCCGCCCTCTCCTCTGCAGAAACGCGGGTGGGAGCAGCGTACGCTGTACGTGGGAGCTCGGCGCCCAGACGTCTGGGAGCACGCCAGTGTTTGGTCAGTTAATGCGTCGCGTCGCGACCGCGTGTGTAGTCCAACATCATCTCGACTGTCCAAATGGTATGCTGGCAGTTGTCTATCTTGCCTACATCTACCGCACTTTCTCCACCGCCATTAATCACGAGCACCATCACTTCATCGTGGCGCCCTATCTGGTTCCGTCGCTGTCTGGGTTCTGCTTTTCGCTCTGGGTTGCTACGCTTCGAGGAGGAAGCCTGCTTCGTTTGGCCGCTTGTGCGCCGCCCCCTCCCTCCCCTGCCCGCGTACACTCTGCAGACAACAAGCTGAGGGCTTCTGCAGGGGTTAGCTCAAGCGTGTACGGTGTGAGCTTGCGGTATGGATCATTATCTCGGACTGTTTGGTTTGACTGTGGATAGAGGGGACGCATCAGTCGCATGGGCGCATGCTTGCACGCGCCCCCGCCCCCCCCTTGCTGCCCGCCCTCTCCTCTGCAGAAACGCGGGTGAGGGCGGCGTACGTCGTACGTGGGAGCTCCGCGCCCAGACGTCTGGGAGCACGCCAGTGTGTGGTCAGTTAATGCGTCGCGTCGCGACCGCGTGTGTGTCCACATCATCTTCTGACTGTCCAAATGTATGCTGCGTCTGTCTATCTTTGCCCTACATCTACCGCCCTACTCTCCAACGCCCATCATCACGAGCACCATCACATCATGTGCGCCCTATCTGTCCGTCGTGTCTGGGTCTGCTTTCTGGGTTGCTACGCTTCGAGGATGGAGCCTGCTCTTGGCCGCTGTGCCCCCGCCCCCGCCCCTCCCCCTGCCCGCTGTACACTCTGCAGACACACAAGAGAGGGCCTTCTGCAGGGTAGCTTACAAGCTGTACGGTGTGAGCTTTGCGGTATGGATCTATCTCGCACCTGTTTGGATTTGACTGTGGGATAGAGGGGACGCATCAGTCGCATGGGCGCATGCTTGCACGCGCCCCCGCCCCCCCCTTGCTGCCCGCCCTCTCCTCTGCAGAAACGCGGGTGAGGGCGGCGTACGTCGTACGTGGGAGCTCCGCGCCCAGACGTCTGGGAGCACGCCAGTGTGTGGTCAGTTAATGCGTCGCGTCGCGACCGCGTGTGTGTCCACATCATCTTCTGACTGTCCAAATGTATGCTGCGTCTGTCTATCTTTGCCCTACATCTACCGCCCTACTCTCCACCGCCCATCATCACGAGCACCATCACATCATGTGCGCCCTATCTGTCCGTCGTGTCTGGGTCTGCTTTCTGGGTTGCTACGCTTCGAGGATGGAGCCTGCTCTTGGCCGCTGTGCGCCCGCCCCCGCCCCTCCCCCTGCCCGCTGTACACTCTGCAGACACACAAGTGAGGGCCTTCTGCAGGGTAGCTTACAAGCTGTACGTTGTGAGCTTTGCGGTATGGATCTATCTCGGACCTGTTTGGATTTGACTGTGGGATAGAGGGGACGCATCAGTCGCATGGGCGCATGCTTGCACGCGCCCCCGCCCCCCCCTTGCTGCCCGCCCTCTCCTCTGCAGAAACGCGGGTGAGGGCGGCGTACGTCGTACGTGGGAGCTCCGCGCCCAGACGTCTGGGAGCACGCCAGTGTGTGGTCAGTTAATGCGTCGCGTCGCGACCGCGTGTGTGTCCACATCATCTTCTGACTGTCCAAATGTATGCTGCGTCTGTCTATCTTTGCCCTACATCTACCGCCCTACTCTCCACCGCCCATCATCACGAGCACCATCACATCATGTGCGCCCTATCTGTCCGTCGTGTCTGGGTCTGCTTTCTGGGTTGCTACGCTTCGAGGATGGAGCCTGCTCTTGGCCGCTGTGCGCCCGCCCCCGCCCCTCCCACTGCCCGCTGTACACTCTGCAGACACACAAGTGAGGGCCTTCTGCAGGGCAGCTTACAAGCTGTACGGTGTGAGCTTTGCGGTATGGATCTATCTCGGACCTGTTTGGATTTGACTGTGGGATAGAGGGGACGCATCAGTCGCATGGGCGCATGCTTGCACGCCCCCCCGCCCCCCCCTTGCTGCCCGCCCTCTCCTCTGCAGAAACGCGGGTGAGGGCGGCGTACGTCGTACGTGGGAGCTCCGCGCCCAGACGTCTGGGAGCACGCCAGTGTGTGGTCAGTTAATGCGTCGCGTCGCGACCGCGTGTGTGTCCACATCATCTTCTGACTGTCCAAATGTATGCTGCGTCTGTCTACCTTTGCCCTACATCTACCGCCCTACTCTCCACCGCCCATCATCACGAGCACCATCACATCATGTGCGCCCTATCTGTCCGTCGTGTCTGGGTCTGCTTTCTGGGTTGCTACGCTTCGAGGATGGAGCTCTCGGCCGCTGTGCGCCCGCCCCCGCCCCTCCCCCTGCCCGCTGTACACTCTGCAGACACACAAGTGAGGGCCTTCTGCAGGGTAGCTTACAAGCTGTACGGTGTGAGCTTTGCGGTATGGATCTATCTCGGACCTGTTTGGATTTGACTGTGGGATAGAGGGGACGCATCAGTCGCATGGGCGCATGCTTGCACGCGCCCCCGCCCCCCCCTTGCTGCCCGCCCTCTCCTCTGCAGAAACGCGGGTGAGGGCGGCGTACGTCGTACGTGGGAGCTCCGCGCCCAGACGTCTGGGAGCACGCCAGTGTGTGGTCAGTTAATGCGTCGCGTCGCGACCGCGTGTGTGTCCACATCATCTTCTGACTGTCCAAATGTTTGCTGCGTCTGTCTACCTTTGCCCTACATCTACCGCCCTACTCTCCACCGCCCATCATCACGAGCACCATCACATCATGTGCGCCCTATCTGTCCGTCGTGTCTGGGTCTGCTTTCTGGGTTGCTACGCTTCGAGGATGGAGCCTGCTCTTGGCCGCTGTGCGCCCGCCCCCGCCCCTCCCCCTGCCCGCTGTACACTCTGCAGACACACAAGTGAGGGCCTTCTGCAGGGCAGCTTACAAGCTGTACGGTGTGAGCTTTGCGGTATGGATCTATCTCGGACCTGTTTGGATTTGACTGTGGGATAGAGGGGACGCATCAGTCGCATGGGCGCATGCTTGCCCGCGCCCCCGCCCCCCCCTTGCTGCCCGCCCTCTCCTCTGCAGAAACGCGGGTGAGGGCGGCGTACGTCGTACGTGGGAGCTCCGCGCCCAGACGTCTGGGAGCACGCCAGTGTGTGGTCAGTTAATGCGTCGCGTCGCGACCGCGTGTGTGTCCACATCATCTTCTGACTGTCCAAATGTATGCTGCGTCTGTCTACCTTTGCCCTACATCTACCGCCCTACTCTCCACCGCCCATCATCACGAGCACCATCACATCATGTGCGCCCTATCTGTCCGTCGTGTCTGGGTCTGCTTTCTGGGTTGCTACGCTTCGAGGATGGAGCCTGCTCTTGGCCGCTGTGCGCCCGCCCCCGCCCCCCCCCCTGCCCGCTGTACACTCTGCAGACACACAAGTGAGGGCCTTCTGCAGGGTAGCTTACAAGCTGTACGGTGTGAGCTTTGCGGTATGGATCTATCTCGCACCTGTTTGGATTTGACTGTGGGATAGAGGGGACGCATCAGTCGCATGGGCGCATGCTTGCACGCGCCCCCGCCCCCCCCTTGCTGCCCGCCCTCTCCTCTGCAGAAACGCGGGTGAGGGCGGCGTACGTCGTACGTGGGAGCTCCGCGCCCAGACGTCTGGGAGCACGCCAGTGTGTGGTCAGTTAATGCGTCGCGTCGCGACCGCGTGTGTGTCCACATCATCTTCTGACTGTCCAAATGTATGCTGCGTCTGTCTACCTTTGCCCTACATCTACCGCCCTACTCTCCACCGCCCATCATCACGAGCACCATCACATCATGTGCGCCCTATCTGTCCGTCGTGTCTGGGTCTGCTTTCTGGGTTGCTACGCTTCGAGGATGGAGCCTGCTCTTGGCCGCTGTGCCCCCGCCCGCCCGCCCCTGCCACCCCCTGCTGCCCGCTGTACACTCTGCAGACACACAAGTGAGGGCCTTCTGCAGGCGTAGCTTACAAGCTGTACGGTGTGAGCTTTGCGGTATGGATCTATCTCGGACCTGTTTGGATTTGACTGTGGGATAGAGGGGACGCATCAGTCGCATGGGCGCATGCTTGCACGCGCCCCCGCCCCCCCCTTGCTGCCCGCCCTCTCCTCTGCAGAAACGCGGGTGAGGGCGGCGTACGTCGTACGTGGGAGCTCCGCGCCCAGACGTCTGGGAGCACGCCAGTGTGTGGTCAGTTAATGCGTCGCGTCGCGACCGCGTGTGTGTCCACATCATCTTCTGACTGTCCAAATGTATGCTGCGTCTGTCTACCTTTGCCCTACATCTACCGCCCTACTCTCCACCGCCCATCATCACGAGCACCATCACATCATGTGCGCCCTATCTGTCCGTCGTGTCTGGGTCTGCTTTCTGGGTTGCTACGCTTCGAGGATGGAGCCTGCTCTTGGCCGCTGTGCGCCCGCCCCCCCCCTCCCCCTGCCCGCTGTACACTCTGCAGACACACAAGTGAGGGCCTTCTGCAGGGTAGCTTACAAGCTGTACGGTGTGAGCTTTGCGGTATGGATCTATCTCGGACCTGTTTGGATTTGACTGTGGGATAGAGGGGACGCATCAGTCGCATGGGCGCATGCTTGCACGCGCCCCCGCCCCCCCCTTGCTGCCCGCCCTCTCCTCTGCAGAAACGCGGGTGAGGGCGGCGTACGTCGTACGTGGGAGCTCCGCGCCCAGACGTCTGGGAGCACGCCAGTGTGTGGTCAGTTAATGCGTCGCGTCGCGACCGCGTGTGTGTCCACATCATCTTCTGACTGTCCAAATGTATGCTGCGTCTGTCTACCTTTGCCCTACATCTACCGCCCTACTCTCCACCGCCCATCATCACGAGCACCATCACATCATGTGCGCCCTATCTGTCCGTCGTGTCTGGGTCTGCTTTCTGGGTTGCTACGCTTCGAGGATGGAGCCTGCTCTTGGCCGCTGTGCGCCCGCCCCCGCCCCTCCCCCTGCCCGCTGTACACTCTGCAGACACACAAGTGAGGGCCTTCTGCAGGGTAGCTTACAAGCTGTACGGTGTGAGCTTTGCGGTATGGATCTATCTCGCACCTGTTTGGATTTGACTGTGGGATAGAGGGGACGCATCAGTCGCATGGGCGCATGCTTGCACGCGCCCCCGCCCCCCCCTTGCTGCCCGCCCTCTCCTCTGCAGAAACGCGGGTGAGGGCGGCGTACGTCGTACGTGGGAGCTCCGCGCCCAGACGTCTGGGAGCACGCCAGTGTGTGGTCAGTTAATGCGTCGCGTCGCGACCGCGTGTGTGTCCACATCATCTTCTGACTGTCCAAATGTATGCTGCGTCTGTCTATCTTTGCCCTACATCTACCGCCCTACTCTCCACCGCCCATCATCACGAGCACCATCACATCATGTGCGCCCTATCTGTCCGTCGTGTCTGGGTCTGCTTTCTGGGTTGCTACGCTTCGAGGATGGAGCCTGCTCTTGGCCGCTGTGCGCCCGCCCCCGCCCCTCCCCCTGCCCGCTGTACACTCTGCAGACACACAAGTGAGGGCCTTCTGCAGGGTAGCTTACAAGCTGTACGGTGTGAGCTTTGCGGTATGGATCTATCTCGGACCTGTTTGGATTTGACTGTGGGATAGAGGGGACGCATCAGTCGCATGGGCGCATGCTTGCACGCGCCCCCGCCCCCCCCTTGCTGCCCGCCCTCTCCTCTGCAGAAACGCGGGTGAGGGCGGCGTACGTCGTACGTGGGAGCTCCGCGCCCAGACGTCTGGGAGCACGCCAGTGTGTGGTCAGTTAATGCGTCGCGTCGCGACCGCGTGTGTGTCCACATCATCTTCTGACTGTCCAAATGTATGCTGCGTCTGTCTACCTTTGCCCTACATCTACCGCCCTACTCTCCACCGCCCATCATCACGAGCACCATCACATCATGTGCGCCCTATCTGTCCGTCGTGTCTGGGTCTGCTTTCTGGGTTGCTACGCTTCGAGGATGGAGCCTGCTCTTGGCCGCTGTGCGCCCGCCCCCGCCCCTCCCCCTGCCCGCTGTACACTCTGCAGACACACAAGTGAGGGCCTTCTGCAGGGTAGCTTACAAGCTGTACGGTGTGAGCTTTGCGGTATGGATCTATCTCGGACCTGTTTGGATTTGACTGTGGGATAGAGGGGACGCATCAGTCGCATGGGCGCATGCTTGCACGCGCCCCCGCCCCCCCCTTGCTGCCCGCCCTCTCCTCTGCAGAAACGCGGGTGAGGGCGGCGTACGTCGTACGTGGGAGCTCCGCGCCCAGACGTCTGGGAGCACGCCAGTGTGTGGTCAGTTAATGCGTCGCGTCGCGACCGCGTGTGTGTCCACATCATCTTCTGACTGTCCAAATGTTTGCTGCGTCTGTCTACCTTTGCCCTACATCTACCGCCCTACTCTCCACCGCCCATCATCACGAGCACCATCACATCATGTGCGCCCTATCTGTCCGTCGTGTCTGGGTCTGCTTTCTGGGTTGCTACGCTTCGCGGATGGAGCCTGCTTCTAGCCATCCCTGACCCTTCCTTGCCCACAGTAGTGTGAACGTCTGGTTTATACGAGACCACCACTTTTGCTCTTGAGCGCCTCTCTACACGCCCTACTACCGATCATCGACCTTTCTTGCGTCCATTTCCTCCCCTCTTTACCCCCTGACCTGTTGCTCTCCCCTCCCCCTATCCTCCCCTCTTTTTTTTTCCTGCCCCCCCTCCCCTCCCCTGCCCTGCCCTGCTCTCCCCCCCACCCCCCCCACCCCTCCCCCTTTGCGCCCTGCCCCCCGCAGGCCCCAAATGAAACGTGCACCGCGTGCACGCCAGTCCCGCATGACGGTGAGGGGCGCCACGGTAACCAGTCCTGTGTCGCACTACGCCCCTCGCCAGAGCGACACCCCTTTTTCAATCTGCCCGGAGGCAGGCGCCAGCCAGCCAAACTGGCTGGTGTGCTGGCGCCTAGTGGTTCAACTCCACCGTGATTGGTCTGGTCTTCTTGTCAAGCCCCCTCGTGTCCCGTTCATCGTCAGCAGCCTATTTCTAGGGCAACATGAGTTGTCGATGCACGTGGCTCTTCTCGGCTTTTGCTCATGTAAAACAAAAGTTGACCCACTGAATTTCAGCTTGCACGGGCGCCGAAGGCCTAGGTGCTGGAATGGGGGTGAGGGGTTGGGCGGACTCGTGCAGAATCGATTCGTCGCTGATGGGCTTACCGATGGGCTGAACCAGATGTATGGGTGTATGCAGGTGAGGTGGGGTGCTACCATGACATGGCGCGGATGGCAGTGCCCTTTCAATCAGCTCCGCACCCGCACAGCACGCAGCAAGGTGGTGCCAAGACGCCCCAAAAGTGTTATGTGCTCCGCGTGAAGTCTGTACCGTGGGAGAGAAGCGTAGTAGTGCTGCCAGCCAGAACAGGCTCACATATGTGAGCATGGGTGGCGTGCGTCGCTTCAGCCCAGTGATTTCCTTTTTGGCTCTACGCAGCCATTTGGCTGTATTCCGGCTGTACTTTGACCTTGCACACAGCTCAACCCATGCGGTGGATTGTTAGACTGACAAGCCCGCCATACAGGTTACGTCAACAGCTTTCAAATTACCTATGTATTGAGGGCAAATGGTCAACAGGAGGTTAACGATCAACGCGGTCAAAGCAAAATCCGGCTGTGGAATAATAAATTACAAATTCTGAACAGGAAATCTATGCTTGAGCTGGCGGGGTCCCTAGGCTTGCTGTTGCGTCCCCGTGCTCACACGCCAGTGTTTTTTTCAATTGATTTCAATCTATTTATTCTATCAGCCCGGCCACTGGCGGCCACGCGCTGCGCCCCCGGAAAAAGGGTGAAAACTGGGAAATACGAAAAGACTAACACATTGGGCGGTAAACCCTTTATTTATATAAAATAAAAAATGGTTTCCGCCCAGAAACCGCCATAGGCCCAATTGAAAAAGCACTGGTGCGCACCCCAAGTGCCACTGCTAACGCTCGCACATCTCAGGCCCAGCAGCGCCCCCATATTTTTCACCCGACTAGCATTGGCAGGCTGGCACTGGCACGGCCTCACAGGCTGCCTCACACCTAGTCTTCACGCTCCTTCACTCACTCCCCGGGGGCCTCCGGGTGCATGCCAACAATGTCATGTCGGGCATCCTGCTGGGTGGAACCTCTCCCTCTCCCACCGTTCCCCCTGAATCTCGAGTCCTAGACCAGCTCGTAGTTAACATGACGCTCGAGAAAAGCGGGGTACAAGCGGGTTGCAGGCAGGGCACACGCGTCGCTTTCAACAGGTGGGTGCATGCGTGCATGTGTGCATGTGCGAGATACCGTGTGTGTGTGTGTGCCCCGGGCCCGTGGCCTTGCGCCTGGACCCCCCCTGGATCGGACCCTGAACCCATGCCGCAGCCGACCACCGCAGCTGATAGCGGCACCAAAGCTGCCGGCCGAGCGGCGTTGACGCAAGATGCAGGTGGCTGGCGTGATGGGTGCGGTGACGGGGATGGAGACTGGGCCGGGGATGCTGCAAACACGGATGGAAGCAGAGCCAGTGTCCACATGGTGCTTACAGCTGTTGTGCCCTGGCGATGATTGTAAAGTCGTGTGCGACACATCTAGCAGTGGCGGCCAACAGGCAAACGAGCACTACGAACGTGTGGTTGGCTACTAGTGAATACACAGTGGTATAAGTCTAGTGTCGGACATGGCACAGGCCCTCGACGATGACCACCATTATTTGCACGCGGCAAGTGAAATCCATCAGTCAGCCACTTTCAGCCTCTCGAACAATGCCAGGCTGAAAGTCGCACTGACGCACTTGGGTGGCGCTGCTTGGCAGTGGTCCTAGCTGCCCCTTGCCGTCTGCATTTGGGTGATGGGCAGAGGAGGGGGGTGAGTGAGTGGGCACGCGCACAGAGGTGAGGGAAGGTGAGGAGGCACTTCGCAAGATGGTTTTCTGATGGTGCGCTCTGATTGACGCCCGCTTCCAACACGCACACGGCCGGAGACAGATCCCTTCACAGCATGCACGCACATGCACGCACCTCCATGCTGCCTCCCCTCGCTGCGCAGGGCACCACTGGTCAGCCCGGGTACGTGCTCACGCCCTTGCGGCCCCTGCTGCTCTTGTCCTCACCGCCGCTGCTCTTGTCCCCACCCCTTCTGCTCTTGTGCCCACCCCGGCTGCTCTTGTCCAGACCGCTGATGCTGCGTCCCATGATGGGAAGGAGACTGTCCGGATGCACCTGCTGCTGCTGTGCGCGTGCACCGGCTGCGGCGCCCGGCTGCTCGACCTGCAGCCAGCTTCCGCGCTGCCCGCTGCCCACCCGCAGCAGATCCAGCATCTGCCCCAAGTGGCCCCTTTCGCGATTCTGCCGGGAGGTGCTTCCGCACGGCTGCAGAGTCGCCTGCCCCGACAGGTTGAGCGATGCCTCAATGATCGAGCTCATGCTCGTGCCCCACATGCCCTCCTGCCCTTCGTCGTTGTCATCTTGCTCCTCCTGCATGTAGGAGCTTATGATGTCCTCCGTAGTGCGCTGGCTCCGCTGCTGTGCACATTGTGTGTGTGTGTGTGTGTGTGTGTTGTGAGAGAGTTTGTACAGCTGTTGTGCATGGAGTCCGTGCTGATTCGTGTTTGTGTGACTGGGCTTCAACTACCGTTCGGGGAGTTGTGAGGGCGTGTTGCAGCACTCACCACTGAAGCAGGCTGCGCTTGCTTCGGGGTGGCGATTCGATGCGTGGTGATGGTCGCAATCGGGTGGTTGGCTGCGTCGAGGGCCGCGGCCGCTGGGTTGGCCACCTCCGTGGCAGCTGCAGCGCCGCCCTGCTCGGCGCTCCGACCGAAACAGACCAGAAGTTTGAAGCCCATTGGGTTGGAGACAAATGTGCCGCGCTTGGGAGGGTGGAGCGGCAATTCCACCCGAAGTGGATTCGCATTGCAATTGCCGTTCCACCGACGCGTTTCCCACACTCGACCCACGAGTTCCACGTCTCACGCACTGCGCTACCCTGCGGCATCACCATCGAAGAGAGAGGGCTGTGGACATGTTCAACCTCAGGTATTCTGCAACACCCCAGGACTGCGCTGCCTGCTACAGACTGCAGATTCGAGCGCCGTGTTGAGCCCCCACCGTGTGGGCTGTTGACGACACAGTCACGTAAGCTGCGCTGGAGGAGGGAGCACTGCGTCTGTGGTGGCAGCGGCAGACGGCATCATCTCGGTGCTCGATCGTCGTGTCGCGACTCAGGGCTGCAGCTCGCGACTCGGGGCTGCAGCTCTAGCACCTGGCGCTAGGGTGGATGCCTGTCAGCTGTACGCCTGGCAGCACAGCATCTAGGGTGCCCGGCCTGTGAATACCGAGAGGGATCGCGGCAGCCAGCACCTCCAGCACCTGAGCCAGCAGCCGGCAGCTAAAGCAAAACTACCGGCGCGACGCGCCTCGATGCAGGACACGGCGCAAGAACCCTTACATGGCAGCGGCACAGGCAGCACCAGTGCTTGGCAGCCGGTCCGCCGCAAACACAGCACCCTCCTTGCATCTCTCTCGAAGCGCATGCGTTCGACCCCCTCTACACCGCAGTGGCGGCCGTGTTTGCGGCGCTGCACGCTGCCTGGGTCCAGGCGGAGGTTGGTGGTGATGCCCTCATTTTGTTCCGGCCGCTCCGCCAGTTCCGCCCCCTCCCCAAAGCAGGCAAGTGCGCTGCCGCTGGTGGACATTCTTCGGCTGGTCGGCTGGCAGCTGCCGAGGTCCATCACGCCAGCTGGCTGGCAGCGTGGGCGGACTGACTTATGCTTCACGGCTGCCCGGCCTGCTGCCCGGCCTGCGGAGGGCGGCGCCGCGAGTCAGTCTTCGGCTGGTTGGCTGACAGCTGCCGAGTTCCATTACGCCAGCTGGCTGGCATCGTGGGCGGACTGGCCTATGCTTCACGGCTGCCCGGCCTGCTGCCCGACCTGCGGGGGGCGCCGCGAGTCAATCTTTGGCTGGTCGGCTGGCAGCTGCCGAGTTCCATCACGCCAGCTGGCTGGCATCGTGGGCGGACTGGCCTACGCTCCACGGCTGCCCGGCGTGCTCCCCTGCGTGCGGGGTGCGGCGCCACGAGTAAGCCGCGGTGGGTGGGGTTTTCGCATGGCCCGGACGTGGTGTGGAAGCTGGCGTGCAAGCTGGTGGTGGCGTTTAAGCTGCTGCCAGTGGTGGGCGAGCGGCGGGAGCGGCGGGCGGCCACGGTGGAGGCGGCTCTGGCGCTGGACCACGGGCCGCGCGAAGGGGGGCCCCGCGCGTCTGGCGCGCAGGTCTGCGGGGCTGCGCGGCCTGGGCTGTGGCGGCTGCCGCTCCTGAAAGCCAACAAGGACCCCATCTGGCGGTTCGGTGCCCGTGCGGGTGGCGGTGCCGTGAGGAGCACGGGCCGCCCGGCGACGGTGTGGCATATGCATGAGCACATCATAAAAATATTTGCTAGGGCTGTGGTGGCTGCCGCTCCTGAAAGCCAACAAGGACCCCATCTGGCGGTGGGGTGCCTGTGCGGGTGGCGGTGCCGTGAGGAGGCCGGGCCACCCGGCGATAGCGTGGCGTGCGCACTGCTTCTGGGGGTGCCAGTGCTGTGGCGGCTACCGCTCCTGAAAGCCCGCAAGGAGCCCATCTGGCGGTTGGGTGCTTGTGCAGGTGGCAGTGCCGTGAGGAGGACGTGCCGCCCGGCGACGGTGTGGCGTGCGCACCGCTTCTGGGGGTGCCAGAGCTGTGGCGGCTGCCGCCCCTGAGCAACCACAAGGAGCCCATCTGGCGGTTGGCTGCCCGTGCGGGTGGCGGTGCCGTGAGCAGGACGGGCCAACCGGCGACAGCGTGGCGTGCGCACATCTTCTGAAGGTGCCAGGTCTGTTGCGGCTGCCACTGCGGAAAGTCCCGCAAGAAGCCCATCTGGCGGTTGGCTGTCCGTGCGGGTGGCGGAGCCGTGAGGAGGACGGGCCGCGCGGCAACGGCGTGGCGTGCGCACAGCTTCCGGGGGTGCCCAGTGGTGCAGGTGGTGGTGGTGGCGGTTGTTGCAGCCTCTCCCTGGTTTTACAGGTTTTACACGTACGCGCCCGGAGGACTCCGGGATGTGAGTTACGACCTGTACTTCACGTCTAAGCGAGCTCTTTTAGGAGAGCCCGTAAGGCCACGCAGCACGCCTGCCTACCAGGGCTGCCCCTGCCTGCCCCTAGTCCGTTGTCACGTGCGGCCAGGTGGGGCTGTTGCAGTCCCCCTGCAGCAGCGGCAGCCTCCCGCTGGGTACATGCTCGTGTGGTGGCGGTGGCGACATCGCTCGTGGTGGACGCGATGGAGCGCGGGGTGGACTTCCCGCGGGGGCTGCGCCCCCGCGCCCCCGCTTTCCCAACTCTACTAGAAACCCCAAGCCCCCAACCCTCCAAGCCCCCAATCCCCCAACCCTAAACCCTTAACCCTGAACCCTAGACCCTGAACTGAAGGGCCCCCAACCACCCAACCTGAAGGCCCCTCTGGTAGGCTGGCACACTGCGTGGCCTTGCGGTCTCTCGTAATAGAGCCCCCCTAGACGTATAGTCTAGGCCTTGTAAATCACGCCCCGGGGTTCTTCGGGCGCGTACGTATGAAACCTGTAAAACCTGAAGGCCCCCCCACCAGAGAGCCCCCAGCCGGTGACCCCAACCCAAGAGGCCCCCCCCCACACACACCGCTCGCTTGTGTCCCCTGGCTCACGCCAACCCCGACCCCAACCCTCCACCCCCACCCCACACACACACCAACCTGCCCAAGCAAGGAAAAGCCCCAACTCCTTCAGAACCCCCCCCAGGGGTGGGGCCCGAAAAAGAAGTCGCCAATTTCCCCGGGGACTTCACCCCCGCACTCCCGCTTACCCAACCAGAGACCCCACCCAGAAGGCCCAACCAGAGGCTCAAACCCCACCTAAGACCCAACCGGAGAGGCCCCAACCCCGATCAGCCCCCTGTGTGCCTCCTGGTTCACCTGCCCAACCCCAAACCCCCTCCCAACCCACCCACCACCCAAAAACCAACCCCACCCTCCCACACCTCCTGGCCGAAAAGCAACAAGTCCCCAGTTTCCCGCAGGACTACGCCCCCGCACCCCCGCTTCCCCAACTAGAGGCCAAACCAGAGACCCCACCAAGGGAGCACGACCAGAGGCAGTTTCCTGCTTTGGCTGATCCTGCCAGCTTTGGCTCATCCTGCCAGTTTCCTGCTTTAGCTGATCCTGCTGGAGCTTTGGAACTGCTTGCGCCCGCTGGCATGTCATCGTTACAAAATCGTGTTGTTGGTGATGATGCAAGCGGGCTGCAGGGGGGAAAAGCAGGGTACATGTTTCGACTTTGGGCAGGTTTCCTGCTTTGGCTGATCCCGCCAGAGCTTTGGAACTGATTGCAGCATGTTATTGTAAAAAAAATGTTTTTGTTGATGATGCGAGCGGGCTGCAGGAGGTAAAAGCAGGTTACATGTGTTGATTTTTGGCAGGTTTACCGCTTTGGCTGATCCTGCTGGAGCTTTGGAACTGGTTGAAGGGAGTAAAAGCAGGGTACCTGTGTCACTTGCAATGGGCCTGCTGCAAACAAGATGCATGCGGGAGGCAGCTGGGAGGTACGTGTGAGGCGGGACACGCCTGTTGATAATATATTGTACAGTCGTTTAGGGCTTTGACATACCCAACAGGCACAGCGTGTTCCACTGTGCGGCGGGAGGCAGCTAGGAGGCACGTGAGGCGGGGGGCAGCTGGGAGGCACGTTTGAGGTGGGACGCGTCTGTCGATGACGGATTTAACAGTCGTTTTAGGGTTTTGACGCACTTAACACAGGCATGATGATGATGATGATGATGATGATGAGTTTTTACAATCCACTCTCTGGCGGGCACGCGTTCGGTTCCAAAGCTCCAGCAGGACTTAGAGGAAGCAGTTCTGAAGACCTGCCAACAGAAAAAAGGGGGGATGCCCCACGGAAGCGCCACCCACACGCGGTGGCGGGCACCAAGCAAGCAGCACCACAGTGCAGGCTCCACACTCAACCCCTCCAGGAAACGGATGGCGGGCCCAAGGTATAAAACCATGAAGGGACCAAAACGCCCACCCTCAACCCACCGGAAGCGGGGCCGTTGTGCACACCCGCCGCAGCACTCTGCTCAGCTACCACATCACAACCCGCCAGCGCACGCATGTGGCACCAACTCCCCTCAAAAGAAACCATCCTCTCAGGGATCTAAGACGTCTTGTTCAAAGTGAGCCCGCCGTCCACTACTCCAACAAAGGGGTGGGTCGGGCCCTCCACACCCGCCCACCCGCGCGGCATCCCGCCGCCCTCAGCAAAGGACGCCAGCGCGTCCCACAGATCCATCGTTGCCAGCTCCCCCGCCCGCTCAACCGCCACCGAGCGAGCAGGGGGCTGCACACCATCACGCGGGCACGTAATGCGCCACAAGTGGCGGCGGCCTCGCTCCATGGCGTCCACCACGAGCGCTGCCACCACCGCCCACACACCAGCACGCACCCCAGCGGGAGGCTGCAGCAGCCACACCTGGCAGCACGTGATGACCGGCGTAGGAGCAGGGAGGGCAGCAGCAGCCGCCACCACCACCGCCTCCGCCACCGGGCACCCCCAGAAGCTGTGCGCACGCCACGCCGTCGCCGGCGGCCCGTCCTCATCACGGCACCGCCACCCGCAGGGGCACTCGGGCACGCCTAGTGCAGCCTGCTTGTGAAAACCACTCACCCACAGCCGCCAGATGGGCTCCTTGCGAGCGTTGAGGAGCGGCATCCGCCACAGTGTCGGCACCGCCGCCTCCAGCGCAGCCCCGCGAAGACCTGCGCGTCGGTCGCGCGGGGGCCCCCGTGCGGCCCGTGGTCCAGCGCCAGAGCCGCCTCCACCGTGGCTGCCCGCCGCACTCGCCGCTCGTCCACAACCGCCCGCAGTTGAAGCGCCACCGCCAGCTTGCACGTCAGTTTCCCCACCACACCCGGGCCGTGCGCAAACCCAACCCATCGGGGCTCGCCCGCGGCGCCGCCCCCCCCAGGTAGGGGAGCAGGTTGGGCAGCTGTGGATCGGAGGCCAGGCCGCCCACGCTGCCAGCCAGCCGGCGTGATGACACTCGGCAGCTTCCACCCAACCAGCTGCAGGATCTCCACCACAGCAGCGCGCTCGCCCGCCTGGGGGAGGGGCTGGAAGTGACGGAGCGGCCAGAGCACAGTGAGGGCAGCTCCACAAGCCGCCGCCTCGACCCAGGCTGGGGGCAGCGCCGCAAGCACGACCGCCACTGCCGTGAACAGGGGGTCGAGCGTGCGCCGCACGCACAGCAGGTCTGGCACACACCCCGGCACTGGCGGCGGCACCTCTGGGAAAAGGGCGCGGCACAGGACTGCCCTCCAGACATTGCCCCCGTCATAAGCGCCGCACGCCAGCGCCGCGCGTATCTGCCCCAGCACGAGCCGCGCGCGCGCCGGATCCGCAGCAGCGTACACCCTCAGGCAGGCGTGGTCAACCGTGCGTGTGCTGCGCACCATGTCGACAGCAGCGAGCCACGCCCACAGCACGCACAGGTCCGTGACCGTCCGCATGCCGGGGAGGGCGTCGCGCACGCGGGCCAGGCCGTCCACCAGCCAGCGTGCCGCATCGGTCGGGCTGAAGAGCGCATGCCCTGCCGCATCCCCAGTGGGCTCCCGCCACTGTACCGACCGCTGCGCAGCCGGCAGCTCCAGCTGGAGGAGGGGGTTAGCCCAGAGCGGCGCCTCCGCCCCCCACAGCTCAGCTGTTTGCACGCGCCCCGTGATGCGCGCCACCGGCCCCAGGGCCTGCACCCCATCGAGCATGCGCCTCATCGGCCCAGCCAAGAGCGCCGCCCTCACAGCCGGGTCCACGCACTCACCAATAAGGCCGTCCGGGAGGGCGCCGGCCCTGGGCGCGAGGCCAGCCATAAGCACAAAGAGGCTCGGGTGGGCCTCCGGGCACAGGCGGTGCACCGCCTCCACCATGAGCGGCTGCCATGCCGGCTGGGCCGGGGGCGCGGGCTGCTGTTCCGGCTGTGTCCCGCCGCCGCCACCGCCGCCACTGCCGCCAGCCCCGCCGCCACCGCCGGCCCGTGGGGCCGGCAGCAGGAGATGGGGGGCGCCTGCCGCCCACGCCCCAAACAGGCACGCGAGGTGGACGGCCCACTGCCCGTGCACGATCTCCCGCCACGCCGGCGCCCCAAAACCACCATGCGCCGGTCGCCCCAGGAGCATCGCAGCAGGCGCACCAGGCACCGAAGAGGCCCACCGCGGCAGCTCTGCCGGCGGGTCCGGCCCCACGCTCCTGTCCACCAGAGTAGCCGTCCACCGGGAGAGCACCCTCTCGGCCTCCGGAGTCATGCCACAGTGCACCGCCCGGAATAGGATGCGGGAGACCCCGTACGTCGCCGCCGCGTGCCCCCTGCCAAACGCCGACATGGGGAAGCGCGCGAGCTTGGTATACGCGGCCGCAAGCCTCTCACGGCACACCCCGGTGACGCCCTCCGGGGGCGGCAAGCCGGCAGAGACGGGCACCCCCAGCGACACGCCCGCGTCCAGCACGCGCAGCCCAGCAACCTCGGCACCCGCCAGCAGGCCCTCCCCCGCCGACCCCAGGGGCAGGATGCCGCACTTGCCGAGGTTGAGGACAAGGCCCGTCGCTCGGCCAAACACCGCCATCGTCTCCACCAGTGCAGCGACGTCAGCCGGCGCACACGACCGGAGGAGGGGCATGCAGTCGTCAGCGTACTGGGGGCAGGTCACTCGGCAGCCAGGCACGACCTCGACCCCCACTGCCGGGCATGTGCGCAGGAAGCATGCGAGCGCATGCCCCAGGAACAGGAAGAGGGCTGGCGCGGCGGGGCAGCCCTGGCGCACGCCCGCCGCATACTTGCGCGGCGCAGAGATGAACCCGTTGACCTCGGCCGACGCGTACGTGTGCGTGAGGATGGTGCGGGTCCACGCCAGCACGCCGTCGCCGACGCCCACCGCCTCCATGACCGCAATGAGGAAGCCACGGTCGATGGTGTCGTATGCCTTGCGGAAGTCCAGGAGCGCCACCCGTCGGCCCCACGCCATCCGCCGCGTTGGCAGCCAGCAGGCCAGGCAGCATCTGCGTGAGGCAGATATTGTCCGAGATGCGGCGGCCAGCAAGGAAAGCGGTCTGTTCCGGCCCCACCACCGCAGAGAGCAGGGGCGTCCACCGCGTCGCCAGCACCTTGGCAAGGATGCGGTAGTCGGAGCCCAGCATGGTGAGTGGGCGGTAGTTTGCCGCATCCGCAGCGTTCTTGGCCTTGTAGATTGAGGCAACGACGCCGTCGAGAAAACCAGGCGGCGTCCCACCCGTAGCTCCCACCGCGGTGAAGACCGCCGCCAGAAGCTCAAAGGCTGGCTCGCCCAGCTTCCGCCACACATCCACTGGGATGCCATCCGGGCCCGGGGCGGTGCCAGGCTTGGAGTGGGTGGCCGCCGCCCGCACCTCGGCGGGTGTGACAACAAGCGCGCCGGCTGCATCCGCCACCGCCTGCGGCACGCGCGGCGAGTGCGCACGCACCGCCCCCAGCACAGCCTCCCGATCAGCGGGGGATGGCGGTGGCGGCCGTGAGACCGCCGCCACGGCGTCAGCCATGATGTCAGCCATTCCCCTGCCATCAGTGACGAGGATGCCACGCGCATCTCTGAGGGCGGCGACGCGCCGTGCCGCCGCTGGCTTGCGGAAGGCTGCCGCCATGCCCCCGGAAACGCGCTCTCCCGGCCGCACACAGGCGGGCGGGGCTGGAGCGTACCGCCGCACCGCCGCGTCCAGGCGCCGCTGCAGCGCATAGAGCCCGGCGAGCTCCGCAAGCCCATCGCGCCCCGCCTCAACGGACGCACGCGCTCGCTGCAGGTCTGCACGCAGCCGGGTCACCTCCACCGACACAGCATCTCGCCGCCGACCCAGGTCGCAGTCGAGACGGCGGGCCTCGCGAGCCAGACGCGGCTTGAAAGCCTGCCACCACCGCATGAGCTCCGTGTGGCCATGGGTGGGCGCCCCCGCTGCCTCCCGACCAAACCATGCCCTGAACCCATCGGCCAAGTCACGATCAGCCCAGAAATGGGCACGCACACGCGGCCGCCCCGGCCCGCGCGACTCTGGCACCAGGGGAGAGAGGTGCATTGCCACAACGCGGTGATCCGACCCGCCCGACTCGCCCGCGTCGCACCCGAGGACGCGTGGCACGAGGGCCATCGACACGTAGAGGCGGTCGAGCCGCGCCTGTGCATTATACGCACTGAAGGTGTACCCCCTCTGCATGGGGTGGATGAGGCGGTACGCGTCACGGAGCGGGGAGTCCTCCACCAGCGCTGCCATCGCCGCCGCCGGGGCGCGGTCGCGCCACTCGAGGGGCCCCTCAGAGCGGGCGCGGTCACGCGGGCTCTCGACAAAGTTGAAATCGCCTGCGAGCACGAGGTGCGTCTGGCCAGCAGCAAGCGGTCGGATGCGCTCCTCGATGAACGCCGCCTGCACCGCTGGCCGGTTCGGCTGCGAGGCCGGCAGGTACGCATTGACGAGGCGCAGCCGCCCAGCTCCCCCACCTCCAGCTCCCCCACCCCCACCGCCCGCGCCCCCACCACCCCACGTGATATCCATCACCATCAGCCGGCCGTCGCCATCCGCCTGGACAACCGGCTGGAGCGACGCCAAGAGGTCTGACCGCACGAGGATGGCGACCCCGGCCGAGGTCCCCGCGCCGCCCCCCCAGAAGAAGGTGTAGGACTCAGTCCCCAGGTGGTAGGCACAGCTGGACGCATAGCGGTCGACGCCGTCCATGCTCGCGACGTCATCAGCTGCAATATGCACCTCCTGGAGGCACACCACATCGAGGCGGCGGTCGCGCGCCCAGACGCGCATGAGATCCACCAGCTTTGTCCCCTGTCGCAAGCCGCGCACGTTGTGCGTGCCCACTCGGAGGCCGGGGGCAAAGCGGCCTCCGTGTGCCGGCTGCTCAGAGGGCGGCGTCATCGGGCACGTGGAACGGGTGGCCAAGTGGCAGGGGTTTGCCCAGGGACCAGCCATCTGGCAGCGCCGGCATCACGTCAAGCTTCGCCGCCCTGAGGAGGTTCCTGACATGCTCCATCGGCCAGCCCTGAGGCCCGCCTTGCTTCTTCGGGTCGGGGCTCTGGACAGGGTGTCCGTGGAGGATGTTCATGATCCACTCCTCCGCCGCCGTGGCTGTCAGGAATTTCCCGCAGTGGATGGCGTCCGTGAGCCCGCTGCGGATCCCGGGGTTGTCAACGGGCCCAATGCATGGTCCGCCCCGCGCGTATGCAAAGGCATGGACCTTGCCGCGGACCCAGTCACCACCATCGTCTCCACGGCCAGCGGCACCACCAGTAGTGGCCAGAGCCTGCGTCTGCCCGCCCCCTCCACCTGCGCCCGCTCCTCCAGCTCCCCCACCACCAGCAGCGTCCTCAGCCCCCGCGCCCCCACCAGCCGCAGCCGGAGCAGCAGCAGGCACGGCGGCGTCACCCTCCTCACCACCAGTCGTACGGCGTGCCACGCGCCGCCCCTCCTCGCCGTCCTCTGCCGCCTCAGGCGCCGCCTCTCCGCGCCGCGGCTCGAGCTGGCTGAGGCCCACGGGGGTGTCGAGCGGGGCATCGGCAGCGGCATCGGGCTCCTCATCGCCCCCCCCACGCTTGCGCCCAGTCGTCTGGCTCGCATCGAGCATGCGCTCGTCAGCCAGCAGGGCCGCCAGCAGGGCCGCCTCGCCAACAGCTGCTGCAGCTGCACCCACAGCTGCTGCAGCCTGCAGCTCCCGTCGGCCCTCGAGTGCGCGCCTCTCCGCATCGAGCTGGAGCATCCGCCCTTGCGTCTGGCGGTCTGTGCGGAGCGCACGCTTGTGGCGTGCTGCGTGCTCGTCCGAGGGGCCTGCCGCCGCCGCTGCAGCAGCAGCCGCAATAACAGCCATAGCACCCCCAGCAGAGCCCGCACCCCCGTCAGACCCAGCGCCGTCGTCATCGTCATCACCGTCGCCGGCACCATGCCCGTACGAGCCGTGGTCAGAGCCCCCGCCTCCGTCGTCCGCCTCCTCCTCGATGATGGGCAGCTGGTGCTGCAGCCCAGGCCCCACAGGCAGCCCCTGGGCAGCCGCGGCATAGGACCGCCCACCCGGCGGCGGCCCACCGGGCAGCTGCCCACCCGGCGGCGGCCCACCCGGCGGCGGCCAACCCGGCGGTGGCCCACCCGGCGGCGGCCCACCCGGCGCCCCGGCGGCGCGCGCGGGGCGCGCGGGCCCCATCATGCTGAGGGGCAGGCGCGACACGCGCAGCCGGCAGAAGGACGGCGCGTCGGTGCGCTGGCGGCACTCCACGTGCGGCGCGCGGATGGCCTTAGACACAAAGGCGTGGCCCCCGTGCACCGACGCCACAAAGCCTGGCTCCCTGGCAGACAGCCAGGCGAGGCTGGGGGCGGGGCCCTGCCCACGCGCAGCGCCGTGCCACTGCACCGGCACCGGCCCGCCAACCCCGCACTGGTACTGCACCACCCAGTCAGCGTGCACCCCGTTTGCCCCCAGCCAGCTGTGCACAAGTGCCGGCGTCCACGGCAGATTGTCTGTCGGCATGAAGCGCACCAGGTAGTGCGCGTCGTCCACCGGACCCCCAGAGTCCAGCAGCATTGCAGGTGCCGCGCGCACGCGGCCACAGTCCACCTCCAGGGGCGCAGCGTATGCCACTGTGTGGTGGGAGGCACAGCGTATGCCACTGTGTAATGGGAGGCACAGCGTATGCCACTGTGTGGTGGGAGGCAGCTGGGAGGCACGTGTGAGGCTCGACACGTCTGATGGTGCCGGATTTAACGGTCGTTTAGGGTTTCAACGCACCCAACAGGCACAGCGTGTTCCACTGTGTGGCGGGAGGCAGCTGGGAGGCACGTGTGAGGCGGGACGCGTCTGATGATGGCGGATTTTACAGTGTTTTAGGGTTTCGACGCACCCAACAAGCACAGCGTATTCCACTGTCTGGCTTGCTGAAGTGGGTGTGCGCATATGGTACTAAATACAATGTACTGTGCATAGTTGCAAAGGAACAGCACACATACAGCAGGGGTGTGAGTTGGACGGGGACCCACACCGGGCACAGGTGTCAACTCCACCCCCACCCCCTTAACTAAGAGCCAGGATGTCCTGAAAACTAATTTACAAGTCACAGCGCATGCATGGTAAACAACACCTATTGCAGGGATGTGTGGGCATGTTTGCTGGAAAGCCAATGCTACTGTTGCTGTTACTGTTATTACTGTTACTGTAACTGCTACTGTAACTGGGGTGAGAGGGGGTGCAAGGGTCACTTGTGTGGACCACTGGTGCACCCACCCCCTAGACCAAGATGTTGTGCAGACCTCTTAAATCGCTGGGCGTGGGTGCTTTGAATGCGGCTCACGACACAGAAACCAAAGGCATGGGTTTAAGTTTGAGTGTTTGTTTAGGCTTGAGGGTTAAAATTAGGGACCAGGATTTATGATAGGGCTCATTTATGGTTAAGGGTTCAGGTTCTGCGTGGTTGATGAATTGGGAGGGCGTGGAAGGGGTCTGGGAGTCAGTGATTTCCCCGCAAGCTGCATGCCGCTCCGGGCCGTATTTCCTATTTCACAGAGAACCCCCGTACTTGGTGGGAGAGGGCGTGGAGGGGTGCCTTGAAAAGGTCTCGCCAAGAGCAGCACAACGGCGTGCGTTGCGTGAACACCGCTATGTAATGCGCCTGGTGTGAGCGGTCAAAGATGCTCGAACCGGGAAAAAATTAATTACTAAAATCCTTCCCAGGGACCACTGCTGGAAGTGTGGGGCTGCGCCGGGGCACGTGGCCGCCTGGTGAGCTACTTTTAAGGAGTTAAAGCTGCGTGGCCTTGCAGGCTCTCTAAGTAGAGCTCCCCTAAACGTGGAGTCTAGGCCTTGAATCACGCCCCGGGGTCCTCCGGGCGCGTACGTGTACAACCTGTAAAACCCGCGCACAGGTGCTCAAAAGAGTCGGACGTTTTGTGCTGAAACCCTCTGCTATCAATACACAGCTGCAGCAAAACGTGGGATGTAGAAAGTGTATATCAGCTGCGTGTGTTGAAAAGTGTGGAACGGCTGTAGGTGTGTTGAGAAGTGTGAATCGACCGTAAGTGTGCTAGGGGGGGGGAGGGGCAGAGGAAGCGTGCGCATCAGCTTTGTGCATGCTAGCAGTGTGGGATAGTCAATGAATGGCTGCTTGTGTGATGGTCTCTTCTTGCCAAAGCAACGAGAACAAGAGTGGACACACGTGACACCCAAGCCATGGCGACTGTTTGGGACGAGGCCCCACGGGGGGCCAAAAGCCTGCGATGACCACCAACCACTCTCGTCGCCAAGCAAGTAGTGGCGGTGATTGCACGTCGGCAGCAAGGGGTTCGTTCCCGATCGGGACACAAAAAAAGCGTGCCCAAAGGGCGCGCCCCCGATGGTCTAGGGGAGGGTGCGGTCGGGAAAAACGACGCGCCCAGGCGTTTTTTTCGGAGAAATGTATGAAATCGTCGCTGTTTCCATTATTGAAGCGATTCTTCGCGCTGCAGCCCGAAATCCCGACGAAACCGGGAAGCCCTGAAGAAGAAACGGAAGGATGACTGACCCCGAGGAAACCCCTGCTCAGCAGCCACTTCCAGCCTCTTGAGGCTGAGGGTTGAACGATGTGCAGCCACACTCACGCGCAGAAAATCTGCTGACGCTGCGTGGCATTGGTGCGCCGCATTGTCGCTGGCTGACGCTTGCCATCTGCATCTGGGTGATGGGCAGGGGGTCGCGGTGTGTGGTGGTGGTGGGGGGGGGGGTGGGTGAGAGGGCGCGTGCATAGAGGCGAGGGGAGATGGGGAGGCTCCACGTAAGCTGGCGCTGTGATGGTGCGCTCTGTTTGTCAATGCATGCTCGCACGCACGCGTCCCGAGAGATGAAATAGACCCACAGCCTGCACGCACACGCACCTCCATCCAGCCCCGCCTGCTTGCAGCCTGCTGGCAGAGTGCGTGCGCACGCCCGAGCGCCCCTTTGGCTTGATGCTGCTTCCCATGGGGAAGAGGCTGTGCGACCGCACCATCGGCGCCGTGCCGCTGGAGCTGCCCGGCGTGCAGCTGCAGCCGCTGCCACCTGTCGCGCCGGCTGCTGACCCAGTCCCCTGCTTGGCGCTCTGCCCAGCCTGCCGCCAGCTGCTGCTGCCCATCCGCAGCAGGCCCAGCACCAAGCTGCTGCTGCCGCCGGCACTAAGGTTGCGCCTCAAGCTTGAGTCGCACGGCAGCTCTGACTCCATGTCCAGGCTCGTGCCCCACGCGTCCTCGCCGGAACCCCTCTCCATGTAGAAGGCCATGAAGTCATCCGCGGACATAATGCGCCTCGGGCGCGCACCGTCCATCGGCCGCGTGACCTGGACCTGGAGGAGGGGGATTGTTGTTGCCAAGGTTGCTAGCCAAGCAGATGCACGCAGGGCGCAGATCTGACAGAGAATATCCATTGATCCCACCGCGCAGCTTGCCGAAGTCGGCAAGCGTGAGTGTCGGCGAGAGCATGCATGGATGGGGGGGGGGTTACGGAAGGCGCGGTACTCAGCGCAGCGATCCTGCATGCGCGCGATCGTGCGTTCCTGGTCTTCGTGTGCTCACCATTGATGCAGGTGATGGCACCATTGGCGCGTCCTTCTGCTTTTTGTTGCTGTGCGGGTCTGCGACGTCCTTGAGAACCTTTGCAGCTGCATCACCACCCTCACGCGCCTGCAAACCAAAGCAGGCCAGAAGTGGGTAGACCATGGAGGCAGGCGAGATGGGTCGAGACGAAAACGCGTGCGAACAAGTTGCGAGTTGAATACTCGACCAATCGGGGGGCGCCTTGCTGGTTTGACAAGTGGTGGTGGATCTCTCTTTCTCTCGGTGGTGTGCGTAAGGAGGAGGGGGCTATTACGTCACTTTCCGTCAGGTTTCGACACCTCACACTTAACACCGCGCAACATCTGCAATAACAGCTGCACCATCTCGTCGCCCTTACAACCTTGAGTATGGGGGCGGTGACAGATCAGAGCGTCGAGTCTCCTTCACGTCGGCTGTTGGAGGAGGAGTACACACCTGGTAAATCATGTGTTTAGGGTCGGGTGGCAGATCGCCACACCGGGGCGTGGAATTGGGAGCTGCCTTCAGCCGGGCAGGCGGACCCGAGGCAGACCCAGTGATTTTGTTGCAGGGATTTTAAGTATGTATTCCACAACCATTTTCACAGCTGCGTGTGCAGCGCAGAGGCCGGCCGGCCCCTGATGGGGGCCTGGGAGCCAGTGATTTTGTTTCTCGACGTTGATCCTTTTCACCGCAGAATTTTGCTTTGGCCGCGTTGACAGTAGACCTATGCACGGGTCAACCATATCAAATGGTTATTTTACAGATGACTGCTGCCAGTGCTACTGCAGTTGATTTCAGTTATTTAACTCTTACAGCCCGACCACCGAGGGCCGCAGGCTGCGCCCCCGGAAAAAAAGCGGGGAAAACAAAACGCTAAAAACGGGAAAAACATTCCGGCTGTCAACCCTACAGTTTTTTTATTATTATTTCCGCCCAGAAACCGCACAAACCGCCATAGGCAGTTATCTGCCCAGTTGAGGAAGCACCGCCCTACCAAAATCTCAACGTCTGACCCGCGCCATGGAATGCGATCATAACGTCTGAGACGTTCCGGGGTGCGCCTCAGGCGGTGGTGGGCGCCTGAGGCGGTCGGGGTGGCACCTGAGGCGGTTTGGATAACGCCTGAGGTGACGCCTGAGGCGAACAGGGGTGCGCCTTAGGCGGTGCCTCAGGCGGTCGGAGCGCCTGAGGCGCCACCTGATCCGCGCCATGGAATGGGACGCCCGAGGCGCCGCCTCAGGCGTTGTGAATGTGGTAGGGCCGGCTGCAGACGGAATGGATCATGGGATCGTGAGAGGCTAAGAGTACCGGGGGGGGGGGGGGGGGGGGGGGGGAGGGGTTTGCTGAAGGTAGTGCGACACGTGGTTGCTGCAGGGTGAAGGCTATTGCTAGAGGTCGATGCGTCGTGTCGTGTCGTGTGCCAAGGCGGCAATGTTGTCACCAGCTGGTGCTGCTGCAGCCGCTGCAACCGACGCGCGCGGCCGTCGTGCCACCCCGCGCACCAGCGTGTGCGTGCCAGTTGGCTGCGGCCTCACATCTCTGCTGATGCCTGCCCCACGTACCAGCGTGCGCCTCAGTACCACAGCCCCAGCGTTCGAGACGCGCAAGTCAAGGCGGTCATGATGCCTGCGGCGGGCGGGGTGCGCCGCAGGCGGTGGTGAGCGCCCAAGGTGGTGCCTGAGACGGCGCCTCAGGCAGGCGGGAGCGCGCCTGAGGTAGTCCACCCGATCCGCGCAAGTCAAGACAACGCCTGAGGTGCCGCCTCAGGTGTTGGGAATGCGGCCGGGCGCGTTCCAGCTGGCTGCGGCATCACATTTCTGCTGATGTCTGCCCTGCGCATTATGGATGGGGGGTGTCCACAACGCCAGGCGTGTAGGGTGATCATTCGTATTTGCCCAAGGATGAGGACCTGGGTTCTACTGGGGTGTGCTGATGGTGTACTAGGGTCTGGGGGATGAAAGCTGGATGTGTGAGTGGCCACACAGTGCCTCAGAAAGGATGGGTGTGCAGCCAGCGCGCCAGCTGCGTGTTGGGGCTGGGTGTGGAGCCAGCCCCAACCTCAAGGGTTTAGCGTTTAGGGTTTATGGTCGACCGCGCGGTGGGGCTGGGAATGCGCAGCAGGACCGATTGCAAGGCGGCGTCTTTGTAAAGCTTGACCCCAGGACTGGGAGGCAGTATGAGCTGCCGCTGCGGTAGGGGACCTAGGGGTGCGCCCACGGTTTACAGTTTACAGTTTACAGTTTACAGTACGCACCCTCAGGGCGTGGGATTGAGGGAGCTGCCTAACGAGGCTAGCTACCATTCAAAGGGGTTCTAGGGGGGTTAACCAGGGGCGGCTCTGTGCTTGAGGTGCCGCCGGGTGGTGACTACAGAGTGGAGCTGCTGCAGCATGAGGGTGTGCAGCTTCCGGGCGCAGTTGAGGGCAGCATCCCGCTGCACCCCCAGCTGCTCTAGTGTGCCTATCGTGTGCGCCGCGTAGATGGTGCCGCTGACGCCGAGTAGGATGGGGTAGATCTTGATGTTGTCGCACTGGTAGCCTCTCTCCAACAGCCGCTTCACTAGCTCCTCGTGTTGAGTGTGCCCGCACTCTTTACAGAGCTGGGGTTCCCTACCACCAACAGCCAGCCACCTCAGTAAGGTGCTCGGGCCATATGCGCCAAGCACGGTCTTCCACGCCTTTAGAGGTGTCCCTGACTGTAACATCCATCATCATCATCATGAGAAGAAGGTGCAGCTGGCCAACCATCAGTCAAGCTGAAGTGTGGTTGGGAAAGTGGTGGGTAACTGTCACATACTGTTCCCACACAGTTCATACCAATAGTGTGTAGTCCAAATCAGAGAAACGTACGCCTACGGCGTAACAAGTCAGTCCATGAGACTGCAACTTGTAACAACTACCGGCACTCTATCGTCTACCGACCCAGAGTGCTACATTGGTTTCGGTGCCTCAAACCCACACCTACTCAGTTGCTACAGTAACGATCGAGCGCGCCAGCTGGCTGCGGCCAGGGTGCCACCTGGCTGCGTTTTGTTGACAGTTTTTACATGTACGTGCCCGGAGGACCCCGGGGCGTGAGTTAAAGCCTAGATTGCACGTCTAGGGGAGCTCTACTAGTCGAGCCCGCAAGGCCACGCAGCGCGCCAGCCTACCAGTGGCTGCGGCCTCGCATCTCTGCTGCTGCCCGCCCTACTTACTGGTAGGCTGGCGCGCTGCGTGGCCTTGCGGGCTCTCTAAGTAGAGCCCCCCTGCACGTGTAGTGTAGGCCTGCTCTCCTTAACTCACGCCCGGGGTCCTCCGGGCGCGTACGTGTAAAACTTGTTAAACCTGCAGCGCGCCCCGCGTGCTTGGGACTGGGTGCGTAGCAGTGATGTCCTTGGCGCCCCCGCAGCCCCCGCAGCCCCCGTTGTGGGGGCAAAACGGGAAATTTGCTGGGAAACTCAATCGAGTGGCGGGAATTTCGCTCCGAAAAGTGTGAAAATCGGCAATTTTCTACACTTTCCCGCAAAAAAAATTGGCATGATCCCTCCAATGTTGCGGGGGCAAACAGGACATTCTCGGCTTCCTAAGGGACACCACTGGTGCGTAGTGGGACAGGGCGGGGCCAGTGCTTCCTTAATTGATTCAGATGAATTAATTAATACCTACCGCCTGGCCACCAGCAGAAATCCTGCATTGCCCAATTTGGCGTCTTTTTGCTGATTTGTTTTCCGGGAAAGTACGAAAATTTCACCTTTCTGCACTTTTCGGCCGAAATTTTGCGACTCAGGCGGTGAGCTGCCCATTGGGAACTTATTATTACCGCCTGTTGACTGTCGTTGGCGGTAGACCGCCTTGTTGAGGGAGCACTGGGCGGGGCATTGTGCGCCGTGTCAAGGCGCTGGTGGCCTCGGCAGTAGTGGTGTCACTAGCGCTGCGGGGGCCTGCGGGGGCAATACGGGAAATTTTGGGGAAACTGTATCGTGGGCTTACGCAGTTCCATCCAATATGGGGTCGAACAGGACATTCGCGGTGTCCTTCAGGACACCACGATTTTCACACCTTTTCCCGCAAATAAATCGCCTCCTGCGGGGTAATTCGGCCGTTCCATCCAATGCGGGGTCAAACAGGACATTCTCGGTGTCCTTAAGGACACCACTGGTCGGCTGTCACTTGAGCGTCGTCCCCCAGGTCGTCCACGTCCACAAACCGAGGTGTGCCTGCCTTGCCACACTGTGACAGCCCCCTAAATTTTAACCCTGGCGGTACAAGCTACAACCACAGTGAAATGCCTTGTTGCAATTGAGATTCGATTCGCGTGAATTGCAACAAATCCATCACACTGTAGGTGTAGCTTGTACCAGTGGGGCAACAATTTAGGGGGCTGTGGTAGGGCTGCGCGGCACTACAAGCACCATGCACAACGCCACAAACCTTCTCACGATGGGTTGTCTCATCATGTGTGCCTGTGCTGGGGCGAGATCACCGACAACATACATGCTTCCGAATGGAGAGATGGTTGATAGACACCCCAGAGAACTGGCGATAGAAATAAGGTTATCGGCGCATCTTCACAGCCTGCTTGTGTGACACTGGACAGTGGAGTCACCGTCTACCAAGCACACACACACACAAGTGTGGAGTGTGACACGGAATAACACAGGACGCGCATGGGGCCACTACTTACAATTGCTCCATTTATTCCCAGGTACCATCAGGCCGATCCAGGGTACCCGACGTGTGACACAGAGATTTTCGAAGCACCCACTCGCCAACCCGCTGCAGACGACCAGGGTTCGCCACTACGTTTCACCCTGCCCCACGCGCTCTACACTCATCATTGTGATGGGCTTCCTGGCATGCTTCGGTCGGCAGAGCGGCAGTCGGAATTCGGGTTCGGGTGCGATTGGCGTACACCCCACCACAACTGCGTCAACGCCGACCACCCAGAAGCACGCGCCTCCCGCGACGTCACTGGTGAGCGCAGAGAAGTGGCCACTTGCAGTGTAGGGGCGATTGTTGGCACTCCCGTACGAGACCAGACCCACCTGTGGCGCAAGTAGGCGCTCAGCAAGCAGCCCATCTCGTTCACCTCGGCCATGGTCTGCATGCAGGCTGGTTGCTGTGCGCCTCTTTGAATTCGCGGTCCCTCTTCTCCTCTCTCTCATTTCCGCTGTTGCAACAGGTCCAACATGGAGTAACGGAAAACGACTCTGAAGACGACCACATGGACGCGTTCCTGACCCAGTTTCTGGAGCTGGCGTCGGTGCACTCCACCACAGGTTCTGCGGACGAGAGCGACGAGCCGGCACTGCAACTGTTCGGTCCGGTGGCACAGCAGCTTGCTCTTCCCCCGGCCCGCAGAAGTACCAGTGGCTTTGTCCCTGCTGACCTGCTAGGCAGCGACGACAGCTGGCAGCAGCACAGCGGTGGCGTGAATTCGGTGCAGCCGTCGGCGAGCGCCGTTGATGGATCCCATCGGTGGACGTATCAGGCGGACAGTCTCGTCCCCCGCATTGGATCCGCCCTGCCGCCAGGCAGGAGGTCGGGGGTCTGGGGCGGGTCATCAGGCAGGCCGGGCAGCCACTCCGCCCAGCACTCTGCCCAGCACTCCGCCCAGCTGCCGACGACACGGGCACCGAGCAGCCACTCCGTCCAGCACTCCGCCCAGCACGCCGCCTAGCTGCTCGGCGACATGGGCACCGAGCGGCTGTCCGCCTCACGGGTGTGGCTGCGCACAATCAGGGCATGGCGCTCCAAGGACAAGCGGCGCTCGCCTCAGGGCCCGGCTGGCGGAGGCACCCCAGGCCAACGAGGCGGCGCCGGCACGGGGGCAGGCACGTCCCAGCCGCGACCCCAGGCCCACTCGGATCCGCAGCTGCAGCTGGCACCGCAGACCCGCACGATCGCTCGCCCAGCACAAGCCCTCTGTACGCCTGGCACGCGGGCGTACGCACGCTGTCTTCTGTGACCACAGTCCAGTCGGATGCGACGCTGGCCGCTGGCGCTGGTGGTGACCACAGGGGCCCCCGTGACTCGTCTCAGGCAGGCCTGGGCTCCCTGCTGAATCTGTTTGGTGCTGGGCGGCTGAAAGTGTAGCACACGGCGCCATTGTGACTTGGAGCTGGCAAGTGGCCAGCAGCTCAGAGGTGGCTCAGAGGTGGCTCAGAGGTGGCCTAGGCCGCCTCGAACAGGCCTGTTTGAGTGGCCATGGCTCGAGGGGCTGCTGATATTTTCTGTGAGAGGGGGAGTGAGAGAGAGGGAGAGGGAGTGTGAGAGCAAGATAGAGATTGAGAGAGACTGCGCTGGCCACGCAGGGCACAGCACGATGGGCACTCCTGACATCGAAAACGGAAATGAAACTCATAATAAAATAATTGCTGCTGTTGAACAGCAGCCAAACAGAGTCGGGCAAACCACAGTCGTGTGCTTAACAGGCTCGGCTGGCACCCTCTCGATGATGATGGATTGTACAGTGTGTGTGACGCACCTTCCAGCAGCGTATTTGACCTTGCTCGACGTAATATGCGCGATCACTACAGACGGATGGCTG
>VFSX01000676.1:0-27500 GCA_016618255.1 Chlamydomonas sp. UWO 241 | reverse complement strand
TTTGCGATGAACTCCCCACATGATGATGATGGATGTTCAGTCAGGGACACCTCTAAAGGCGTATAAGACCGTGCTCGGCGCGTATGGCCCGAGCACCTTACCACATGTACACCCGTCCCCGTTAGCAACATCGCTCCATCCCCACGCCTGGTGTACAGAATACGTGGGCTTTACCATATGGTATACCATCGCGCCATCACAAAAGGCAACTTCTGTGATTGATCATGAAATTGTGTGAGGACCCCTTGCGATTGGGGTCTGTCTGCGTTTCTGCTACCTCATACCAATTCCCACACTGTCGCTACTGACTGCCTTTTCCAGCCCCTTGTTAGGTAGTTAGGCTTTCGGATGTGCCCCTCACCGAGCCTCCTGTGCTACAGAAAGGGGGGGCCTGCGACACGTACAATGTCGAACTCAGTGCAACAACAAGGGGTCGGCTTTTACTCAGAGCCGGTTTTAGGGTAACATGTTCAAAATCCTGTATGCTGGTTGAAATCCCAGTTAAAACAAACCTTTCAAGCACGGCCTTGTGCGCTTTTAGAGGTGTCACTGACTGTAACATCAATCGTCAACTCCTGTCTCACTCTCTGTCGCTCCCTCGGCAGCATGCCTGTCACCTGTCGGCCCATCTGCTCTCTCTCTCGGCATCTCTCCAATTCGCGGCTTGCAAGTCATGACTTCATCAGTCAGCAAGTCATGACTTACTTGGTCAGTACTGACCAAATCAGGCCCAGCAAGGGTGCTCATCGCTATCCCCCAGAGCTGTCCCCCACCTGGGCCTCCCCGTCCCCCGTCTGTTGGTTGTCATGGCTGTTTCCGGTGTTTCGACAAGTTTGGACTTACACACAGGCCGACGTGCCTCTTGGTTCAATGTCGACAAATGCGTGCAGCTACTGGTCAACAGAAAGAGCCCTAGGTAGGTCGAGCCGCAGGAGGAGGATTGATGGCTTAACTCACGACTCAGGCCCAGCGGGGCTGCCTGGGGTGCAGGATGGCGCCAGGGACCCCGCGCCCTAGCAGGCAATTCCCAGGGCTGTGCACACGGACACCCAGGGGCTGTGCTTGTGGGCACAACATGCCTGTGCCTGTTCTGTCTCCCTGGTAGGCTGGCGCGATGCGTGGCTTTTTGGGCTCTCCTAGTAGAGCTCCCCCGGACGTGTAGTCTAGGCCTTACCTCACGCCCGGGGTCCTCCGGGCGCGCATGTGTAAAACCTGCCTGTGTCTGTGAACACATGCTGTGTCTGTGGCCACACGCTGTGTCAACTACAGTCATGCAACGGCGGCTAGAATACAGCTATAAACAGAGTTCTGTCGCACAGGGACAGGGCGGACCTCTGCACGAATCGCAGTCGTGTCGTCTGAAGGAACGATCGGCATGCCGCAAGGTGCGCGGCATGCTCCATTCCAGATGGGGGGCCCCAACTCCCCATTTCCCGACCCCCCCAACTCAGCAGCATAGTGTGCGCCGTGATCGACGCGCGCCCAGGCCACAACCATCGCGTCTCAACCATCATGCCCCAGCCATCGTGCCTCAGCTGTGCCATTTGCCATGCAGCGAGGGCGCATGCTCGCCCGGGTGTCATACTCAGTGCTGCTGCTGCGCCGCTGTCAGATCAGTGTCAGCAGTCAGACGCACTATGCAGTCATCAGGTATGCAGTTATCAGTCGTGCATCAGCTGAATGATCGTGCATCAGCTGTCACACCAGTGCTGCTGCGCCACTGTCAGGCATCCTGTGCAGCAGAAGCGGCGGCGGCGGCAGTAGGCAGTGGACACAGTAGTGGCAGCGGCGGCTGTTGCAGAAGTTATGACAGCAGTCGGCAGCAGTCGCCGGTGGCGGCAGCAGCAGTAGGCAGCAGCGCCAGCCGCAGCTGGCACCCCTAGAAGCGCTGCTGCTGCTGCTGCGCTGCGAGTGCCGCCCGCAGGCTAGCGACCTCGCGTAGAAGCTGCTCCTCTCGCCTGTGCGACTCGGCTGCCTGCTCAGCAAGCATGCGCTGGTGCTCCTGCGGATGCAGATGGGTGCATGTGTGTGTGTGTGAGGAGAGACAGAGAGAGATAGAGCCAGAGGCAGAGAGACACAGAGAGAGAGATAGCAAGAGAGGGAGGGCAAGCACGCGCTGCTGCTCCTGTGGATGCGGATGTGTGCATGAGAGAGAGAGAAAGAGAGACAGCGACAGAAACAGAGAGAGGCAGAGACAGAGAGACGCAGAGAGAGAGAGAGAGCAAGAGAGGGAGGGCAAGCATGCGCTGCTGCTCCTGCGGATGCGTGTGTGAGAGAGATGGTGAGAGCAAAAGAGAAAGAGGCAGGGACACAGGGAGCAAGAAAGAGAGACACATAGCGGGAGAGCGAGAGTGAGATAGAAAGAGCAAGAGAGGGAGAGAGTGAAAGAGAGCCGGTGCGACCTGGCAGCTCGCTCTGCCAAAACGGGTGGTACAATTCCCCTGCGCTTCCACCCAGTCCTACCACCCAGTCCTACCATCCAGTTAAAGAATACAAGCGCACACCTACCTCCCCGGAGGAATGCGTTGCTGTCGCTACCTGGGTGGTATAGGGTGGATCTGGGGACCTAGTGCCCTGTCTAGACCCAGTGCGTGCATGCATGTGGGGGTCTACCCCCAGCCCTACCAGGTAGCCAGCCAGTTTCAGCCTGAAACTGAGTACGGTGTCGGGTGCTAGAGCCAACACAGGTCCTATACATCATCACTGGTGTCACATAGACTGTTATATCCATCATGCGACAAACCACCAAATGTAAATGTGGCGACACCCACCTGTTTTCAGTTTTTACATGTACGCGCCCGGAGGACCCCGGGGCGTGAGTTCAGGCCTAGACAACACGTCTAGGGGAGCTCTACTAGTAGAACCCGTAAGGCCACGCAGCGCGCCAGCCTACCAGGGAGTCAGAAGACGGAGGTTGCCCTCCTCCCCCTCCCCCCCCCGCCACTACACATGCGCCAGCTAGGGATCAGGGGGGATGTCGGGGTCTCGGTCTTGGTTTCGTGTCTGCTGGGACACCGACCTGCACCTCAGCTTCCAGCTCCCCCGTCAGGATGCAGCTCTGCTGAGTCAGCGCCTCGTGCTGCCGCCACGCATGCTCCTCGGTCTGCTGCAGCTCGACCTATGTGTGTGTGTGTGTGTGAGTGCTCCTCGATCTGCTGAAGCTCGACCTTCGTGTGTGCGTGTGTGTGTGTCAGGGGTGAACCCGCCGATCGGATTCCGATGAACAGGGCGCCCGAAGGGCACAAAACCGATGAGTGTTTTGGGGTGGGATCGGGAAAACCGATGAGTGTGAGGGCCCGGAGGGCCTGTCATCGGCGAAGCCGATGACCACTTCAAACCGATCGGACTCATCGGCTTGGGGTATTTGAGCTACCCGATCGGCTCATGGCCTCTCCTGTTCCGCCCGACGGGCCATCGCCCGTGCGTGCGCCCGACGACCCCGACAACCCCGCGTCCCCCATGCTGGTCGACGACGACGTCGAGCTCGTGCCCCCGCCGGCCGAGGAGCCCAAGAAGCGCAACGCGTTTGACCTCATGAAGGCCAGCAACCTGAAGGCTGCGTCACGTGAGTATCACATGACAGCAGCCGCATGGTCGGCTTCTGCACCGACGGCGCAAACGTGTTCACTGGCTGGCGCAATGGCGTTATGACAAAGCTTAGCCGGATGAACCCCTACCTACTGTGTGCACTTGTTATGGTGGATGTTACCACCAGAACTAAGACCACCCTTACCACAGCATGCAAAGCACTTGACACTATTACTTCCAACGTGCACCACCTGTTCTGCAAGAGCGCCAAGAGACCAGCGAGTGGGAGTTATTTGCCAAAAAGAACTACCCCAATCTGACCCGCTTGAGGTTTCCGAATTTTACTACAACGCGTTGGTGGTCTCGCAAGGAAGCCACGCTGGTTCTGCGCCTCAACCTCCACGCTTTGATTGAATACCTGACCCTTAGGAAGGACTGCCCCGATGAGGTGTCGACGCGTTCAAAGACGTGGGAAAAGGCTAGGCTCGTTCTGTCGAAGCTCTTGAGTTATAAGCAGGCAGTCTTTTTGTTTCTACAGATCGATTTGCTAAGCCCTGTCGATAAGCTTTCCAAGGCGTTGCAGAGCAACAGCATTAAGCCCCTCGACCTGAAACAACGTTTGACCGCCACCATTGCCCAGCTTAACGTTTTTAAGAACCTAACATTTTTTTCTGCTGAGACCTGCCCAACTGCCAAGGGTCTGTTGATAACGTCGATGATGACGGGGTGTGGACCCCGCCCACCACCTCAGGCGCCCCACCACCTGCCAAGGTCAAGTTTTTCAAGGGCAATTTCAAGATGACCACCGCATACAAGTTTGCCGCAGATTTTGCTGACGCGGCCATTGAGAGCCTGAAGGAGAGGTTTTTCAACGACGACCCCTCCCTTGATATTCTGGCCTGCTTCACCATCTTTGACCCAGTTCAGTACATTGGTATGGGGCACGCAGAGCTAGATGACTTCGGCAACGATTCCTTTCAGCAGCTTAAGGACCACTTCTGGTCCGGGGATGGGCTGCCCAACTCTCCCTTCTCTGCGCGCGGCGAGTCATTCATGGCCACGCTCGACACTGAGTTCAAGCATGTCAAGACCGTCATCAAGGACAGGCTGGCGCTCACCCCCTCGGCAGTTACAGTTACAGTTACATGGCATTCCAGCTAAGACAACACTAGTCCTAGTGCCACCGCCCTGTGAAGGACGATAGCCACCAGCCGGTTACCTGCCGTCTAGACTACCGCTCCCGCCGGCTAGTTTAGACCCAAACAAGTCCCTGGGGGACATGTCTGGCAAGGAGCGTATAGGAAAGGACCGTCCTCCTCCTGGCCTTTGAGGCCAACCACGCCGGCTGTGCCGACTGGCGGCGCTGAAGCAGAAAAGTCCCCGCCTGGCATGGTGCATGGTTGTCCAACTCCATGCATGGGGCTCTGCCTGCGCCCCATGCGTCATGCATGGCCAGGTCCCACCCTCCAGGGGGGCCTGGGCAAACAGAGTCGTCATGGCAGGCTGCCTGAAGACCAATGCCGACGCCAGTCACCGGCAGACGAGTGCCCCCGAGGGTGAGCGCGGTGACAAACGCTGCGATGGTGAAGCGGATAAACTCTGTTGTTGCCTCGGCGGTCACCACCGCTGAAGCCCTGATGGTAGCTCGCCCCACGAGCAGCCATCTTGACCGATGTCCAGCATGCATTGACGGGCGCCAGCTCCTCCGCTCGTCGATCAACTCGTCGAGATCGGTGCCGCATGGCGTCCTGCATGGGAGGAGGATAAGGGCCGTCTCCCAGCACGGGTCGCGGCAGCGCCGCGGCTACTCGCCAAGCCATGACAGCGCCGCCCTCGGCAACTATGCTCAACCTGTGGCGCTTCATTGCGCGCAGCTCCGACTCTCTCATGGTGCCCAACATCATCCTACTCATGAACGTGTACTACGTGATGGCTCTGCAGACCGCCGAGGTCGAGCGTGGCTTCAGCATCCACCGCATCCTCAAGAACCGCCTCCGCAGCCGCCTCATGATCCTCATGGTGGACTCCCTGCTCCGCATCTGGCACCTTGCCCAGTCGTTCACCGGCCCGAGGGAGTCAGAGAACAACAGCCTGATCAACGAGGCTGCAGAGAAGCTGTCCGGTGCCTCCCTGCAGTCTCAGGGAGTCAACCCCCCCAGCCTCTTGAAGAGGCTGGTCGAGGAGGTGAGCCGCGTGCAGGTTTCGTTCCTTGATCGCGATCTGGACGAGGCTGCAAGGCTGCTGGAGAAGGAGGGGCTGGAGGACGTCGACCCGGCGGTCGCGTTTGATGTTGAGGGGAACATTGTTGAGGAGGAGGACGCTGGTGAGCCTGATGAGCTCGAGTCCGACGAAGACGACTTCCCCCTCATTGACCTTAAGAAGCGCTAAAGCCTTTGCGCTGTCTACTGTTTTCCCTGTTGTCGCCTCCTGGCCCCACAGGGCACCCTCAGGGCCTGATTTATTTATTTATTTTGATTCGGAATAATTCTAAATTTGATTGATCATGGTGGTGATTTTCGCGTTGACGCACATGCAGCTAGTGGGGATGTGAGTGAGAGAGTGGAAGGGGCGCTATCGTGTCTGACGTAGGTAATTTCTAAGAGAGAACGGCATGAACTGTAAAGCCACGAAGCTGTCTCTGACTCTGAGGAAGTTGTGTGAGAGACCGTATCACGGCAACAGAAGACTACGGACAGCGGGGGTCCGGAGGCGCAGCCCCCGGGAAAAAATGGCAAGCCGATGAGTCCATGAGGCCCTCTCCTGGAAAGCCGATGAGTCAGGGAGGCCCTCTCCTGGAAAACTGATGAGTAGCATGCCCCCGAATACACCCCTGGTGTGTGTGTGTGTGTGTGTTTGCTTGTGTGTGTGTGCTCCTCTGTCTGCTGAAGCTCGACTTTCATATGTGTGTGTGTGTGTGCATGCGTGTGCGTGTGCATGTGTGTGTTTATGTGCATGCTCTTCGGCCTGCTGAAGCTCGACCATGATCGTACCCCCGAATGAGCATGTCACTACGGTAGACAATGCAATCTCCTTCTTTGAGGTACGGATCGCTGGGGGTGAATTCTAGGTGGCTTTATGTAGATCTGGACGTGTATCTGGACACACACACACCTGCAGGCTGTGCACCTCCTGGAACACCATGCTGCACCTTCCGCGCAGCTTCTCCAGCTCCTCACGCATTTCGCAGTTCTCGCTGCTGGCGGCGTTGAACTGATGTGAGGAAGAGGGGTGGGAAGGCTTTATGTTTCTAGGATGGGGGGGGGGGGGCGTCTCGCAGCTCTCGCTGCTGGCGGCGCTGGATTAATTTGAGGCAGAGAGTTGGGAAGGCTTGGTGGTTTAGTACCGGAGGGAGGGGGGGGGGGCAAGACGTCTCGCAGTTCTCGCTGCTTGCGGCGTTGAACTGAGGAGAGCAGAGCGCAGGGGGCTTCGAGGTGAGCATCGATTTGCATTTGCATTTGCTTTCGTGTGTTGGCGTGGGAGGGGGTTAAGACTGGGTTCAGGCAGTTTTTTTTGTAGTTGTTTTAATTTATGCAGGGCAGGGGGGGGGGGGGTACCTCTCGCTGCTGGCGGCGTTGAAATGAAGATGGAGAGCGGGGGGGGGGGGGGGGGGGGGGGGGGGGAGGGGGTTGAGGTGGCCCACCCGGGGTGGGTGGAAATTAGGCAGGGCATCTCGCAGTTTGCGCTGTTGGCGGCGTTGAACTGATGTGAGGAAGAGGGGTGGGAAGGCTTTTTGTATCTAGGATGGGGGGGGGGAGGCGTCTCACAGGTTTTGCTGCTTGTGGCGTTGAACTGAGGAGAGCAGAGCGCAGGGGGCATTCGAGGTGGGCATCAGATTTTTGTGTGTTTGCGTGGGAGGGGTTTAGGCGGGGTTCCGACATTTTTTTTAATTACGAAGGGCAGGGGGGGGTGGGGGGGCTCTCGCTGCTGGCGGCGTTGGCTGGAAGAGAGAGGTGTAAGGGATTGTGAAGGTGAGTGGCATGCAGAGGGTCGCTTGGTTAGGGTTCTCGTTGCTGGCAGCATTGAACTGATTTGAGGAAGAGAGGTGGGAAGGTTGATGGGTGAACTGAAGATGGGGAGCAGCGAGGGGGGAGGGGGGGTGGAGTTATGGTTGAGGTTGTTGGGTGGAAAGTTGGCAGGGTATCTCGCAGTTCTTGCTGCTGGCAGCGTTGAACTGAAACGACTTGCCGCCTACCAGCCACCCACCGAACAGGGACTGACCACCTACCAGCCAGCTACCGGCCAGCTTCCACCCACTGACCACCTACCGACCTCCTACCTTTGCACTCCTCCACAGTGTGATCGCTGCGCTTGCCTACCACTTACCAACCACCTACCAGTCACCTACCGACCAGGTACTGACCAACTACCAACCACCTACCTTTGCACTCAGCTCCTCCACAGTACGATCGCTGCGCTTGCCGCCGCCTACATGCCACCAGCTACCGGCCACTTACCGGCCACCTACCGACCAGCTACTGGCCACCTGCCGGGCACCTACCGGCCAGCTACCAGGCAGCTACTGGCCACCTACCAACCACCTACCTTTGCACTCAGCACCTCCACAGTGCGATCGCTGCGCTTGCCGTCTACCAACCTTTTACCGATCAACTACCAGCCACCTACCGACCAGCTACCAACCAGCTACCGACCACCTACCGGGCAGCTACTGATCACCTACCGACCACCTACCTTTGCACTCAGCTCCTCCACAGTGCGATCGCTGCGCTTGCCGTCTACCAACCACCTTCAGACCACCTACCAGCCACCTACCGACCAGCTACCAGCCAGCTACCAGCCAGCTACCTTTGCACTCAGCTCCTCCACAGTGCGGTTGCTCCTCTTGCCGCCGCCTCCAGAGTACGCGCCACACCCCATCGGAGAGCCAGCCCCGCCCATGGTGCCCCGCCGCGCCGCCACCTAGGTGGGAGGTTGTGTGTGTGTGTGTGTGTTTGTGTGTGTTTGTGTGAGTGTGCATGCATGCATGCATGTGTGTGTGCGTGGTGTGTGTGTGTGTGCTTCCGGGAGGCCCTCTCCAGAAAAAACGACAGTGTGACAGCCCAAAAGGAAAACCCTGGTGCGCGTGCACATCGCCCACCTTGGACCCTGTGTGTTTATGTATGTATGTGTGTGTGTGTGCATGTGTATGAGTGTGCATGCGTGTATGCGTGCATGTGTATGCTTGTCTGTGTGTGCGCTCATCTCTTACCTTTGACCCTGTGGCAATGGTCACAGGCGACGAGCCATAGCGGCGGCTGTCACGCGCAGCAGTGACCTGCGTGTGCGTGTGTGTACACATGTGTGTTTTTGTGTACACGTGTGTGTGTGTGTGTGTGTGTGGTGGCCATAGCGGTGGTTTTCCTGCAAGGCAGTAAAATGCATGTGCGTGGGCTGTGTGTGCATGTACAGCCACACATCGTGCAGACACACACACACACGCACACACACCTGTGCCTGCTGCGAACGCGCCTGTGCCTCAGCCAGCTGCGCCTGTGTGTGTGTGTGTGTGCGCGTTGGTGTGTGTCACAGCTGGTTGAGACACAGGCACTATCGCAGCAGACACAGGTATGTGCGTGTGTGTGCGTGTGTGGCACAGCTGGCTGAGGCACAGGCGCGATCGCAGCAGCCACAGGTTTGTGCGTGTGTGTGTGTGCGTGTGTGCATGCGTGCTTTTTTCATCTTCTTCTACCGACTTTACTGTCCGCCGGATGTTTGTGAATTCGACCTAGAGCTGCGCGCGTATATTCACTCACCGTCAGCTGCGTGTTTGCGTCTTTTGATAAGATTTGGGCCAGCAAGAAGATGCAAGTGCAGTCTAAGGTGCGGGTTTACAACATTTTTGTGCTGCCCCACTTTATGTACGGCTGCGAAACATGGGCCCCTACTACAACACAACTGACTCGATTGGAGGTTGCCCACTCTAACTGCCTTTGTCGCATTCTGGGCGTGCGCCTGGTCGACCGGCACAGATTAACTTATATTCGGCAGGCGTGCGACACTGAGCCAATTGAGAGCCTTGTGGCAAAGCAATCAATGCAGTGGCTAGGCCATGTGATGCGTATGCTGGCTTCTCGTCTTCCTCGTACGACTTTTGACTGCACAATGGATGTGGCTCGGCAGCAAGGCCGGCCTCCAGCCTCCTCCCGACACTATTTTCTTAAGCTACTGATTCAGCAGCTAGGCGAAACTAGTGGCACTCGTTCTGATTGGAAGACTTTTTCGGACACGGCGTTTGAGCGTGCTCAGGATAGGGTCGGTTGGAGAGCCGTGGTGTGGTGTTCCGGCTGCCCCTCAGGCGCCGGCCCCTCCACCACGGCGGTCAAGTAGATTGGCAAGCGCCACTTGACCTCCTATCCCCTAGAAGCCGTTAGGACCTATTTTGGAGGCGTCGCACAATAGCTCTCCTTTTTGCTCTGGGACTACATGTTGGCAGGCAGCTGGCTGGTGGCTACCGCCCCTCACAAGTAATTGTAAGGGCCAGAACTGGACTTGGGTCTAGGCGGTGGTACTAGGACTAGAGGTAGTCTTTGCTGGAAAGCCGATGTAACTGTCAGCTGCACCATGCTTGTCTCATACCCCTCAATCCGGTTGAGCAGGCAAACACAAGCGCACACACACACATACACACACACACGCACACACACACACACACATCGTCAGCTGCGCCATGCTTGTCTCATGCCCCTCAATCCGGTTGAGCAGGCACAAACACACACACACACACGCACACACACACCGTCAGCTGTGCCATGCTTGTCTCATACCCCTCAATCCGGTCGAGCAGGCCGCTCGTGAGCCGGCTCCACTCAGACGTAATGTCCTGCAAACAGCAAGAAGAGAGTAAAAGAACATTCAGAGAACACACACAAAACACTAAGCAGGTGTGTGTGTGTGTTTGTGGGTGGGTGGAGGGGGCACAGGACGGGGCCGCAGGCCGCTTGTGAGCTGGCTCCACTCGGACGTGATGTCCTACAGGCAGGGGGGTGGGATGGAGCAGAGGGGAGATTGTTGCTGAGGGGATGGGGATGGAGCAGAGGGGATGGAGCAGAGGGATGGGTATGGAGCTGAGGGGATCCATTAGATCAGAGGGATGGAGCAGAGGGGATGGAGCAGAGAGATGGGTATGGAGCTGAGGGGATCCATTGGATCAGAGGGATCGAGCAGAGGGGATGGAGCAGAGAGATGGGTATGGAGCTGAGGGGATCCATTGGATCAGAGGGATGGAGCAGAGGGGATGGGGATGGAGCAGAGAGTCGAGTGTTGCTAGAGGTCACAGGGTGGAGGGAGACAGGGGGCTTGGCCGGGAGGATCTTCAAAGACAGTGAGAGAGGGAGAGCCAGCGAGAGAGCGAGAGAAGGAGAGCCAGTGAGAGAGCGAGAGAGAGCGCAAGAGCGCGAGAGAGTGCGCGCATGAGAGCAAGAGCAAGTGAGAGTTAGAGAGAGTGAGAGAGCGAGAGAGTGTGTGAGAGAGAGAGATTCAGCAGGAGAGAGAGAGGGAGAGAGCGGGAGAGAAGGAAACGAGAGAAAGAAAGAGGATCGGAAAACATAGGCATGCACACCTTTGCAATGCGCACGCCGCGCGACGCCATGAGCTCGCAGCTGTACTGTGCCTGGAGGAGACGCCGCATGAGGACCTGAACCTGCACATGTGTGTGGAGAGGGGTTGTGTGTGGTGGCGGTGTGTTTGCGTGTTAAAGAGGGCGAGAGCGAGAGATCAAAAGAGGGGGGGGGGGGAGAGTACGAATCGTCATTAAGAGAGAACAAACCTGCTTTGCCTGTGCGGGCGGGAGGCTGCCGAGGAGTGCCTCGTGCGACACCACTTCAGCGCTCGTGACAGGCTTGTGCACCAGCAGTCTTACTATCACTCAAGAGGCAGAGAGAGGGGGAGAGAAGGGCGGAGAGAGAGAGAGAGAGAGAGACAGAGAGAGACAATGAAAGAGAGATGGCCAATGCGAGAGAGAGAGAGAGAGAGAGGGAGAGAGAGGGAGAGTGGGGGGGGGGGGGAGAGTACGAATCACTGTTAATAAAGAACAAATCTGCTTTGCCTGTGTGGACGGGAGGCTGCCCAGAAGTGCCTCGTGCGACACCACTTCAGTGCTCGTGACAGGCTTGTGCACCAGCAGCCTTGCTATGACTCAAGAGGCAGAGAGAGGTGGAGAGAAGGGTGGAGAGAGAAAGAGAGAGAGAGAGATAGCCAATGAGAGAGAGAGATGGCCAATGAGAGAGAGAGGGAGAGAGAGAGAGAGAGAGGGAGAGAGAGGGAGACAGAGGGGGAGAGAGGGGGGAGAGTACGAATCGTCGTTAAGAAGAACAAACCTGCTTTGCCTGTGCAGGTGGCAGACTGCCCAGGAGTGCCTCATGCGTCGCCACTTCAGCGCTCATGGCAGGCTTGTGCACCAGCAGCCATGCCATGACCCAAGACGAATAAGAGAGGCAGAGAGAGGTAGAGAGAAAGGTGGAGAGAGAGAGAGAGAGAGAGGAGAGAGAGACAGAGACAGCCAATGAGAGAGAAAAAGGGGGAGAGAGTACGAATCGTCATTGAATACCTGCTTGGCCTGTGCAGGTGGCAGACTGCCCAGGAGTGCCTCGTGCGATGCCACTTCAGCACTCGTGACTGGCTTGTGCACGTACCAGCGCCCCTCGCTCTTCGGCACCCATTTGGGGGGTGCGAGGTAGGCGGCAAGCTCGGCCTGTCACAGAGAGAAGGCGAGCGAGGTTTGTGTGTGTGTGTTTTGGCGAATATATATATACATGTATATATTTTTCAAGTGAATCTGAATATACATATATATTTTGAGTGAATCTCCCTCTGTGTATGTGTGTGTACGTGTGTCTGCATGTGTGTGGCTGTGCTTGTCCATCCATCCTCCTGTGAGTGTGTTTGTCTATGTGTGATTGTGCATTCGTGTACACATTTGACAAGGAGATGAGTGCTCCTCGCTCTTCGGCACCCATTTGGGGGGTGCGAGGTAGGCGGCAAGCTCGGCCTGTCACAGAGAGGAGGCAAGCGAGGTGTGTGTGTGTGTGTGTTTGTGTGTGTGTCTTTGAGTGAATCTCCCTCTGTGTGCATGTGTGGCACACACTGTGTGCGGGTGCGTTTTTTTGTGCGTGTGTGTGTGGCTGTGCTTCTCCATCCATCCTCCTGTGAGTGTGTTTGTCTATGTGTGATTGTGCATTTGTGAGCACATTTGAGAAGGAGATGAGTGCCCCTCGCTCTTCGGCACCCACTTGGGGGGTGCGAGGTAGGCGGCCTGTCACAGTGTGTGTGTGTAGGAGGGGATTGTGTGTGTGTGTGTGCGTGCATTCATGGCAAAGCTCTGTCTTTCCCTCCTTCTGTCTCTGGGCATCGCGTTTGTGTGTGTCTGTTTCAGTGCACGTGTGTGTGTGTGTGTGTGTATGTCCGTGTGTTGAGCAGATCCAAAGCACGACCCACCAACCCCGCTCGACCCCACGACCTCTCTAACCTACCTCAGCCTCCTCATCAGACTCTGCAAAGCCCCCCCCCGGCACAACCCCTCCGCACGAGCTGCGCCTGCCACCGTGCGCGCCTGCGTGTATGTGTGTGTGTGTGAGTACCCCGCTGCATGCACAACCCCTCCGCACGAGCTGCGCCTGCCACCATACGCGCCTGTGTGTGTGTGTGTGTGTGTGTGACCCCGCTGCATGCATCGCTGTGCCTGTCACCGTTCGCACCTGCATGCGTGCACCCATTTGTGTGTGAAATAGAGCGAGATAGAGCGGGAGAGATCAAGAGAGAGGGAGTGGGAGAGGGAGAGAGAGAGAGAGAGAGTGAAGAAGAGAGAGAGAGGGAGAGAGAGAGAGAAACAGACAGAGAGAGAGAGAGAACTCTAAATTACTTAAATAGCCGCTCAAATTTCGCTCTGAACGGTATACGGCCGAAGCAAAGATCACTCACCCACACCCTCCACGTCCTCAAGCCCACACTGGGCCAACCCCAGTTGCGGGATGCCCAAGGGGCGCGTGTGCGGCATGCCGCAGGGACGTGTGCATGCGGAATTGCCACACACACACACAAATAGACATACACACGCACACGCACACACTCGCACACACACACGCATGCACACACACACACACACACCCCTAAACTACGCCAAGTCGACCACTCACCCGCATCCTCCACGTCTCCAAGCCCGCACTGGGCAAGACCCAGGCGCGGGACCCCCGAGGGGCGCGCGCGCGGCGGGCGCAAAGCTTGCTGCGTGCTGGGCGCGCGCATGCCTGCGTCGCTTGCGCTGGCATTGTCCTGTGTGTGTGTGTGTGTGTGTGTGTGCATGCTTGTGTGTGTGCACAGCTTGTTGCGCGCTGGCAGTGTCCTGTGATCGTGATTGTGTGTGTGAGAGTGAGTGTGTGAGTGTGTGTGCAGCTTGTTGTGCGCTGGGCGCGCGCATGCCTACATCGCTTGCGCTGGCAGTGTCCTGTTTTTTTGTGTGTGCGAGTGTGTGTGTGTGTGTGTGTGCGTGTTTGTGTGTGTCCCGTGATTGTGTGTGTGCGAGTGTGTGTGTGTGTGTGTGTGCGTCACAAGCTGCGTGCTGGGCGCGCGCATGCCTACATCGCTTGCGCTGGCAGTGTCCTGTGTGTGTGTGTGTGTGCGAGTGTGTGTGTGTGTGCGTGTTTGTGTGTGTGCACAGCTTGTTGCACGCTGGCAGTGTCCTGTGATTGTGTGTGTTTGTGTGCGTCGCAAGCTGCGCGCTGGGCGCGCGCATGCCTACATTGCTTGTGCCGGCAGTGTCCTGTGTGTGTGTGTGTGCGAGTGTGTGTGTGTGTGTGTGTGTGTGCACTTCATGGTGTGCACTGTCCAAGCGCATGCCTGCACACGCATGCCACTGCACACACACACACACACCTGCTCCTGCCCCATCGACATGCCAGCCATAGAGGGCCTGCAGCTGTTATTCATCGCGCCCCAGCTGCCGCTGCTAACACACACACACACACACGCACACACACACCTGCTCCTGCCCCATCGACACGCCAGCCAAAGAGGGCCTGCAGCTGTTACTCATCGCGCCCCAGCTGCCGCTGCTGACACACACACACACACACACGCACACACATCAAAGGCGTCCGACGGACTGTAAAATCGACCACGCACACACACACACCTGCTCCTGCCCCATCGACACGCCAGCCATAGAGGGCCTGCAGCTGTTGCTGGGCGTGCCCCAGCTGCTGGCCCCCCCAAGCGACGTCGCGGCACTGCCGCGCACACCCACGCGCACACCCGCAGCAGGTCCAGCAGCAGCACCAGCAGCAGCAGCAGCGTCACCGTAGCTGATGCTGCCCGCAGTGGCAGGTGTGGTGCTGCCGGCGGACTGTGTGAGAGGTGTGTGTGCATGCTGTCTGTGTGTGTGTGTGTGTGTGGGTAGCAGCAGCGGCAGCGGCAGCAGCAGCAGCAGCAGCAGCAGCAGCATATGGTGCATACGCACGCACACACACACACACGCATGCAACTTACACACCCTGAGCAGTTCCAGCAGTGTGTGCAGCCTGCTCGCACACACACACACACACACACACCTTGAGCAGGTCCAGCAGCATGTGTGCAGCCTGCTCGTGCGTGGCGCTGCCAGCTTGGTCGTTCAGCCTCCTGTCGCACTGATGTGTATGTGTGTGTGCGTGTGTGTGTGTGCATGTGTGTGTGTGTGTCTGAGTGAGAGAGAGTGCAGAGATGTCACGCATAGCTGTGGCACCGGCAGATTGAGTGAGGGTAAGCAGGGTACATCAAGGCATGACAGGGGGGGGGTGCTACACCCCTCTGCTTCAGCCCACTGCTACACCATCTGTCGCCCTTCTGGCACTCCTCTGCCTGGCGCCCCTCTGCCTAAAACCCTAAAACCGCACAACCCTATACCCCTCAAACCCCCTGGTGCGCCGCCACCGCCTGCTGTCACACACATACACACACACACACTCACACACACACAACCAACCAACCAACCAAGTGTTACATGAGGCCGTCTGCATGAACCGGTAATGCCTGTACTACTAACAGCAATACACCCCGGCACCCACACACCCACACACGCACACATGTTCCGTGCGCGCGCTATGACAGATGGGCGGCTTGATGATGGATGTTGCAGTCAGGGACCATAATGGTCAAAGGCGTATAAGACCGTGCTCGGAGCGCGGCTTATAAAAAGCGGCAATTTTTTGCTCATGTGGCGAGCCGGCGCCGGAATGTGAGGAGGGTAGCGTGGTGTGGATGGATCTCACACACGCACACTCACTCGCACACACACACACACATGTACACACACCTGCTGCGGCCCCTGCACGACCGGCGGCTTGCCCATCATCGCAAGTGAGGTGCCCTGCTGGTGTGCACCGCCACTGCCTGCTGACAGCGTTGCTGCAGAGGCCTCGGTCGGGATGCCTCCGTCCTTGGATGCGTAGAGACCGAGCCTGAATGCGTGTGCATGTGCGCGTGCGTGTGTGTGCGTGTGTGTGTGTGTGTGCGTGTTTGTGCGCGCGAGAGAGAGGCACTCAGTGCGCCGCTCGGGCGCAAGCCCAAGGTGATGTAAGCGGGCACTGCACTGCACTGCAGCATCCCAGGCATAGCATGTGATGCCTGCTGTAGCAGCTGCCCAGTCCATGGCATGGCCCCGCATGCACACACCGCGCCAGCCCACCTGGCCAGCATGGAGCGGCACTCGTCGAGCAGCTTAGCTCCCGCCAGCGGCGGGGCGCTGGCCTGCGCACGTGTCGAAGAAGTGGCAGAGCATCAGCATGCATATGGCGTGCGTGCATCAGAACGCGCAGGTGCTGGTGGAGGCATGGCGTGCTGCGTGTGAAGGCGCATCCTGCCGTTAACATGCACGCCCTACCTCTGTCCCCCCAACCATCGTGGACTTCGTTTCGCCTCGCTGCCTGATATGCGCCTTGCGAGTGCGCTGATGCGGGGAGCCTGCGTCACGATGGAGGGCGGGGTACCATGGTGAATGTTGCAGAAACCGCAACGCCAGATGCACAGGATGCACAGGATACGCCTGTCTGGATATACGGCCTCCAACTGTACTGCGTGGCGCACCTGGCCTGCTCGAACAGGGCAGCGGGCGCTTTGTAACTGCTTGCCACAACAACCGAAGGCGAGTTGGGCGTGGCCGCTGCTGCTGCGTGCCAGTTATATGCACACACCCTCGATAGTTGATGTATTATTTGTCGGTGGGGACGTGCGAAGCCCAGCAACCAATAGGTGTGTCGGAAATTTGTGCGATTTGTGCCACACATTTTGGGGGGGGCCAAATCTTCACAAATCGCTCCGCGCCAGGGATCTGCAGCACGGCAACATGATGTGTTTCAATTGTTTTATTGGACCGCGACGCGTGAAAATCCCTACTGTCCTGACGAAGCCGACTGGTGCGTTGTACACGCACGAGCGCGTCGACCGCAAGCGCCTCCGCCAGCTCATCCTGAACTTAAAGCTGGTGCCGTGCTTCCCTGGGGAGGAGGAGCCAGGGACCTGCTCCCCTGAGACAAAGACACTCGTAAAGAAGCTCCTGCGCGAGAAGGGCCAGCTCGGCGTGCCCGATAGCGAGGAGTGCCCCATCTGCATGATGTACTACCCCATCATGAACACCAGCCGGTGCTGCGGCAAGCGCGTGTGTACAGAGTGCTTCCTGCAGGTGACACGCAGCTACGGCACTTTCATCGCATTTTCTCAGCGACCCCATGCAAACGCCCTAGTTCTCCTCCCCCTTGCAGGTCCAAGTGGCCGCGCCGACCAGCGCCTCTCCGATCTGCCCTTTCTGCAAGGTCCCGGGGTACACGGCCAAGGTGGGGACCAAACCGTAGTTGGCTTGCATGGGTCAGCATGCCGCCCCCCCTGCCGCCACGCGCGTGCATTCCCATGGGTGGCACACACACGCGCGGTGGTGCAGATGCACGTGCACATGCATGCGCACAGCATGCAGCAGTGGCTGCGCAGGCGTGGGGCACTACCCGGGGGCCGGCGCGCACGTGCGTCAGGCACATGCCCCCCCCCCCCTGCTTCCCTATCCCTCCCCCTCCCCTCTATCTCGCCCCTGTCCACACGCACTATTGTGCTAGTGCGCGCGCGCGCCCGCAACACACGACATTGTGCCCGCCCCCGCCGGCCGCGCACGCACGCAATTCCTGGGTTCGATCAACAAAGGGGGGCCCGACAGCGAAGGCGCGCCCGCACCACCACACCCGCACCACCCCAGCCACATCACGCAGCACATGTGATGCTCCCCACCCCCACGACCGCACATTACAACCTCACGCGCCCAACTTTCTCAACCCTAAACCCTTGATCCTAAACCCCTTGCACTTGTTCCTCAACCCCGCAGTTCCTGGGCGCGATCAGCGAAGAGGACCGCGAGAAGTCGCGCGTGGACGAGCAGAAAGTGATTGAGGCTCGCATTAGGGAGCGTGAGGTGAGGGGAGGGTGAGGGGAGGGGAGGGGAGGAGAGGAGGGGGGGGGGGGAGGGAGGGAGGGCGGGCGGGGAGGGAGGGGGGGGGAGGGAGGGGGGAGGGGGGGAGGGAGAAAGCGGGGGGGGGGGGGGGAGGAGGGAGGGAGGGGGCAGGGAGGGAGCGTGAGGTGAGGAGAGGGGGGGAGTGTCTGTGTGTGCGTGTGTGCGTGTGTGTTTGTGTGCGTGTGTGTGTGCGTATGTTGACCGTGCGCCGCCGTAAGCGTCACCCCGACCGCCTTGGGTGCCAACCCGACTGTCTCAGGCGCCAACCAACGCCTGAGGCGCACCTGCAGCCGTTATGACCGCATTCACTTGCGCAGATCAGAGGATGGGCTGTGGTAGGGTCACCCACTCTCTTTCTCGCTTTGTTTCTCTCCCTCTCTTGCTCAGTCACTCTCCCCCTCTCTCTTATCGCACGCACCCCTCTTTCCCTCTGTATCTCTTCCCCCCTCCCTCTCCCTCTCCCTCTCTCTCTTTCTCTCCCTCCCTTTCTCTCTCTCTGTATCTCTGTACCTCTCTCCTCTCTCGTTCTCTCTCCCCCTCACTCTCTTTCTCTCTCCTTCTCTCCTCTCTCTCTCTTTTTCTCTCTCCCACCCTCTCTCCCTCTTTCTCTGACCCTCTCTCTGACTCTCGCACTCTTCTACTGTCATTGCAGGACGAAATCAAGCGCGACGCCGACCGCACGGCGCTGCGGCAGCAAGAGGCAGACGCGCGCGCCGCAGGTGGTGGGGAAGGCGAAGACGCGGAGGCAACAGCAGCAGGTGTGTGTGTGTGTGGGGGGGGGATGTGTGTAGGTGTGGGTGTGTAGGTGTGGTTTTGTGTGAGGGTGTGAGGGTGTGAGGGTGTGTAGCCACAGCAGGTGGTGGGGAAGGCGAAGACGCGGAGGCAACAGCGGCAGGTGTGTGGGTGTGTGGGGCTGGGGGGTGGATGCGTGTGTGTGTGTGTGTGTGTGTGTGTGTGTGTGAGGGTGTGAGGGTGTGAGGGTGTGCAGCCACAGCAGGTGGTGGGGAAGGCGAAGATGCGGAGGCAACAGCAGCAGGTGGGGGTGGGGGTGGGGGTGGGTGGGGTTTTGTGTGTGTGTGTGTGAGGGTGTGGATGCGTAGGGTGTGTGTGTGGGTGCGAGGGTGTGTGTGTGTGTGTGTGTGCGAGGGTGCGTGTGTGAGGGTGTGCGTGTGTTTGTGTGTGTGTGTGTGTGTGTGTGTGCGTGTGTTTGTGTGTGCAGCCACAGCAGCAGCAGCAGCAGCAGCTGTATTTACTCCACGGCGCGAGTGCGTGCGTGTTTCACTGAGCGCCCCCCACACACGCACCCCCACACACGCAACCACACGCACCCCCCCACACACACACGCACGCACGCACGCACACACGCACGCACGCACGCACGCCGTAGCCGCCGCGGCCACAGCAGCAGCAACAACAGCTGTTTTCTTCGAGGGCGCGAGCGTGTGTGCACACGCACCCCCCACACGCCCCCCCCCACACACGCACGCACCCGACCCCACCCCCCTGCACACACACATGCCGCAGCCGCCGCCGCCACAGCAGCAGCAGCGGCCGTGTTCTTCCAGGGCGCGAGCGCATCTGTGTTTCTGCCCCCACACGCACCCCCTCAACACACCCCTACTGAGAGACGCCGCCGCCCACCCCGCACACGCACACACACCGCAGCCGCCGCCGCCACAGCAGCAGCAGCGGCCGTCTTCTTCCAGGGCGCGAGCGCGGCAGACGCGGCAGGTGGCACGGGTGAGCCGCGCGGACGCGGCGGCAGCGCGCGCCACGAGGGGAGCGCAGGTGTGTGACCACACATCAACCCCTTATGGCCCTTCCCAGGCTAGCATGTCAGAAAAGAGCATGGTTTGGTGCCAGACCCAAAACACGTTTTTGGAACGGGTCGTGTATCGCCCACGCTGCACGAAAGCACTTACCTCCTGAGCAAGAAAGTTTACGCACATACAGGAGCAGCTGTACGCGGCGGGGGAGGTCGGGGCAGGGCGTACAGGCGCTGTGAATGAATAAACCGAGTCCGGACACCCCCCCCAAAACGCGAGATTTCTAACTCGACACACCCAAAAACCGTTTCTTAGAATGGGTCGTGTGTCGCCCACGGTGCACGGAAGCACTTAACCCCCGAGCAAGAAAGTTTACGCACATACAGGAGCAGCTGTATGCGGCGGGGGAGGGTGGGGGAGGGCGCACAGGCGCTGTGAACAATTAAGCCGAGTCCGGACACCCCCCCCCCCACTTTGGGTGCAAGTGCCATTTTTCCCCGTGACTTAATTGTGCGCTACCTCCGCGCCCCTCCCCTCGTGTGAGACTTCTACTATGCATTGGACGACTGTGGGCGCCCGTGGTGCGTCGCGGCATGCGCCGTGGGAGCCACACGAACGTTGCCAGGGCCACCTGTCGGAAATGACCATTTCAATATCGGCCCCAGCTCGGCCCCCGCGCATCCCACGCCCGGCAAACGTCTATGATACGTGTTTGTGCCTCGTAACACGGGGTCTGGAGCCCCCGAGCGAGGTTGCGTGGCGGGTTGCATGAGGCGCAACACAGCCACCCCAGGGCCCCGATCACGGTCCCCGGGGCACGCGCACCCCACATACGCGTAGATAAGCAACTATAACGACATTTGACTCCGCGCGGGGCGCGGAGAGGGCCCCTCGGGCGCCTCATGGCCCATACCTGGTGACCTCGTGGCCTGCCCCCACCCCTGTGGCCCACCCGGATGTCTGGATCGCGCGGCACAACCTTGAAATAGCGTATGCAGGCTGTGTACAATGGGGTGGGAACGCGGAAGGGGCGTTTCGAGGGGTCCCCAGGTGTGGCACCAATTATAAACATGCCAGTGTGGGAAGGGCCTTACCCCCTGTCGCTGTTTCTGTCTCTGTCTGTTCCCCTCTCTGTCTCTCCCTCTCTCGCTCCCGCTCTCGCTCTCGCTCTTGCCTTCTCCCTCTCAGTCGGTGTGTTTCTCTCCTTCCCTTCCCCCACCCCCCCCCCCACCCCCGCCGCTCGCGCCGCCTCCCCGTCCTCCCCCGTACCCACCAAGCCCAAATCCCGCACCCCCTCCCCCACCCCCGCCACCGTCACCAACCCCCTTAGGACAGCCACCTTTGAAGCCACCTGTACAACCAACAACCCAACGACCCTGCTTGCTGCGTGCCCCGACAGGAGTAGGAGCAGCGCATGGCAGCGGAGGAGAAGAAGGAGTGTACGTGTACAACCTGCACACCTCCTAAAACACCACCTGTATAGCCAGCAACCCAACAACCAGTTTTTTTCAGTTTTTACATGTACGCGCCCGGAGGACCCCGGGGCGTGGGTTAAGGCCTAGACAAAAAGTCTAGGGGGGGCTCTGCTGGGAGAACTCGCAAGGCCACGCAGCGCGCCAGCCTACCATGCGTGGGGTCTAAGCCACCATGCGTACCGCCGATCGCCATGCATGCCATGCATGAATGGGCCGTCGTGACAAAGTATAACCAACAACCCAACAACCAATAATCACCAACCCACCCAGCATAGGAGCAGCGCATGGCGGCAAAGGCAGAGGCCGAGGAGGCTTCTACGCGGACCAACGGCACAGCGACCCGTGAAACCAGCTCTACACCCACCATGCAACCAACAACCAACAACCCAATAACCAACAGTCAACCCAACAACAAACAACAAACAACAAACAATAAACAGCAAACAACAAACAACAAACAACAAACAACCAATCATTATCCAACCAACAAACAACCAGCAACCCACCCATCACAGGGGCAGCGCACGGCGGCGGAGGCGGAGGAGGCAGCAGCGCATGGCGGCCGACGTGGCAGCGGCGTATGCGTACAACCTGCACAGCCACCATGCAACCAACAACCATAGAACCAACAACCAACCATCAACCAACCAACAACTAACCACAAAAAAAACAAAAAAAACAGCAACCAAAAACCAAAAACCACCACTGGAGCAGCGCATGGCGGCGGACGTGGCAGCGGCTTATGCGTACAACCTGCACAGCTACCCGTGAAACCAACTGCACACCCACCATGCAACCAACAGCCATAGAGCCAACAACCAACCAACAACCAACCAACAACCAACCAATAACCAACCAACAACCCACCCATTACAGGGGCAGCGCATGGCGGCGGAGGCGGAGGCCGAGGTGGCTCCCGCGTGTTACACCTGCACAGCCACATGTGCAACCGCCCGTGCAACCAGCAACCAACAACCCAACAACCAACAATCAACCAACACACTACCAACAACCAATCAATAACCAACAAACAACCAACCAACAGCCACCACAGGAGCAGCGCATGGTGGCGGAGGCGGAGGCCGAGGCGGCTCCCGCGTGTTACACCTGCACAGCCACATGTGCAACCGCCCGTGCAACCAGCAACCAACAACTCAACAACCAACAATCAACCAACACACTACCAACAACCAATCAATAACCAACCAACAACCAACCAACAGCCACCACAGGAGCAGCGCATGGTGGCGGAGGCGGAGGAGGCAGCGTGTATGTGAACAACTTGCACAGCCACCTGTGAAACCGTCCGTGCAACCAAAAGCCCCAAACCAAAAACCCAACGACCAGCAACCAACAACCAACCAATGGAGCAGCGCATGGCGGCGGAGGCGGAGGAGGGCGGCGTTCGTGTCCAAACTGCACAGCTGCTACCATGTAATACCACATGCACAGCCATGTAATACCACATGCACAGCCACCATACAGCCAACGACCCAACAACCAACGACCAACAACAAACAACAAACCCATCACAGGAGCAGCGCATGGCGGCGGAGGCGGACGAGGGCGCTCGCGCTCGTCGCGCGCCCATCGGGACGGCACTGCAGGGGTGAGCGCTCATTAGGGTTAAGGGTTTAGGGTGTTTGGGGTTAAGGGTTTGGGGTTTAGGGGGCGTTGGCATACTCACGCTGTCACGCTGTCACGCTGTCTCACACATTCTCTACTCACACACAACAAAAACTCCCTCGCTCGCTCCCTCTCTCCCTCTCTCTTGGCTCTTGTCGCTTCCCCCACTCGTCTCTCTATCTCTCACTCTATGTGACTCTCACTCGTCACGGTCGCACAGGGACGGGTCTACACACGGGCGAGTGCCCACCTTGTGGTGTGGCTGAGCGTTTGCATACTCAAACACCGTCTCACACATTCTCTACTCGCACACACAAAAACCTCGCCTTCTCTCTCTGTCGCTCCCCCCCACTCTCTCTGTCTCAGTCTCTCTATCTCTGTCTCGCATTCTCTCTCTCTCTCTCTGTCTCTCTCTCTCTCTCTCTCTCACACTCTCTGTGATTCTCACTCGCCACGGTCGCACAGGGGCGGGTCTGCGAAAGGTTGAGCGCCCACTGAGCGGCATGGCTGGGCGTTTGCATACTCTCACACTGTTTCACACATTCTTCAACTCAGAAAAACAACTCTGCCTCGCTCGCTCCCTCTCTCTGACTCTGTCGCTCCCCCGCACTCTCAATCTCTCGTCTCTCTCTGTCTCTGTGTCTCTCTCTCTCACACTCTCTGTGATTCTCACTCGTCACGGTCACACAGGGGCGGGTATGCGCAAGGTTGAGTGCCCACTTTGTGGCGTGGCTGGGCGTTGGCAAACTCTCACACTGTCTCACACATTCTCCACTCACGACAAAACCTTTCTCTCTCTCTCTCTCTGCATCTTTCGCGCCACCGCACTCTCGCTTGCTCAGTCTCTCTCTGTCTCTCTCTCTCTCTCTCTCTCTCTCTCTGTCTCTCTTTCTCTGTCTTTCTCTCTCTCTCTCTCTGCCTCTCTCTCTGTGACTTTCACTCATCACATTCACATTCGCACAGGGGTGAGTGCTAACTGAGCGGAGCGGGCGCACTGGCTCTGCTTCCTTGCACTCACGCTCTCTTTCGCGCGCGCTCACTCGCTCGCTTTTCCTCACTGTCACACTCACCCTTTCACTCACACTCTATCACACTAAATGGTTATCCCCCTCCCCTCACCCTCACCCTCACCCTTCCCCAATTACCTGCTCCCTTTCTCCCTCGCTCCCTCGCCCGTTCGCTCCCTCGCTCACACGCTCGCTCCCTCCCTCGCACGCTCGCTCGCTCACTCGCTCGCTGGCACACGCACGCACGAACGCACGCACACACTCCCTCATTGTTAGTGACGCACCCACGCAGGCGGCGCCCCTAGTTCTCTCACCCTCTCATTATCACACTCCCACTCGCAATTCCGCTCCATCGCCCTCTCCCTTGCTCTATTCCCCCCCACACACACCCACACACACACGCGCACACACACACGCGCACACACCCACCCACACACACACACACACCACCACGCACACATACTCTCTCTCAGGGGCGCGGCTGGCAATACCGTCTGCAGGAATTTTTCCCACACAGCGTGGTTGACATCAGCAACAGTGTGCAGGTACGAGCGTGCGTGCGTGCGTGGTGTGTGTGTGTGGGGGGGGGAGTTTGTCCCACACAGCGTGGTCGACATCAGCAACCGTGTGTAGGTAAGAGCGTGCGTGCGTGGTGCGTGTGTCGGGGGCAGGAGTTTGTCCCTCACAGCGTGGTTTACATCAGCAACAGTGTGTGCGTGTGTGCGTGCGTGCGTGCGTGGTGTGTGTGGTGGGGGGGTGTGTGTGTCCCACACAGCGTGGTTGACATCAGCAACAGTTTGCAGGTGCGTGCGTGCGTTCGTGGTTTTTTTTTGTGGGAGGGGGGAGGAGTTTGTCCCACACAGCGTGGTTGACATCAGCAACAGTGTGTGTGCGTGTGTGTGCGTGCGTGTGCGTGCGTGTGCGTGCGTGCGTGTGCATGCGTACGCGTGCGTGTGCGTGTGCGTGCGTGTGCAGGGGGCGGGGGGGGGGGGGGCACACACAGAAGCACACACGGGCATACGCAGGCGCGCATGCATGCACACGGGTACACACGCACTCGCACACACGTGCACACACACGCATGCACACGCACACCCATGCACGCATACAGAAGCTTGCAGGAACACACGCACGCCATCACTCGTCACACGCACACAGGACATCAACGACATCATGCTTGAGCAGGCGATCTACGAGTCAATCCAGGCGGCCGGCGCGAGCGAGGCTGAGCTCGCCCTCATGGCGCCCGTGCGCGGCGCCGGCCTCTTTGCTGAGCAGTCGGTGGGCGCAGGCGGGGACTCAGGGCGAGCCGTCGGCGGCAGTGGCGATGCGTCACTGTCGGGTGTTGACTACGGCAACTCGCAACTATCAGCAAGTGCAGGTCAGTGGTGCCGAAAAGAAAAGAAGCAGAGAGACCTAAGGTCTCGCTGCCACCTCCCCCAGCTTTCTGTGTGTGTGTGTGTGGGGGGGGTAAACAGAGAGACCTCCTGGGCTCTCTGTTACAAACACCCAGATGGCTGCCCCCAGCTAAGGGTCTTGGGGAAATGATGGCTCAAGTCGGGCCTCACGCCACAGTCCCCAATATGAATCGACCGGAGGCGTTTCGTCTGCGAAAGGGGTGTGAAAGTGTTTGGCCTTTCGGGTCAAACATTTTTTTTTCAGGTCAGCGCGCTTTCAACCCGCAACATCAGCCCGAATCTGCTTACCTCAAACCGCTGTTGCAGGGTTGCGGGTTGGAAACACTAACGGAAACACTAATGGAAACACTAATGGAAAACCTAATGGAAACACTGACTCGGGAAACAGCTTTTACCAGCAATCCTGGCCGCGTCCGTGGGTCCCCCGGACTCGCAAAAGAAGCGCTAGATGCGTCGTGGCGTGGATGCTCGACCGATTCATACGCAGCGTCGGGGACCCACATGCGCGCTCAGCCTCGAAAGAGAGTTGCAGAGTTGCCCCCGCAGCTGTTAATCCTGCGGGGGCTAGAGATAGACTCGACCTTGCGACGCTGCACGTCCATGCGCGCGCATGCGGTAAAAGGATGGATCGGTTTACGCCCCTCGCCTAGATGCGTCGAATGCGCTCCTGGTCGACCCACAGGACACACGCACGCTGTAGCATAAGCTCGGTTTCTGGGGAAGGGGGCGGTTACTGTAAATTGTTAGTGACACCACTGACCGACACAAGTGACTCAGCACAACCACAACCAGCACAAGTGACTCAGCACAAGTGACTCTGCACAGCACAAGTGACTCAGCACAGCACAAGTGACTCAGCACAACCACAACCAACACAAGTGACTCAGCACCGTCGACAGCACTCCACACTCACCAGTTTTGTTGCTCCCACAGCCGGATTTTGCTGTGACCGCATCGACAGTTGCCCTCGCCGTTGACCTTTTGCCCTCATATAGAGGCCATTGCTGTGACCGCATTGACAGATGGCCCCCCGTAGACCTCCGTTGACCTCTTGATAACCTCCCGTTGACCCTCGTTGACCTCCTGTTGACCTCCCGTTGACCTCCCGGTTTGCCCTCATAAACAGGCCATGTGAACGCTCTTGACGAGCGCTGTCTGGCGGGCTCGTCAGTCAACCAACCCACTGGATGGGCCGAGCTCTGTTCAAGGTCAAAGGAAACCCAACTGGCTGTACAGAGCTGTAATAACAAGCACCGACACCCGCAGGTGACTCGACGGCGTCGGTGTACGACGCCGCTGACGGGGGCGCCGGCTCTGCGCAGTCGGCGCATGGCGGCGATGACACAGCACAGTCAGTGGGCGGCAGCGGTGGTGACTCAGCGCAGGCAGTTGTTGGGGGCGGTGGTGGCTCAGCTCAGGCTGCTGGTGGGGGCGGTGACTCAGCGCAGGCAGTTGGTGGGGACGCTGACTCAGCGCCAGTGGCAATGGCAGCGGGCCTGGTGCAGCACGGCGGTGGAGGGCACGAGCGGGCGGAGCAGCAGCAGCAGGAAGAGCTCCCTCTTGGCTCCTCACGCGCTCCTCCGCAGCAGCAGCAGCATCGTAAGCAGCAGCAGGAGCAGCAGCAGCAGCAGGAGCAGCAGCAGCAGGAGCAGCAGCAGCAGCAGGAGCAGCAGGAGCAGCAGCAGCTGCAGCTGGTGCTCACGGAGAGCGCCTCGTCCACTGCTGCCGTGTTCGGCAGCACAGCGAGCGACAGGGCAGCAAGGGAGACCGAGGCGGCAACGCTATCCATGACAGACCCTGCTGCTGCCGACGCGGCCGTTGCCGATGCTTCGGCCGCCGCCGCCGCCGCCACCGCTGCCGCCGCCGCTGCCGCCACCGCTGCCGCCGCCGCCGCCGCTACCGCCGCCGCCGCGGCGACCGCTGCCACAGCTGCCGTCGAGCACCCTGCTGCTGCTGCCACCACCGCCGCAGCTGCTGCCCACCCGCCCGCTGCTGCCACCTCCACGGCTGTCGCCACTGCTGACGTAGCCACTGCGGCCACCGCGACTGCCGCCGCTGCCGGCGCCTCCGCGAACGCCGCAGACGCCGCCGCCGACGCGTCCCCGTCCGCCGCAACCGCCGCCGCCAAGGCAATCCCAGCCTCAGCCTCGACCGCCGCCGCTGCCGCTGCCGCCGAGACTGCAGCGGCCACCGCCACCGCTGCCGTCGCGGGCGAGGCACCA
>VFSX01000562.1:82500-103227 GCA_016618255.1 Chlamydomonas sp. UWO 241 | reverse complement strand
ATGCGCATGCCGGCTTCTCGTCTTCCTCGTACGACTTTTGACTGCACAATGGATGTGGCTCGCAGCAAGGCCGGCCTCCAGCCTCCTCCCGACACTATTTTCTTAAGCTACTGATCCAGCAGCTGGGCGAAACTAGTGGCACTCGTTCTGATTGGAAGACTTTTTCGGACACGGCGTTTGAGCGTGCTCAGGATAGGGGTCGGGTGGAGAGCCGTGGTGTACGGTCCGGCTGCCCCTCAGGCGCCGGCCCCTCCACCACGGCGGTCAAGAAGATTGGCAAGCGCCACTTGACCCCCCATCCCCTAGAAGCAGTCAGGACCTATTTTGGAGGCGTCGCGCAATAGCTCTCCTTTTTGCTCTGGGACTACACGTTGGCAGGCAGCCGGCTGGTGGCTACCGCCCTCACAAGTAATTGTTAGGGCCAGAACTGGACTTGGGTCTAGGCGGTGGTACTAGGACTAGAGGTAGTCTTTGCTGGAAAGCCGATGTAAATGAATTTGCGCAATCTCAACCCGACGCGCCAGCCCGAATCGGCCAATTTCAACCCGAAAGTGCACTTCGTTGGGTTGCGGGTTGGCTAACGGAAACACTGGTGCATGCGGGTGTGGGTGAGGTGAAGCACGCGGCCCTGCCACCCAGCTCACTCACTCCTCGCCCGCGACACCTGCCGCCGCCGCAGCGGCAGCAGCAGCAGCCGGATAGAACCAGCAGCAGCAGCAGCAGCAGCAGGAACAGCAGGAACAGCAGCAGTGGCAGCAGCAGCAGCAGGGCAGCAGCAGCAGCAGGGCAGCAGTAGCAGAAGCAGCAGGAGCAGCAGCAGTAGCAGCAGGAGCAGCAGGAACAGCAACAGCAGCGGGACAGCAGCAGCAGCAGGAACAGCAGCGGCAGCAGCAGGACAGCAGCAGCAGGGCAGCAGCAGCAGCAGTAGCAGACGAAGCAGGAACAGTAGCAGCAGCAGCAGCCACCACTGTTGTATGTGCCTCAACTACCCCCGCTGTGCAGCACACCCAGGAGGGGCCCTTCACATCTCAAATCTTCAGGTCATGGATCTTCCAATTCCCAAACCCCAAAGCCAAGAAACCCTTGAAAGCTCAACTCAGCTTCAACCCCAGAGCCCCCAAAACCTTCAAAACTCAAATCTCCAGATCACAGACTTGAAATCCCCAAACCTCAAAGCCCACAAACCCTTGAAATCTCAAATATTTAGGCCCAAACCCTGCCCGAACCCTTAACCCCCCCCAACCCCAGCGCCCCGAAACCCAGGACGCACCTCGACTCGGCCGGGTACGCCTCAACGCCCCCGCCATCGTGAGGTGACGCCTGTGGTGCCCTGCACGTGTTGTGGGGGTGAGGGGTGAGATGTGAAGGGAGGACAGAGGAGGGGGGGACGGCACACACGCGGCGCTCGCGTGGGGCTGCATGAGGAACATGGCGCCGTCCCTACCCAAATCCCATCGTCTGATCCGCGCAAGCAGAGGCGGTCGTAACGCCTGTGGGGCTGTCTGGGGTGCGCCTCAAGCGGTGGTGGGCGACTCAGGCGGTCGGGGCGGCGCCTGAGGGGGTCGGGCTGACGCCCAAGGCGGCGCCTGAGGCGGTCGGGGGTGCGACTCAGGCGGCACCTCGAGCGCTCCGACCGCCCGAGGCGCCGCCTGATCCGCGAGTGAAGGCGCTGCCCGAGGCGCCGCCTCAGGCGTTGGGAACGTGGTAGGGCATGAGGGGCGTCATGTCGCCGTGGGGGTATTTTCACCAGCAATTCTTCGGATCCCAGGGTCAATTCCCGGGGTCTGGATTGGCTCGGTCAGACCGCTCGAGCGAAAATCGCAGCGCCAATCGAAGCGTCGCGTTAAAATGCCCAGGTCGCGACCCCGGCAAGGCCGGGGCAGAGTCCGAGTCGCGCTTGATGGTCCTGGGTAGGAAAAGTCCACCCTTGGAATGACCCCGGGAATTTTTGGTGGGAAATATCCCCCACGGCCACGTCCAAAACGGCTCAGTGGAAATAAAGCTCTGAACCTGCAGCAGAAAGCTTTGGACCCCCCCCCCCCCCCCCCCTCCCCAACTTTGAGCCCTTGTATCTCAGCCCCCAGCCGTCTAACTTCAAAAAATCCGTTGGTTTGGGAACATTCACAGCAACGAGACAATATTCCAGCATGTGTTCAATTTCATGTGTTTTCTGCCCCCCCCCCCTGTCCATGTCACTCACTGGTGAATGAATGTGTAGATGAGCTGCAGCACCTCGACGGCCGCGTCGCCCTCCGCTGCGATCGCCGCGTCAGCCAGCGCCTTATCCACGGGGATGCGCTTGCGCTGCGGGCCAACACAAGTCAGGGCTCGGGGTCATGCATGGCAGTCGGCGTGCGCCTTCAAGGAGCCTGGATTTTGAAATTGGAATTATTCCTCATGAGAAGATACCCAGCAAGGTGGTGCAGACAGACAGACAGACAGACAGACAGACAGACAGACAGACAAACAGACAGAAAGACAGACAGACACAGAGTGAGAGAGAGACAGAGACAGAGAGGAACTGCACATGCCTCGCTGCCACCCCGAGGGTAGCCCTGCGCCCTAGCGAATGATGTCACCTTGAACAGCTTGAGCAGCAGGCCCCAGTTGGCCTTCTTGCGCTCCACACTGGTCACGTTCTCGAACGAGTGCATCTGCACGTCGGCTGGAAAGTATCGGCAAAGGACCTCTGCGAGCAGGAAGCCATTGGACAGATCGCGACGAGGGTTCTTGATGGAGTACGACAGGTCGAGCGACAGCAGCCACTTGAGGAGCCCTCGCGGGAGACCGCCAGACATGGGCGCAGGAAGATCAACTACCTCGCTCGATCCTATGTGTGTGCGTGTGTGCGTGTGTGTGCGTGCGTGTGTGCGTGCACGCGCGTGTGTGTGTGTGTGTGTGTGTGTGTGTGTGTGTGTGTCTCTTTGTAAACACGAGCTGTGTGTGTGTTGTCTTTTGTAGACTCTAGTGTCACGACGCCCGTCGTCGAAACCAACGACCATAAGTTAACCCGCAGTAGAAACACAAGGCCCGGAAAGGCGCGGCGCGAGAGTGGAGGCATGGTGCGTGACTGCCGTGCATGGGGTTGCATGGTGTATTGTGCGAGCGCGCGACGCATCCCGGCGTATGAGTGGAGGCATGGTGCGTGGCTGCGTTCATGCAGGCGAAGGGGGTACATGGTGCATGGTGCATGGTGCGTGGGGGGCGACGCATGCGCATCCCGGCATGGTGCATGGTGCGTGGCTACGCTCTTGCAGGCCAAGGGTACACATGTGGCGAGAGAGTGGCGCATGGGGGTGGCACGCGACGCATGCCCCGTCTGCATGCAGGGGACCTGCATGCAGGAGGTGATGGGGGTGGACTGGCGGGTTGCATGGGGAATTCATGCTGCAAAAACTCACAGCAGTCTCTGCAGCAGTCTGCGTCAGCCACGCACGCTCGCCTATCCCGACCCTCCGTCGTGGATGTATCCGCAGTGGCACAGTCGTCGTCGAACGTACGCACGCGTGCAACAATTCTGCCTTCGACTCCACACAAGTGCAATTCCGTGGAGTATCGTTGCACCAAAACGTTTCAAGCGTCTTGCAGCTAGCGGAAGCACTCCATTCATATAGGGCCACAACACGTGAGGACAGCAGAGGCCTAGAGGCCTGCATCCGACCGAGGTGGTGCAGCTCTGGGGGCCGCCATTGGGATGGGGCCGGTAGACGGTGAGAGCCACTCGCGCGATGCTGATGGCATATGTAGGCAGCTACGCCAACGTGCCGCAGGCAGGAGGCGGCCCCGTGCATGCATGCACACTCCCATGCGTGCACTGCATGGCGGCACAGGTGACAGGCCCCACAGCATTTGTGGCCATGTGGGCACTCCCCCTAACGTGTGTGACGCCCGCCATGCGTCACTTCAGCGCGTGCACGTGCCCCGCCCTCGCACGCGTAGCTGCGGCTCATCAATCAGCGTGCGCGCTCCGGGCACGATGCAGCCTTCCCCCGCACACACAGATTCACACACACACACAAACCCACACAAACCCACACACACAGACTCACACACACGCACACACACGCACTCACAGACCCTGGCCACCGTGCACACCATGCAGGAGGCACAGTGTTTCCTGTTTGCTGTGTGCATCTCCTTCACCTGACAGCACCTCCCGCGAACCCCGCACTGCACGTCACACACACACACACACACACACACACATACGCACACAGGTCACGCGTTGAAGGCCGAGGGAGGTGTCTCAAAGAAGAGGAAGAAGGCGGCGCGTGGGAGTAGCAAGGACGCCGCTATTGCTGCGGGAGCTGGCACATTGAGCGAGGTTGCCAGCGCTGCGGCTACACCAGGCAATGGGAAAAAGCGCAAGAAGGTTAGGCCAAAAATATACAACTGAAGGTGGTCAGTAGTTGGACGGTAGCTGGTTAGTAGGTGGTAGGTAGGTAGGTGGTCAGAAGGTGGGCGGTAGGTGGTCGGAAGGTGGCCAGTAGATGGGCAGTAGGTGGCGTGGGCAGTAGGTGGTCGGTAGGTGGCCGCTTGCGGGTGGAGGTGTGAGTTGGAAAGAAAAGGGGGCGGCGAGGCCCTTGAAACTCGAGCCCTTGACCCCTCGACCCCTTAGCCCGAATCCCTTCAGGAACCCTCAACCCCCAAACCCTGAACCCTGAACCCTGCAGGAGAAGAGAAAGAGGCAGCTGATGAAAAGGGCACGCACGCGCAAACGGCGGCGCCCCCCCCCCCTGAGCCCCTCCACCCGAATCATGCATCCCTTGACCCCTCAACCCCAAACCCCCAAACCCTGAAAATCCTGCAGGAGAAAAAGAGGCAGCAGCGGAAGAAAAGGGCGGGCGTCGGCGGCGGAGTCCCTTCGCACTCAACCCCCTCGACCAATGAGGTCCTTAAGGAAACTGATACTTTCCTGTTTGTCCCCACGACACTGGAGGGGACATGCCGAATTGCCCCGCAGGAGGCGATTTGTTTTCTTCGGGAAAGTGTGAAAATTGCCGATTTCTACACTCGTCGGAGCGAAAATACCGTGATTCACTCCCGCAGTTTCCCCCCAAAGTTCCCGGTCGCCCCCCGCAGCGGGGGCTGCAGGGGCGCTAAGGACATCAATGCCCTCGACCCCCAAGCCCGATTCCCTGAACCCCTCAACTCTTAAACCCCAAACCCTGAACCCTGCAGGAGAAGAAGAAGCTGAAGAAAAGGGGGCGCATGTCGGTGGCGGAGGCCCTTGACGCTCGATCCCCTTGACCCCTTAACCCGAATCCCCCTTAGCCCTCAACCCCAACCCCCCTTGACCCTCAACCCCTTAACCCGAATCCCTTCAGGAACCCTCAGTAGCCCCCAAACCCTGAAAATCCTGCAGGACAGGACGAAGAAGCAGCTGAAGAAAAGGGGGCGCGTGGGCGGAGGAGGCCCTTGAACCTCGACCCCTCAACCCTCGACCCCTGAGCCCGAATCCCTGAACCCTCAAACCCCAACCCCCAAACCCTGAACCTTGCAGGAGAAGAAGAAGAAGCAGCAGCTGAAGAAAAAGGCGCGCGCGGGCGGCGGCGGCGGCGTCCAGCAGCCGGGCGGTGTCAACGGGAAGCTGGGCGGTGTGAACGGGAAGCCGGGCGGTGCGGGCGGGGAGCCGGGCGGTGTGAACGGGAAGCCAGGCGGTGTGGGCCAGAAGCCGGGCGGTGTGAATGGGAAGCCGGGCGGTGTGGTAGGGAAGCCGGGCGGTGTGGGCGGGAAGTCGGGCGGTGTGGGCGGGAAGCCGGGCGGAGGAAGCGAGAAGGGCAAGGGCAAGGCGCAGCCACAGGCGGCAGCAGCGCCGAAGGGCGCGCCCGCGGACAAGCGCAAGCGGCGGTGGGTGAAAACTGAACCCTCGATCCTAGGATGATCCTCCTTAACCCTTCACCCTATACCCTAGGTGATTCTTCAGGCTTGCCCCCCCCCCCCTGCAATGTGAACGCGTGCACGCACACGGATGCACGCACACACACGCGTGCGTGCACACACACTGACACGCACACGCACCCACACACACAGGCGCGATGACGACGTGGGTCACCTGACCGGTGTGTTCACGCCAGGGGGAGAGCTGCTGCTGCGTGATGACGCCGGGCACGTGTATGCAAGGTGAGAGAGAGAAGAGAGGAAGGAGAGGGAGAGAGGGTGAGAGATATACGTGGAGGAGAGAGAGAGAGAGAGAGAGAGAGAGAGAGAGAGAGAGAGAGAGAGAGAGAGAGAGAGAGAGAGAGAGAGAGAGAGAGAGAGAGCGAGAAAAGGAGATAGAAATGAGGAGAGACAGATGGAGAGCTGCTGCTGCATGATGACTCCGGGTATGTGTATGCAAGGTGAGCGAGATCAGTGAAGAATGTGAGAGAGGCTGAGAGGGAGATACGTTGACGAGACAGAGAGAGAGAGGAAAAGAGAGAGATAGGAAGAAGGGGAGATGAGGAGGGGGAGCAGCTGCCGCGTGATGAGGCCAGGCATGTGGATGCAAGGTGAGAGCGATGAGCGAAGAAAGTGAGGGCGAGAGAGTACAAGAGAGTGAGAGAGAGGGTGATAGGTGGAGGAGTCAGATAGAGAGAGAATGTGAGATAAAGAGAGAATAGGAAGAGGGAGAGATGGGGAGGGGGGAGAGCTGCAGCTGCGTAATGAGGCTGGGCATGAGTATGCAAGACGACAGAAATAAGCGAAGAATGAGAGGAAAAGAGACAGGGAGGAGGGAGAGGGTAGAGAGGGGATAATGGAGAGCCGGAGAGGGAGGGAAAAGTAGGAAGTTAGAGAGAGAAAAAGAGAGAGAGAGTGGCAGAGAGAGAGAGAGAGAGAGGGGAGGGGAGGGATGGCCGTGCTGCTGCTGCGTGACGCGGCCGAGCTTGTGTGTGTGTGTGTGTGTGTGAAAGAGAGAGGGAGAGAGAGTTCGCAGTGGTGCAAGCGAAACTGACCCCCCCCCCCCCTGGCCCCAAATGCATGACCTATGCAGTGCGCGCGCCAAGGACGGCTCCCTCGTGCCATTTGGCACATGGTGCGATCACCCACACACACACACGCACACACACACACACAAAGACACACACACAGTTACAGTTACATCGGCTTTCCAGCAAAGACTACCTCTAGTCCTAGTACCACCGCCTAGACCCAAGTCCAGTTCTGGCCCTAACAATTACTTGTGAGGGGCGGTAGCCACCAGCCGGCTGCCTGCCAACGTGTAGTCCCAGAGCAAAAAGGAGAGCTATTGTGCGACGCCTCCAAAATAGGTCCTAACTGCTTCTAGGGGATAGGGGGTCAAGTGGCGCTTGCCAATCTACTTGACCGCCGTGGTGGAGGGGCCGGCGCCTGAGGGGCAGCCGGACCGTACACCACGGCTCTCCACCCGACCCTATCCTGAGCACGCTCAAACGCCGTGTCCGAAAAAGTCTTCCAATCAGAACGAGTGCCACTAGTTTCGCCTAGCTGCTGAATCAGTCGCTTAAGAAAATAGTGTCGGGAGGAGGCTGGAGGCCGGCCTTGCTGCCGAGCCACATCCATTGTGCAGTCAAAAGTCGTACGAGGAAGACGAGAAGCCGGCATGCGCATCACATGGCCTAGCCACTGCATTGATCGCTTTGCCACAAGGCTCTCAATTGGCTCAGTGTCGCACGCCTGCCGAATATAAGTTAATCTGTGCCGGTCGACCAGGCGCACACCCAGAATGCGACGAAGGCAGTTAGAGTGGGCAACCTCCAATCGAGTCAGTTGTGTTTTAGTAGGGGCCCATGTTTCGCAGCCGTACAGAAAGTGGGGCAGCACGAAAGTGTTGTAAACCCGCATCTTAGACTGCACTTGCATCTTCTTGCTGGCCCAAATCTTATCAAAAGACGCAAACACGCCCAGCGCGCGACCGACACGCACACCGATCTCCTTTTCCACACCACCACTCTGGGTTATCCAACTCCCTAGATACTTAAATGCAGAGACGGTCTTCACTTCACCACCAGTCAGCGCAAACGTGGGCAGATCCGCGTCAAAATCTGCTGGCAAAATCATCACTTCTGTCTTGGCGGCGTTGATTTGCATGCCAAAGCTAGAGGACACTTTGTCAAGGATTTTCAGCATAAGCGCCAACTGAGCTGGATCATGCGAGAACAAACATAAATCGTCGGCATACATCAGCATTACTATGCGCTCAACCGACGACGACAACACAGAGCCGCCGGCTCGGGTCACGACTGACACGCCAGCCCCCTCTGGCGTGTCAGCGGCGGCCGAGCGCAACGCTCGCACACACGCCTCCGTCTCAGCCAGGTCAGGGGGGCGCCCGTGCGCCTCGTCCACCTCTGTGGCGCGTGTGAGCTCAAACGCCGCTACATCGTTCTCCAGCTGGTTCAGGGTCTCGTCGCTGAGCTTGGTCTCCCCGCCATATAGCTTGTCGAATGACTCTGTCATGGCCTTCAGCACCCCGTCTGGACCGCTGTGCAGCGCGCCCGAGACGTCCCGCATGGCAGGTGGGATCTGATGGCTGCGGCTGCGGCCCGCCAGCCTGTCGCACGCGCGCGCAAACTGGCGCAGATTCTTCTTGCGTAGCATGTCTTGCGCCTCTGCCACCTGCTGGCCGATCCACCTCTCCCTGTCTCTCTGCACAGCTGCGTCGGCCGCGCGGTTGGCGCGGTTGCGCTCTCGTTTGGCAGCAGCAGACTTGCTCCTGAGCCATGCCGTGTGCGCGCGCTGCCGGGCGTCCATGAGCCGGAGGGTGCGTTGCGACAGTGTGAACTGCCAGCCGCGCCGCCGGCGGCTGCCGCGTGGAGCGAGGTGGTTGGTGGCCATCTCGCGAATGGCAGCAGCCATCGTGTCGTACTCCGCCTGGGCATCAGTGCCCTCGGGCGGCACGGCCTCCAGCAGCCCAAAGCGATCGGACAGCTGGAGGTTGAACTCACGACGGACAGCCGGGCGCCGCAGTTGTGAAGAGTCCCATGCGCGCCGCTGAGAGCCGCCTGCATGGCGGGAGGCTCGCATGCGGAGGCGCATGGACAGTACCACCATGCGGTGATCGCTGTCCCAGGTTGGGCTCCTACGCACCCTACAGTCTGTCACCGCATGCATGCGGCGGCGCGCGACCAGGATGTAGTCCTTGACGCTGTGCAGGCGGCGCACAGAGCATGCATGCCGTCTGCTCTGTGCAACAGCCATGGGGCTGATGTGGGTGTACTGGTGCTCAGGCCTGTGGGGGTAGAGAGTGTTGGCAGCGCGCAGGCTGCATGCAGTGGCAGTGTCAAGGAGCAGGCGACCGTTCCTGCTGGCCACCGCTGGCTCCGTGAGGGGCAGGTGCTTGCCAACGCATTCGTGGTCGGACACCGAATCCCTCCCCACTGCTGCATTGAAATCACCTGCCACGATGAGCAGATCGCGCTTGTCGTTGGCCTTGTCCGCGAGCGCCGCTACTCGAAGGTAGAAGTCGCCAGCCTCCTCGTCGCTCGCCGCCTCCGTTGGACTGTAGGCGCTGACGATGGTGATCATCTGCCCACGGTCCGCTGCAAAGCGGGCCTGGATGAGGCGGTCGGACACCGCCTCCCAGGAGACGAGTGCCGATGCCCATGCAGGGGACAACAGCAAGCCCACCCCACGCTGCCGGTGCTCCCCACCCGACCATAGCAGCGTCCACGACGTGTCGCCCGTAGCCACTTGCGCCTCCCCGGAGCCGGTCCTGCGCAGCTCCTGAAGCGCTGCAACACCGACGCTAAGCTTGGCGCAATCTTGCACCAGACTTGCCAGTTTGACCGGTCCCTCGTCCTCTGCAGGACATGTTCGCACGTTGAACGTAGCCACTCTGGTGTTCTGATTGACGACTTGGACGCGTCGCCAGGCGTGCCCCGCTACACGCGGGGACTGGGCAGGAAAAGGCTGCATGCATGGGGTGCCTTGTTTCCCCTTTGCTCGCATCCGCGGCCAGCCAGCTCAAGTCCGCGAGGCGTCCTTGGCCGTCTGTGATGCCGGGCCGGTATGCCCTCCTTGGGTTGGCTCTACGCTACAGGGTCATCGGACTCGCGTCGTCGACACCTGGATCGCAGCGCGCCCGGGGGGGTGCCACCCCCCCGAGCGCACTAGTAGAACGTAGAAGCGGTGTGTTGGACTGTGTTGGACTGTGTTGGACTGTCACACACACACACTGACTGTCTTTCCCTAGAGAGAGAGGGAGGGAGGGAGAGAACACACACACACACACACACACATACACACACACACACACACACACACACGCACACACACACACACACACACACACACACACATGCACACACACACACACACCACACACACACACACACACACACACACACACACACACACACAAACCCTATCTCTCTGCAGTGCGCGCGCCAAGGACGGCTCTCTCGTTCCAGTTGGCACGTGGTGTGATCACACACACACACACACACACACACACACACACACACACACACAAACACACTGACGCACACACACACACACACGTGCGCGCACATGCACACACACACACACACACATGAACAGTGCTGCCCGGATCACGGCTCTAGCCAGGTTCAGGATGGGGCTCCATGAGCTGCAGATAGAGCGGGGGCGCTACGCCGTGGCGGGACAGAGGCAGCGACGCAGCCAGCGGGCGTGCTGCCTATGCGGTGGGCTAGAGGATGAGGCACACATGGTATCTGAGTGCCCTGCGTATGAAGAGGCACGGGCGCGGGCCCACAGCCTGTTTCGGTCCATCCCTCGCCCCGAGGAGGCCGATTTAGATGAGCGGATGCGGGAGGTTATGAATCCTCGGCCAGGCCAGGAGAACCCCAGGTTCTGGCACGAGTTGGCTGACTTCCTTGTCGCCTGTTTTGAGACACGCACCGCGTGCACAGCAATCATGATGGCAGATGGCATGCTAGGGGTCTAATTTTGACAGCTGCCGGCCTCTTTCCTAGGGTCTAATGAGCCATCAAAGGCGTCCGACGGACTGTAAAATCGACCACACATGCCTCCCCCACACACACTGTAGTGCGCGCGCCAAGGACGGCTCCCTCGTGCCAGTTGGCACGTGGTGCGATCAAACAAGCAGCGTTGTGCCGCTGCCAGAGCCTCCAGCGGATGAGGGCGAGGCCGGAGCTGGGAGCTCCCAAGAGGGTGGGTTTGTGTGTGTGTGTGTGTGTGCGTGCATCTGTGCGCGTGCGTGCGTGCGTGCGTGCATGTGTGTGTGTGTGTGTGTGTGTACCTAGCCTCACCCACCCCTGCAAGGGCGAGCGCTGGCAGCACCCAAGCACACCGCACCACGGCACTTGCCCCGCACGGTGCGCATGTCAACCCCGACTACGTGTGTGTGCATGGTATGATCAGACCGGCAGCGTGGGCCCTAATGGTATCTCTACCGGAGGCGTTGGTGGTACCTAATGGAACCTCTGGTGGCGCCTGAATTTGCCGCCCTCTCCCTCCCCCCCCACCTCCCTGCCCGCAGGCCAGCCTCCCCCCCCGAGCGACCCCCACCCCGTGCCCCAGCCGCTCGTGTTCACCGTGGACCAGGTGGGAACTTGAGTGCTGGTTAAGAAACTGTGCAGAAAGGTGTGCACGCGCACACCGTTTTTACAGTTTTTACATGTACGCGCCCGGAGGACCCGGGGGCGTGAGTTAAGGCCTAGACTACACGTCTAGGGGAGCTCTACTAGTAGAGCCCGCAAGGCCACGCAGCGCGCCAGCCTACCCAGTAGGCTCGTGTTCACTGTGGACCAGGTGGGCGTAGTAGTGCTGGTTTAGTTACTGTGCAGAAAGGCGTGCACGTGCACACACACACACACACACACAGGCATGCACACACACACAGACACATGCACACACACACACAGGCATGCACACATACACACACGCATGCACACACACACACGTGCACACACACACACACACACACATAGTTTTAGTGTTGCCTGAGTACTTAAAAAAGTACCCGGTATTTTTTCAAGTACCCAACTTTGTGGTTACCACATTCGGCATCTAGAGTGCACCCCTGGGTCCCTCTAAAAAGTATGTTAGTTTACACCATCTCGGCCTCCACAGACGAGCGAGGCAGTACGCCCAACCCTGCCCCCCTTAGACACTGTCGCAAGGGGACATTTTTGGGGGGCGGGCCACATGGCGGGCGAATGGGGGCGAGCAAATTCCGCCCCGATTGGCCGCCCCGATGCCTCCGTCGCCCCTCCCCGCGTCCACACAGCAGCTATAGACCCTATAGCGCACTAGTACGCTGTTGGGGGCAACACTGCGGTCCGCGAAGGCTCGCTGCGGCAATGTGTGGGCCAGCCTCGCTCTCACTCGCAGAAATGCACCCCCAGCATGCGTAAGCGTCGACATCGACCCCCCAGGAGCTGCATACGTGTTCGATAGGTACTCAGAAGCTTAAGTCGGGGGGCGTGGGTGAGGGGGGGCCGTGCACCGGGAGTGGTGTGTCGAGGAGTGCATGGGAGCACTGAGTGCGCCATGTATGATGATGAGAGTTTTACAATCCACTTCTGGCGGTCACACGTACGGTTCCAAAGCTCCAGTAGGACTTAGAGAAACAAGGCTCAAGGCCCACAAAAGGTCAAGCTACAAGTAGCCCACGGTAACGCCATCCACACTTGGTGGCGGGCGCCAAGCAAGCAGCACCACTGTGCAGGCTGCACACCCAGCCCCTCAAATGGCCAGAGGGCGGACCCAAGGTATAAAACCATGAAGGGACCAAAAAGCCCTCCCCCAGACCACCGGAAGCGGGGCTAGTAGCACAACCGCCGCAGCACTCTTCTCAGCGACCACACCGCACCCGCCACCGCACGCGTGTGGCGCCACCTCCCCTTCAAAAACACCCCCAGAGGGAATGCCATCTAGCAAGCAGGTGCAGGCACCCGCTCGCCGTCAACGACATGTAGCTGAGATGCCCCCATGGGCTGCCTCAGCACCCTCCTGGACACCTTGGGTCCATCCAACGCTACCCAGACCTCCATTAGCATCCCAAACGATCATCCCTTGGGGTTTATTGCGTGGGGGGGCGTGAGCGAGCTGCTGGGCGCTCTGGTGTGGCGCGTTATGCGGGGGGTAAAAACTGCTGCTCACACCCACAGAAACCTGTGATGCTGCTGGACATTGTTCTGCGCCTCTTGACCATGGCTGCTTTGCTATATGAGCTTTGAGCCTTAGAAGTCTCACTGGTCGAAGCATTGATTTACTAGGAGATCCACACATTCACACAGAAAATCACAAAAAATAATCCATGTTTGAAAAACATACAGTTTTGGCGGCGATTTTGAACTGCTCAAAGTCAAACCCATGTTACCGCCGAGTAACAGCAGACAAAGGAGACTCTCAGCTTTCCAACGAGCCGCCCCACGCCAGCAACGGATCAGCACAGCTCTCATGGCACGCTTTGGGAAACATGGGGATTTGGGTACTTATTTAAGTACCAACCACAAGCATTGTAACAATAGGGTGCGGCAGTATACCATATACGTGTGCTCGTAAACCGTATAATACCGTATAACGTATACCGTATACAAGGGTATACGTGTATACCCTTGATTTCTTGATCCGATTGAGCCGAGAACGGTGGATTCGGATGCCTGAGATGATGGCCATCACAAATCCACTCTAACAAGCTGACTTTTCAATCTTTGGTTTAGAGGAAACACACAACTAGGTTTTTCTCACTGCATGGCAGCCGGAGCATCCCTGCGCCCCATGCAAATACCATATTCTTTCCTCCACCCCATGCTGCACCCAAGCATTGTCCTGGATAGCCCTCGTCATTAGCTGTCCACCGCTTGTCGAATCGTCGAAATCCATGCAGTTTCAAGGGAGTTGGAGCCTTTACACCTTGTACTTGCCGTCCAAAAATCGCTGTCTACGGTATACATCCCGCCGTATACGGTATTTATACCGTCACGGTATACATACGATATATACGGTATACGTATACCGTGCCGCGCCCTACACACACACACACACACGAGCGCGCGTACACTTACACACTGGCACGCACACATGCATGCACACACATACACATACACACACACATGCACGCCCCCCCCCCACACACGAGCAGGAGGATGACCACTGCAAGACGTCGCAAGAGGCGTACGCTTACATACTGGCGCACACACACGCATGCACACGCACACGCACACACACACACACACACACGCACACACACACACGAGCAGGAGGATGACCACTGCGAGACGTCACCAGAGGCGTACACACACGTGGCAGGGCTGCTGAGGTGAGGTGTGTCCCCCCCTCCCACACATGCACATTCCAGATCGTTACAAAGATAACGGCGATGCTGTTTGACACATGCACACACACATGCACACACACAAACACACACACACAAACATACACACGCACACGCACACACACACACACACACACACAAGCGCACACACAAACAGCAAACACAGACACACACATGCACACGTGCACACACGCATTTGCGCGCTGGTATGTGTCCGCCTGCCTTGGCCCCTGCAAACTGCGAGACGTCGCCAGACGCGCACGCCCACGTGGCGGGGCTACTGAGGTGAGGCGACGTGTGGTTTGGTGTGGTCGATGTTTGTGTTTGGGTGTTTGTGTGTGTATGTGTGTGTGTGTGGCACTACGAGACATCGCCAAACGCGTGCACACACTTGGCGGGGCTGCTGAGGTACGCGTCTCCCCCTTCCCACCCCCCACCCCCCCACACGCACGCACGCACACACAGCAACACAGTAACACGGGGTTTCTGGCTAAGCAGGCTACTCTTCTACTAGAGACACCCGCCGATACTCCAGCACACTTAAGTACTAGAGTACCGCCGGCTCCCGACCGATAGACTACCGCTCCCGCCGGCTAGACTACCCCAAACAGCGGTCTCTGAGAGACATGTCTGGCAAGGAGCATATAGGAGAGGACCTTCCTCAGGGTCACAGTAGTGGCCTTGTGGCCAGTCAAGCCGGCAGAGCCGACTGGCGCTGACTGGAACGGTCCCCGCCTGGCAGTGCATGGCTGTCCAGCTCTCGTTTGCATGGGGCTCAGCCGGCGCCCCATGCCTCATGCATGGCCAGGTCCCACCCTCCAGGGGTGCATGGACGACAGAGTTGTCATGGAGGCTGCCTGAAGACCTTCCAACGCCAGTCACCGGCAGACGAGCGACCCCGAGGATGAGCGCGGTGACGAACGCTGCGATTGGTGAAGCGGATTTACTCTGCGTTGCCTCGGCAGTCGCCACGGCTGAAGCCGTGATGGTAGCCCGCCTCCACGGGCAGCCATCTCGACCAATGTCCAGCATGCATTGACGGGCGCCAGCTCCTCCGCTCGTCGATCAACTCGTCGAGATCGGTGCCGCATGGCGTCCTGCATGGGGGGAGGATAAGGGCCGTCTCCCAGCACGGGCCGCGGCAGCGCCGCGGCTACTCGCCAAGCCATGGCAGCGCCGGGCAAGCCGCTCCTGAAGTGTTCCACCGAGGGGCAGTCTAGCAGGAGCCGGGCCAGTCGTATTTTACCCCGCTCGTCAGCGACACGGAGATCCTCGTCACCAGCAGCGCCGCATTGCTGGGTCCAGGGCTCGGCGACGAGAACGCGCCTCCGTTAATCGAGCCCCAAACGCACACACACACGTGTTACAATAGACACACACGCACCCACACACAAAGCAAACACGGACACACACATGCACACACGCATTTGCGCGCTGGTATGTATCCGCCTGCCTTGGCTCCTGCCAACTGCGAGATGTCTCCAAACACGCATGCACACGTGGCGGGGCTGCTAAGGTGAGGCGATTTTTTGGTTTTGTCCGGTCCTTTTTGTGTGTGGTTGCTTGTGTGTGTGGGGGGGGGCGTGGCACTACGACACGTCGTCAGACGCGTGCGCACACTTGGCGGGGCTGCTGAGGTGAGGCATTTTGGGGGGGTTGTTTGTGTGGTCGCCAGACGCGTATGCACACGTCGCAGGGCTGCTGAGGTACGCGTCTCCCCCCCCCACACACACACACGCATGAACACACACGCGTTGACATACACACACATACACGCGCAAGCACAAGCACACACACAGAAAACACGCACGCACACACACACACAAGCACACACACGCACACAAACTCAAACACACATGTGCACACTCGTTTGCGCTCTTCTATGTATCCGCCTTGGTTCTTGCAAACTGCGAGACGTTGCCAGATGCGTACACATACATGGCAGGGCTGCTGAGGTGGGGCGTCTCCTCCCCCTTCCCTCCCACACATGCACATTCCAGATCGTCACAAAGATAACGGCGATGTCGTTTGACACATGCACACACACATGCACACACACACACACACACACACACACACACACACACACACACATACATACACACACACACCAACACACACCAACACACACCAACACGCACACACACACACACACACACGTACACATACACACGCACGCACAGGCTCACAGCAGCATCGATGGACACCAAGCCCTCTGCGCGGCGCACACACACACACACACACACACACACACACACACACAAACACACACACATACACACACGCACACACACACACATACACACGCACACATACGCACACATGCACACACACACACACACACGCACACGAGGTCATATGTATCCGTATACGTCAACATAGATATGCCTAGTCGACTTTAAAATCGGCCACATGCACACACAGGCTCACGGCAGCGTCGATGGTCATCGAGCCATCTGCGCGGCGCACACACACACACACACACACACACACACACACACACACACACACACACACACACACACACAAACACGCACAAACACACGCACACACAGGCTCACGGCAGCGTCGATGGACATCAAGCCGTCTGCATTGCACGCACACACACACACACACAAACACGCACACACACGCACGCGAGGTCTCATATGCCAACATAGATGCCTGGTCGACTTTGAAATCGACCACACGCACACACACACACACGCGCGCACACACACACACAGACACGCACACGACCACGAGGTCGTACACGCCAACACAGATGCTTGGTCGACTTTAAAATCGACAAAAAAAAACGCACGTGCAGGCTCACGGCCGAGTCGATGGGCATCGAGCCATCTGCTCTGCGCATCTACGACCCCTACTACTGCAACGGGGCCGTGGTAAGTACACACACACACACACATTCCATTCCAGATCGTTACAAAGATAACGGCGATAGCGTTCCAGAGGTCTGCATAAGGGCGTCTGTCAATAGCGGGTGACCACTCGTCGCTATGAGGCGATATAATGCCACTCTGCTGGGGGGGCTGCCTGTGAGGCACTGCATCTAAGTATGCTATGTTGTACGCTGACTAAGCTGACTGTGATCATTCTCACTCTCTCTCTCTCTCTCTCTCTCTCTCTCTCTCTGGCTGTGTGGTGGTCATCACCTCTATCCCGCCTTAACCAGATCGCGGCATATGGACTCCCACAGCTGTGGAAATCTCGCTAGAGTGAGCCATCCGGGTGGGACTCGGTTGTCGAGGATGCGCGTGAGCTCCGGGTACTCGGCATACTTGGCTCGATCTCGTTTGAACTGGTCAAAGCGAGTCTTGACAGCGTCTCGAAACCGTTGGGATGTGAAAATGTCACCTGCATTCTGCCGGTACGACGTGATGGCTCCTCCCGCGTGGAGGCCATCCGTGTCCGGTCGGCGGCACATGAAAAGTGCAGCGGTGGCTGGGAACACACACACACACACACACACACACACACACACACACACACACACGCGCACGCGCGCGCGCGCGTGCACGCGTTCACACATGCACACACACGCGTTGACACGCGTGCACACACACACATACACCGGCTGCGCTGTGCATCTACGACCCATACTACTGCAACGGGGCCGTGGTAAGTACACACACACACATGCGTGTGTGCACACACATGCACGCGCGTGCACACACACGCACGCACGCACGTGTGCACACGCACGCACGCACGTGCACACACAAAAACACATGCAAACGCAAACGCGCACACACATACACACGCACACACACATACACACACACGCGCGCGCGCGTGCACGCGCATGCACGCTTACACACGCGCCAACACGCGCTCGCACACACACACACACACACACACTTCCACCCACACACGCACCCTTCAGGTGCGTCACCTCGCCGCGCTCGGTTTCCTGCACGTGTACAATGAGAACGAGGTGCGTGCGTGTGCGTGTGTGTCTCTCTTTCTCTATGTGTGTGTGTGTGTGTGTGTGCCCTCTTTCTCTGTGTGTGTATGTGTGTGTGTACGCATGTGTGTTTGACAGTAACAGGGCCGTGGCGCACCACCTCGCCGCGCTCGGCCTCCCGCGTGTGTACACCGAGAACGAGGTGTGTGTGTGTGTGTGCGTGTGTGCGTGTGTGTGTTTATATGTGTGTGTGTGTGCCCTCGTATGTGTGTGTGTACGCATGTGTGTAAGGGTCGGCGGTGTATACATAACCTTACATATGTATAGCGAGGGGCGCGACACTATATACACTCCGATCGGGGTGTATATATACACTCGCGCGCTGAGTGTGGGGGCCGCCAGGGGGCTCTTTTGCCTCTCCACGCGCCAACAGCGCACGAATGGGGCCATGCGAACCCAATGCACCGCCTTAACGCGCGAGATGTCGCGATATCGGCCATCGGGGGAGCCGGTGACTCCCTCGGTGGAGTGGGCCCACACTCGTTCGACACAGCTGGCTCGTTCGACCTCGGAATGAGACCCCACCACTTGCGACGCCTCAGAAAGGCATAGAGGGGACGATGTTATTCCACTCGGCGCAGGGTTTGGGGGGTGCATGGGCGTTGCAGGGAAGGCTCTGCACCCATGCAGTGAGTGAGTGGGCCCACTAGGGGGTGGTGGACAGCACAGGTCCTGGTGGCCAGGAGCATCCCTTGCTGCATTGGCACGCTTTGCAGCATAGAGAAATGTCGTAGGGTGTTGATACAACAGAAGGTTGGTGGCATCGGCACTTGGTGTCACCGAGAAGCCCGTGACGTGCTGCGTGTGCTCCCGGCGGCGGCGTGTGGCGGCGGCGGCGGCGGCGGCGTGCAGCGGCGCGTGGGCGGGGGCGCCCGCCCACCCAGCAGACCGGGGACTATGGTGGAGTGGGGTGTTGTGTTTGCTGTGATGGGTTTGCGGCGAAGTGGGTTGGTATGTTGAGTGTCTGAAGCTGAGGGTTAGGGTAAGGGACTTGCAGTGTGTTTAGCCTCGAGGACACAGCGTGCTCCGCGTCTCCGCGTCCCCTCCGTGCAGCCAATATCTTGTATTGCTCACAGATAGAAAATAATTCCAATATTTTTTCAGAGCGTGGTTCCGGGTTCCTTTGAGGATGCACATAATTGTCCCACTTGCAAAAAACACGCCGAGATTTTTCCCAAGTTTTTTGTATACACCTTATATACACTATACAGTATATTATACTGTATATACACCAGTCTGGCCTGCCCCAAGTCTATATAGTCGAGGATTACATGTGTGTGACAGTAACAGGGCCGTGGCGCGCACCTTGCCGCGCTCGGCTTCCCTCATGTGTACAACGAGAACGAGATATGTATGTGGGGGGGGGGGGGGGGGGGGAGGGGCGCTCATTTGTGTGGACGCATGTGTGTTTGACAGTATTAGGGCCATCGCACGCCACCTCGCCGCGCTCGTCCTCCCACGCGTGTACAACGAGAACGAGGTGTGTTGTGTGTGCGTGTGTGTGCGTGTGCGTGTGTGTATCTCTCTCTCTCTCTCTCTCTCGCCCCCTATGCTGCCTCCCCCCTCATCGCCCGACTGCCTGAGACGCGTGACCACTGTGGACACTCACACTCACACTCACACTCACACTCACACTCACACTCACGCTCACACTCACACTCACACTCACACTCACACTCACACTCACACTCACACTCACACTCACACTCACACTCACACTCACACTCACACTCACACTCACACTCACACTCACACTCACTCACACTCACACTCACACTCACACTCACACTCACACTCACACTCACACTCACACTCACACTCACACTCACACTCACACTCACACTCACACTCACACTCACACTCACACTCACACTCACACTCACACTCACTCACACTCACACTCACGCACACACACACACACACACACTCACACTCTCACTCTCACTCACTCACACTCACACTCACACTCACACTCACACTCACACTCACACTCACACTCACACTCACACTCACACTCACACTCACACTCACACTCACACTCACTCACACTCACACTCACACTCACTCACACTCACACTCACACTCACATGCACGCTCACACTCACATGCATGCTCACACTCACCCTCGAAACCGCAGGACTTCTACGCCGTCCTGGCAGAGGGCCGCGTGCCCCCGCACGACGTGGTCGTGACCAACCCGCCCTACTCTCAGCCGCACCCCCAGCGCCTGCTCGCCTTCCTGGCCAGCAACGCCAAGCCGTGGCTCGCGCTCATGCCAAACTGGGTGTACGCAAAGGTGTGCGACGTGATGTGATTTTCAACCTGCTGGTACGCCTACCACACAGAGTGTTCCACTACCACCAGTTGACAGCCATCCTATTTTGGGGCTCGGGCACGACGCCGAGCTGTGGCTCGCGCTCATGCCAAACTGGGTGTCGCAAAGGTGGGTGGTGCTGAGTTTCACAGCACTAGTTGCCTGTCTTGCAACTCTCATCACCTAGTCTGTTTGTACGGC
>VFSX01000562.1:75000-77500 GCA_016618255.1 Chlamydomonas sp. UWO 241 | reverse complement strand
GACTGGTGGGTAAGCAGCGACCATTTGCCTAGGGATCCGAACAGCCGAGACCACGCTCCTCTTCGCCAGCTGCTGACAGACACAGTGCCTTTACGGGCTAGTGGGCTGCGACCCATGGCTTCCCGCACCTTCCATGGACACCTTCCATGGGCACCTTGCACATGCAGCTGCTAGGAAGCTGCCAAGGGTCGACGCGAACCCGCCGTCCCGGGCCTGAATCGCCTTTGTCCTGTGTCAACTGCCGCGCGTTGCCGCCACCGCACTCACCAAGGAGTACTGGACGGTTGGTAGCCAGACATCAAAGAGTACTGCACGGTTGGTAGCCAGCTTCGTTAGGCAGCTCCCTCAATCCCGTGCCGCGAGGGTGCGCACCGTAAACTATTAACCAAGAACTGAGCACTAGCCGGACACACCGTGCCAGCGGTGCTTCTGCCTGTGTCTGTGACTGGCCCGCTTGGCCTGCCACATGTGTACAGAAGTGTTGCGGGCTGCCACATGGACACAATGGTGGTGGCTGCCACATTGGCACAGTGGTGGTGGCTGCCACATTGACACAAGTGGTGTGGGCTGCCACATGGCACAATGGCGTGGGCTGCCACATTGGCACAGTGGTGTGGGCTGCCACATTGGACACAGTGGTGTGGGCTGCCACATTGGCGAAATGGTGTGGGCTGCCACATGAACACAGAAGTGTGGGCTGCCACATTGGCGCAATGGTGTGGGCTGCCACATGAACACAGAAGTGTGGGCTACCACCCCTGGCAGGCTGGCGCGCTGCGTGGCCTTGCGGGCTCTCCTAGTAGAGCTCCCCTAGACATGTAGTCTAGGCCTTAACTCACGCCCCTGAGTCCTCCGGGCGCGTACATGTAAAAACTGAAAAAAACTGGAGTGCTTAACGACACATGCAGGTTGGAGCGCACACGCATGCAGCCGTCGCGCCCGCTCTAGTGCAACATGCGCTCCAGCTGCGCCCGGATCTCGCCGACCCGCTCCTGGTCGTGCCGAACTGTACAACCCGCAACAGCGTCACAGCTGCGACACCGCGGGGGTCATCGCCTCGCGCATCGACTCGCCCCACAGGCGCGGCACGAGCGGCGGAAGGCACACCTCGATGTCGGCGTGCTCCTTCATCATGGCTGCGTGTGTGTGCGTGCGTGTGTGTGTGTGTGTGTGCGTGCGTGCGTGCGTGTGTGTGTGTGCATGTTCTTGTGTGTGTGTGTGTGTCTGTGTGTGTGCGGCACCAGCAGCGGCGCCAGGCACCCCTCGATGTGCGCGTGCTTCGTCATCATGGCTGCGCACATGTGTGTGTGTGTGTGTGTGTGTTTGCATATTACGTGCGTCAGTGTGTGTGCGCATCTGCTCAGCACTGCACGGCATGCGCACTCGCCCCTCCCCCACCACACACACCCACCTTCCAGCCCGACCTCCAGCCTCTGACACAGTGACTCACAAAAGGGCAACTGCACTGCACTGCACTGCACTTGCACTGCACTTGCACTGCACTTGCACTCACACTTGCACTTGCACTGCACTTGCACTGCACTTGCACTGCACCTGCACCGCACCGCACCGCACCGCACCGCACCGCACCGCACCGCACCGCACTGCACCGCACTGCACTGCACTGCACTGCACTGCACGCACTGCACCTACTTCCCCCCCCCCCCCCCCCCCCCCCCCCCCCCCCCCCCCCCCATGCACACACACACCTTCCAGCCCGACCTCCAGCCTCTGGCAGAGCGACTCAAGGGGCAGTAGAGAGAAGGGCTCCTCGATGTACACACCTGGGCAAAAAGTGACAGACAGGCAGGCAGGCAGGTGATTCAGTGGAGCTGGTGGAATGTGCGGGGGAGAACAGCGGAGGGACAACAGGACAGGGAGAGGGGGCAGCAAGGAGAAGGGCTCCTCGATGTACATGCCTGGACGACCAATGACAGACAGGCAGGCAGGCAGGCAGGCGACTCAGTCGAGGTGTTTAGCAGGTGGCCGGCAGGAGAGTCAGGTAGTTAGGGCGGTATGTGTGTGTGTGTGTGGCAGTGTGGAGCAACATGGAGAAGGGCTCATCGATGTGCACACCTGGGCAACAAGTAACAGGCAGGCAGGCAGGCGACTCAGTCGAGGTGTTTAGCAGGTGGCCAGCAGGAGAGTCAGCTAGTTAGGGCGGTATGTGTGTGTGTGTGTGTGTGTGGCAGTGTGGGGCAACATGGAGAAGGGCTCGTCGATGTGCACACCTGGGCAACAAGTAACAGGCAGGCAGGCAGGCAGGCAGGCGAATCAGTCGAGGTGTTTGGCAGGTGGCCGGCAGGAGAGTCAGCTAGTTAGGGCGGGACATGTGTGTGGGGGATAGTGTGGGGCGACAGGAAAAAGGGATCTTCGATGATCCACCACGAATCATCGCCCACAGTCATCCGCGACACAGAGGCCTCGCAACAAACACAGGATCCGACCCAGACACACGCAATCTTGCACAGGACCCCCCCCCCTTTCCCCTCCTCCCCCC
>VFSX01000562.1:35000-70000 GCA_016618255.1 Chlamydomonas sp. UWO 241 | reverse complement strand
CAGCACACGCTGCACTCTCCCTCCCACCTTCGACTTCTGCCCATTGTCGTCTGCCGGGAACCATGCATTTGCCTGCCGGATGAGGTCGCGCGCTGTCGTCGCGAGCGCGCCAAACTTGGCGCGTCCCTGCAAGCGTGGATCACCAGGCAGAGTCACGCAGTGTGGCAGAGTGCTTGCACTGAGCAGATGCAGTTTCTGTTTGTTTGTTCATGGGAGTCGGGAACCGTGCGTAGGCCTGCCGGATGACGTAACTGGCAGTCATGCCGAGCGCGCCAAACTTGGCTAGGTCCCAAGAAGCATGGACCACGCAGGCAGAGTCACGCAGTGCGGCAGAGTGCTTTGTGTCGGTGTTGGGCGGATGCGTTTTGTTGTGTTTTGTTTTGTGCATGGGGGTCGGGACCGATGCGTTGGCCTGCCGGATGAGGTCGCGCGCTGTCGTCGCGAGCGCGCCAAACTTGGCGCGCCCCTGCAAGCGTGGACCACGCAGGCAGAGTCACGCAGTGTGGCAGAGTGCCCAATGTTGGTGTGCGAATGCGTTTTGTTTTGTATTGTGCATGGGAGTCGGAAACAATGCGTTGGCCTGCCGGTTGAGGTCGCGGGCGATCGTTGCGAGCGCGCCAAACTTGTAAACGGGGACCACGCAGGCAAATTCATGCAGTGTAGCAGAGTGCTTTGTGTCAGTGTTTGGCGGATGCGGTTTGTTTTTTCATCATGGGATTCGGGAACAATGCGTTGGGACTGCCGGATGAGGTCGCGCGCCGTCGTTCGTCGTTCCCAGCGCGCCGAACGTGGCGCGCCCCTGCATGGATCACGCAGGCAGAGTCACGCAGTGTGGTGTACTGCTCAGTGTTGGGCGGATGCGTTTTGTTTTGTGTTGTTTTGTGCATGGGGGTCGGGACCGATGCGTTGGACTGCCGGGTGAGGTCGCGCGCTGTCGTCGCGAGCGCGCCAAACTTGGCGCGCCCCTACAAGCGTGGACCACGCAGGCAAAGTGTTAGCGTGGTGGACTGCTTTGTGCCAGTGAGCGCATCCGTTTGTTCGTTTTTGTCATGGGAGCCGGGAACCATGCGTTGGCCTTCCGGATGACGGAGGTCGCGCGCTGTCGTTGCGAGCGCGCCAAACTTGGCACGCACCTGCATGGATCACGCAGGCAGGGTCACACAGTGTGGTGGTGCTCAGTGTTGAGCGGATGAGTTTTTTTTGTCTTGTTCATGGGAGTTGGGATCAATGCATAGGCCTGCAGGAGGCCACGGCGCGGGCGGCCGTTCCCAGCGCGTCGAACTAGGCGCGCCCCTGCATGGATCACACAGGCAGGGTCACGCAGTGTGGTGGGGTGCTCAGTGTTGAGCGGATTGGATTTTTTTTATGTCTTGTTCATGGGAGTTGAGACCCATGCATTGGCCTGCGGGAGGCCACGGCGCGGGCGGCCGTTCTCAGCGCGCCCAACTTGGCGCGCCCCTGCAAACGTGGATTTATGCATAGCCCTACCATATTCACAACGCCTGAGGCGACGCCTCAGGCGTCCCATTCCATGGCGCGGATGAGGCGGCGCCTCAGGCGCTCCGACCGCCTGAGGCACCGCCTGAGGCGCACCCATGATCGCCTCAGGCGTTGCCTTAGGCGTTATCCAAACCGCCGCAGGCGCCACATCGACCGCCTCAGGCGCTCACCACCGCCTGAGGCGCACCCCGGACCATCCCAGACGTTATGACCGCATTCCATGGCGCGGATCAGACGTTGGGATTTTGGTAGGGTAGCGACAGTGTGTTGGAGTGCTCAGCGTCGGGGAGCGGGTGCGTTCATTTCATTTTTTTTTCTGAATGGGAGCCAACCGGGAAGGTCCCACGCGATGGCCTGCCGAATGAGGTCACGGGGCTTTATGCCCAGTGCGCCCACCTCGGCGCGGGCACGTGCGCGTGAGTTTTTGTGTGTGTATTTTTTTTCAGTTTTTACATGTACGCGCCCGGAGGACCCCTGGGCGTGGGTTTAGGCCTAGCTAGACAGAAAGGGGTGCTCTACTCTACGGGGGCTCTACTGGGAAAACCCGCGAGGCCATGCAGTGAGTATTTTTCAGAACTTGCGTTGATGTCTTGGCTTTTCCCCTTGGAAAAAACCCGACCCACCTCCATGTAGCGCGCATACGACGCGTTGGTGCGGAACACCAGCAGCAGAGAGAGCGCGGGAGAGCGTTTGTGTCCCCCCCTTCCCTATGTTTTCTGGTTCTTGACCGTTCTTTTCACTGTGCAAAGCACTTCCCCGCAAAAAAAAATGCAACCCACCTCCATGTAGCGCGCATACGATGCGTTGGTGTGGAACACCAGCAGCAGTGAGAGCGCGTTGGTGCACTGTTTCTCCATCTGGGTCCTGCTTGTTGTTTGTACGCTGTGCAAAGCTGTCCGCATCAAGTCCCAAGCCACCTCCATGTAGCGCGCTTATGATGCATTGGTGCGAAACACCAGCAGCAGCGAGAGCGCGGTGGTGCCTTTCTCCACTACGTTTTCTCGTTCTCGTCTGGTTCCTTTTCGCTGTGCAAATCTCTTCCCCTCAAAACCCGCAACCCACCTCCATGTAGCGCGCATACGATGCGTTGGTGCGGAACACCAGCAGCAGAAAAAACGCGGTGGTGCCTTTCTCCACCACGTTTTCTTGTTCTCGTCTGTTTTTTTTTTCCGTTGTGCAAATCGAGGTGGGTTGCGGGTTTTGAGGACCCGCAACCCACCTCGATGTAGCGCGCATACGACGCGTTGGTGCAGAACACCAGCAGCAGCACGAGCGCGGTGGAGCCCTATTTCACCGCGGCATCTGGGTCCAATCAGGGTCCGGCCTGTTGTTTGTGTTACAGCCATCCTAGCGCTAAGATGGCTGTGAAGGCCCACTGCTGGTTTATCAGCCGCACCTCGTATCAACAGTTTGTGCGTTGCAAAGCTGCTCCTCTCATCCCCCCAACCCACCTCCATGTAGCGCACATACGACGCGTTGGTGCGGAACACCAGCAGCAGCGAGAGCGCGGTGGTGCGTTTCTCCACCACGTTTTCTCGTTCTTGTCTGGTTTCTTTTCGCTGTGCAAATCTTTCCCCCTCAACACCCCCAACCCACCTCCATGTAGCGCGCATACGATGCGTTGGTGCGGAACACCAGCAGCAGCGAGAGCGCGAACGACGTTAGCTGGATGGGCTCAATCGCAATGTTGGGCGGGGCGGGGAGCGCCGCCCACGCTGACACGATGCACTGGTTCCACAGCGCCACGCCTGCGGTGTGTGTGCATGCGTGTGTTTGTGTGTGTGTGTGTGTGTGTGTGTGTGTGTGCATGTGTGTGTGTGTGTGCGTGTGTGCATGTGTGTGTGCGCGTGTGTTTGTGCACGCATTTACGTGGTGGTGGTGGTGGTGGTGGTGTGTGTGTGTGTGTGTGTGTGTGATGCACATGTGTGTGCGTGTGTGTGTGTGAGGCATGGGTGTTTGTTTGTGGGGGGCAGGGCCAATGCGGACACTATGCACTCATTCAAAGGCGCCACGGCTGTGACGTGTGTGTGCGTGTGTGTGTGTGTATGTGTGTTAGTGTGCATGGAGGTGCACAGGTGTTTGTGTGAACATGTGTGTGTGTCAGGGCCGTACAAGGGGGTGGTGGTTGACGTCCGGGAAACCGGACGTGGGGTGGCGTCTGCGTCCGGGACCCCGGACGCGGGTCTGGCTGGCCGTCCGGAAGTGTGAAAAGTGTGAACTTTCCACACTTTTTTTTTTTTTTTTTGCAGTGCCTCTGTCTCTCCCTGTATACATCAGCTCTCGTTGGTGTGTACAAAGCGTGTTGATTCTCGGTGTTTTTTCTGTTTTCGTATGTACGGACACGTGTGTCTGCGCCCTCTGCGCACGCGTGCGTAGCCCTTTCCAGTCGTTGTCCTCATACGGAATGGCATCGTGTGCAGTCTATGACAGCAGACTGGAGGGCAAAACAAAAGCTGGCTTGAGTCCACGCTCGCCCAGACTAGTTGTTGCGCATGGCGCACGCATGCATGCATGCATGCATGCATGCATGCATGCATGCAGTGGGGGCCGGGCGCAGCCTGTCTGGAGGTTGTGTAAGAATCAGTGATACATTGTGTCTTAGTCAAGATAGTGGCATGATTTGCTGCAGCAGAGCCAGGCAGGGGAGGGATCTTGGCGGCGGTCACACTTGAATCAAGCAACAGTGTGACCAACCACCGCGCCTCTTCCGCATCACGGCTCTTAGCGCGCGATGCGAACTGATTTAATGCTGGTCGCGAGAGGTGCCAGAGGCCAGAGGAGAGGAGAGAAGAGGGGCCAAAGAGGGGCCGGGGGAGAAAAAAATGGACGGAGGCTAAAAATTGCGTCTGGCTTGCCGGAAGGGGCCCTGCGGGCCCCAGCGTTGACGTCCGGAAAACCGGACGGAGCCTGCCGCGCGCATCCGGATGGCTGTCGCTTCGGGGCGTTGGCGTTCGATCCGGACCCGTTTGAACGGCCCTGGTGTGTGTGTGTGTGTGTGTGTATGTGTGCGTGTGTGTGTGCGTGTGTGCACGGGGGGGAGTGGGTCAGTGGATGCGTGAGTGAGCAAGCGAGCGAGCGAGCGAGCGAGCGAACGAGCGAACGAGCGGGTGGGTGCGTGGGCGAGTGAGTGGGTGAGTGGGTGGGTGAGTGATTGGGTGGGTGAGTGAGTTTTTGTGAGGCACGGGTATTGGTGTGTGTTGGAAGGCCGCCCAAGCAGACACGATGCACTGGTTCGTAGATGCCAGTGTCATGTGGAACAAAGAAGGACACTACTTTTAGTACCAGCAGTGATTTCCTTTTAGGCTCTCCACAACCATTTGGCTGTATTCCGGCTGAACTTTGACCTTGAATATAGCTCAACTCATTCAGTGGACTGGAAGTCTGGCGAGCCCACCAGACAGAGCTCGTAAAGAGCTTTGAATTGACCTATATATGAGGACAAACGGTCAACGGGAGGTTAACGGTCAATTCGGTCAAAGCAAAATCCGGCTGTGTAAGAATGAATTAAAAGTCTTGAAAATAAAATCACTGAACACCAGATTTTGTTTTTTGGAGGACATAGGAGAGGAGCACATCTATAGGATCTCCTACACGAGCACACACAAACCCTAAACCCTAGGTTGTGAGCAGCGTGAAGGTCGCAGCGTGCCACAGGACGCCCCCAGGTGTCGGACTTCGAAAATGTCAACGGTTTTGGAGCTCACACAGCGAGGAGACACGATCCGAACTCATGTTCCATCCCTGAGGTTTCTGCCCCCCCCCCCCCCCCCTTGACACAATGCACACAAACGAGGACACTCGGGGACCATCTCCTGGCTGGGTTGTGACGTACCACACGCGAGCAGCGTGCAGATGGCAACGTGCCGCAGGCTGGCACGTTGCATGGCATTGCGGGCTCACCTAGCAGTCTGGGCCTTAACTTACGCCCCGGGGTCCTCTGGGCGCAAACATGTACAACCTGTAAAACCCTAAACCCTAGCTTACGACGCACCGCACGCGAGCAGCGTGGAGATGGCTCGTGGATGTCAGTGTCATGTGGAGCTAAGCAGGACACTACTTGAAGTACCGGAACTGTTTTGGAGGACACAATGTACGTACACATAGGAGCACATAGGATCTCCCAAACGAGCACACGGGGCACTGAAACCCTGAACCCTAGGTTGCGACGCACCACACGCGAGCAGCGTGAAGATGGCCACGTGCCACAGGACGCCCTGCAGGTGGTGTGACGTGAATCGGTGTTAGGGCTTGTTGCCCAGGGGAGTGATTTTAGGAGGATGGGGCTTAGGCAGGGCTTAGGAGGGTGATTCTAGGAGGATGGGGCCTAGGAGGGTGAGGCTAGGAGGATGGGGCTTGGTGCCCAGTAGGGTGAGGCTAGTAGGGTGAGGCTTGCAGTGAGGCCCTGCAGTTGGCGTGGCGTTCATCGGTGTTAGGGCGAGGCTTGGTGCATACGTGCGTCGTTGACGTCGAAAGCACAACACAGCGGGAGCGTGTAAACCCTGAATGAAAAACACATGGCTAAAAAGCTTCAGCCAGTGACTCTATCCAGTGGGCTTGCACACACAGCCCCAAAGACAAGTCCCCCGTGGCCTACCACCAAGAAGTACTACGCACATGGGTTCTGAGAGACGAAATCGGGCACGCAAGCGGGGGCATGTCCACACTAGAGAATCACGCCCCAAAGCGTGATTCCCACCTCATCTCCTCCGCCACATCCACCCCAAGAGACCCCAAGAGACGAATGGCTCCGGAGCAATAATCAAAACTCTTGAAAAGGGAATCACTGCCTCTGCCTGTGCACCACCGGCAGTTACATTTTTCGTCTTCTCGCTGCACTTTGCGTGCCGCAAACCCCCCCCCCCCGCCAAGACGATTTTTTTGATTCTAGAGCTCTCTAGGCACTTTGGCTTTGGCATGTTCATAGGGGTCCTACGGGGTCCTACGGTTCCACGCGGCCACCCAGGGTGGGGACTGGGCGTCACCTAATGTGAAAAGCTATTAGGGGGGGGGGGGGGGAGGGAAAAGTGGGGCATTTGCACCAGTGTTTCCATTAGCCAACCCCGAACCCGCAGACCTGCAGCACTGGGTTGACGTTGGCAAATTTGGGCTGGCGCTGCCGGTTGAAACTGCGCGGAGTTCGACCCGAAAGCGTGATAATGCCTTTTCCCGCAAAACCCTCAGGCGGGTTGAGGAAGTGAGCTGGAAGTGAGCCGTGAGTCCTGGGCCGAGACATCATTTGCCAAAGATCCTTGGCGGAACCACTGGTTTGCACCCCACGTAAGGGGTATCCGCTAAACGCGACCAGCTGGCTGCAGTCTGGTGGGCTCCACGTTTGCGAAAAGCCAATTTGAACCGTAGACGGACATAAGTGTGACCGACCTTGTTTCAGTCAGGGGCACCTCTAAAGGTGTGCTTACCTTATAACCTAGGCCTAGGCCTAGGCTAAGATCTAGGCTAAGCTCGCGAACACCAACCCACAAACAAGCCCCCCCCCCCCCCGCGCACCTTGATCACCCCTGACACAGCTAGCGTCGAGAGGTGGCGGACGAACCTGTGCGTGATGCGTGCGTGTGTGTGTGTGTGTGTGTGTGTGTGTGTGTGTGCGTGTGTGTCGCGGTGGCGGTGGTGGTGGGGAGATGGGGCGGGGGGTGGGGGGTGGGTGCAGGGGGCATGCGTGCGCGTGTGCGTGTGCGCGTAAGCGTGCGGGCGTGTCACAGCGACACACCCACCCACCTGGCTGAACTCCGATGCCGCTTCCAGTCTTTCTCACCGAACAGCTGCACACGACAGCAGAGAGGTTGGCGGTTTGTGGGTGCTGGCTTGGTGAGTCACTGCTGCTAGGGACTGCAAGGGATTAGGGCCTCCATGCATCGCAACGCTGCCATCTATGCAGCATGCAACATGCAGCATGCATGCACTCACCACGCGGACTGTCTTTCTTGCTGCTTCCTTGTCTGCGTCAGTGCGCACGACTTTCGCTTCGGCAAACTCATCGAACGACGCCCATGCGTTAGCTGCGGTTGCGGGCGTCACTACGATTCGCGCCGATTGGCGATTGTACTGGAAGGATGACGCAGTCGCAGTGCGCCCCGAGCCCGAGGCCCCGAGCGATGGCGCACAGCATCGGTGGATGGATGCGCTAGCGGAGGCCATCAGTGGACAACACGAAAGCGGGATGGGGAGATTTGCGATGCGATTTTTTTTATCGCAAATAGTGTGAATGTGTGAATGTCTTCCTCATGTGCATACGGTCTGCCATTAAATCTGGTGTGCTTGGATTTTGATTGTGGTGCGAGTTTAGGAGCTCCTGCCTGTCACAGTGTTACGCTTCGACGACTGTGCTTGTGTCATTATGCCCAACCTTGCATTGGGTTGCCCATGCACGCTCATGGCTCATGTCTATGGGAGCAGATGCAGTGCCTCTGCTATACAGCACACACACCCCATGCACGGCACCACGCACATGCGCCCATGCGCATGCCAGAGCTCCCATGCCAACAGAGCTCCCATGCCATACAGACTCTGGATTGAATCCACTGCCGGCGGTCGTTCGGTTCCAAAGCTCCAGCGGGACTTCAGAGAGCAGAGACTACAGAGCTCTGCGTATGGCGAACGGTACACCTGATGCACCGTATGCTGCACGCGTGCGCCACTGCAGGCTCGACGTTACACGCCCCATCCCCCGCAGCCTACCATGCACCGCCGCCTCCCATGCGCCAAAGTTCCCTTTGGATCCCCCTCTGCTCGCACACATGTCACCGTGCGCACAATGTCTCCACCCAGGTACACTCACCCTCTGAGAGGAACCTGGTGCGCAAGCCACGGCGCTTGGCGCTAGCCGCACGCTAGCCAACGGCAGCAGACAGCGCCAGCCACTTTCGCGCAGCTGTGTGTGTGTGTGTGTGTGTGTGTGTGCGCACGCGTGTTTGCAGGGGACCGCGGTAGCCGGGCCTGACTCTGCAAATAGCAACACACGCATACACGCATAACACACAAGTGCACACACACACACGCACGCACGTGCATTCGGCGGTGGTCGGCGGCGCTTGCCGCATCGATGAGGCGCCTGCACACGCGGCTGATGGAGGCGTGTGGCTGGCACGATGATGTTTGTGCTTCCTCAATCGGGCGCTTAACCGCCTATTGCGTTGTCTGGGCGGAAATAATTGATTGTTGTTTAGGCTTTACCGCCCGATTTGTTGATATTTTTTTTTGTGTGTGTGTGTTCTGGAGGCGCAGCCTGCAGCCGCTGACTGTAGCTAGGAGGCAGCCAATCAGTGGTCCCTGGGAAGGATTTTAGTAATTATTGTTTTGCCGGCTCCAGCAACTTTGACCGCTCACAGCAGGCACAAAACACAGCGGGTATTTGCGCAACGCATGCCGCTGTGCTGCTCTCGGCAAGAGCTTTCCAACGCACCGCTCCACGCCCACTCCCGCGAAGTGTGGGGTGGTTTTCTGGGGAATGGGGAATCCAGCCCGGACCGGTATGCGGCGCAGGGGAATCACTGTCGCCAATGGGGCAGGCATGCCGCGCGCAACTTCCTCGTGGCATGCTGCGCACAACTTCCTCGCGGCATGCTGCGCACAACTTCCTCCCACGCCCTGAGGGTGCGTACTGTAAACTGGAAACCGCGCGTGGGCGTGCGAAGTCGTGAATCAACACCCCTTTTACAAGAGCACAACTGACTGTTGATCAACAAGTTGAATAGGGCGTGTAAAAGACACAAGAGCCGAGACAGGCCCTTGCAGTTGAATCAACACGCAGTTGTTTCATCACCCTTTCAACTCCCTGCGGCTGGTTGAGAGACTGTTGATTCAACTTCCCTCTCTCTCTCTCTCTCTCTCTCTCACACACACACGCACTTTACACGCCAGGGCTCTCTGAGGGCTCTCTATGCGGCGCCTAATGCACAGGCACACAAATGCCAGCTGCAGCTCGCTGACTGCCGGCTCGGCATTGGCGCCGCGAAGTGCAACGCCGCAAACGAGGCTCGGCGATGCAAACGGAACGGGGTGGTCCGATGAGCGCTACGTCGTCGACGCGCAGGGCTCGACGTTGAGGCCCGGGACGCCGAGCTGCTGCGTCGCCCACCAGATGAAGTCCCGTCGCGACTGGGTCAGCTCGTTCCACTCCTTGCCGATCTTGGCGACAAACGGCACAGATGGCGACGCGTTGTTGCAAGAGGGGTCCCACTGCGTGCAGACGCAGCAACAGCGGTGGATCGGATCCGCCGTCGATCAGCCTGTGACAGGCCACGCTAGGCCAGTCACAGGTGTTACGGCCCGGGAGGCCAACGTTGCAATGCGTGTAACGTCTGACCTCCCGGGCTGCGCTAGGCCAGTCACACAGCCCCTGACACAGCCTGACAACAAAACTGTTAAGCGGACGCGCTGTGTGGCCTTGCGGGCTGTACTAGTATAGCTCCTCTAGACGTGTAGTCTAGGCTTTGACTCACGCCCGGGGTCCTCCGGCCGCGGGCGCGTACATGTAAAACTGAAAATAACTGGCGCAAAACCGGAGGGGGGGGGGGCTCTTGAGATTTGCAGGCGGCATTGCCAACACCTACACCTTTGAAACGGGGCCCTTGAACTCTACACAACTGGACCTTAACATTTGGGGAGGGGGGCGAGGCGGGGAGAGGGGGGGGGAGGGCAGAAAAAGCGCGGGCGACCTCCCCATCTTCCCCGTCCATACGCGCACGCGCACGCGCACACTGGAATGCAGATGCGTGGCCTCTCTGGTCAATATGTATGTCGTGGATCGATACTTGCAACAAAGCCCCACCTTCTCCTCACCTCCCCTTCACCTCCACCGTTCAAACCTCGTCACGACTTGTGCCACACTTTTTGGCACAGCACAAGGACAGCACAAGGGAGACAACGCACAATTTGAACTCGGCTCTTTTGCCCGAGTTCCAATCCGTACAAACAGCACGCCCACGGTCCTGACGTGTACGCGCGCTGGATCGACCACCGGCATCGGCCCATCACATCAGCGGAAGCTGGATCCCCTCTCCTTGACACCGCCAGGCTGCCTGCGAACGGCCTGTCCCTGAAGGGGGAGGGGCGAGCGTGACAAGGACCGCTGTGCCATAGGCTGGTTATTTGGTGTCCCCAGCCCAGGCGAGCCCGTCTGCCTCCCCCGGCTTGTGGGTACCTCTCAGCCAGACGCCAGACACGCAGTGCCACCACAGACAGCGTGTGGGTGTGAGGAATTGAGGGCGTGGGCAGCGTCAGGCGGAAAAACAGCCAAACCCTGTGGAACGATTCGAACATGAGCTCAATGCTAGAGCGGCTTCAGCAGCAGCAGGCGATGGCCCGCGCAGCAGCAGGCTTTGGCGCCGCACACCAGCAGCAGCAGCAGCAGGCGGCGGCCGCAGCAGCTGGTGCTGCCCCTATGCATGGCGCGGCACGCTACCATGCAGCAGCGGGCGCGCCGCATGGGGTTGGCGCTGCCGCCCCTGCCGCCCCTGCCGCGCCTGCCGCCCCAGCACCCAACCCCCACGCGGCGGCTGTGGCCCACGCCGCAGCGCTGGCCCACGCGCGCAAGCACGCCGCGAAGAAGGCGGCAAAGCGGGCACGCAAGGCGCAGCAGGAGCTGGCGCGCGTGCAGCAGCAGCAGGCCGCCCTCAACGCGCGCGCCGCTGCCCTGCAGGCCCAGGTTAACCCGGGCGCGGCCGCGATGGGCGGGCCCGGGGCGGCTGCGATGGGCGGGCCCTGGGCGGCGATGGCTGTCATGGCGGGGCCTGGCGCGATGACGCACGCGACCATGATGGCGCAGCTCGCACAGCAGCAGGCGGCTGCAGCACAGCGCATGGCCGCAGCTGCTGCTGTCGCCGCTGCTGATGAGGGCGAGGATGAGCAGCAGGATGACGGTGATGAGGACACGGTGCGTGTGTCGTGCGTGCTGTGTGTGCTCTCGTTGTTACTGTTGACGTTGTGGTGCAGGGCTGGCGGAAGGCAGTCGAAGGGTCACAGTAACCTGCCGCCCCACTCACACCCCCTTTTCCCCCACTTTCTCTCTCTCTCTCTCTCTCTCTCTCTCTCTCTGACTCTTTCTCGCCCGCCCACCCACACCCACACCCACCCATTCACTCTCGACCAAGCTCTCTCTCTCCCTCTCTCTCTCTCTCTCTCTCTCTTCTCTCAAACACACACACTGTCTCATTCCCTTCTCTCTCTTCCACCCACCCACCCACCCACTCTCTCCCTCTCCATACGTAAGTGGCTTCTTACTCGGGGACAAAACCTGCCACACGCACAGGTTGGCGACGTTTACAACACGTGCGTGCCCGCCAAGGCCGCGATAAAGCTCTCTCTATCTCAACCTCTGAACCTCTCTCTCTCTCTCTTTCTCTCCTCCTCTCCCTCTCTCTCACACACACACACGCTCGCACTCACTCTCAACCCCCCCCCTTTTCACGCGCAGGGTGGCGACCAAGCTCTCTCTCTCTAACTCTTTCCCCCCCCCTCTCTCTCTCTCTGTCTCTCTCTCTCTCAACTTCTCTCCCTCTCTCTCTCAACCTCTCTCTTTCCCTCCCTCCCTCTCTCACACACACACTCGCACTCACTCTGGCTCTCGCACACTCTGTCAACCACCACTACCCCCTCCTGTATACGCACAGGGTGGCGACCAAGCTCTCTCTCTCTCTCTCTCTCTCTCTCTCTCTCACACACACACACACACATATGCACACTCACTCAATCTCTCTCTTTACTCTCCCTCCCTCTCACCCCCACACAGGGTGGCGACGTGTACAAAGAGTACGTGCTCGCGATGGTCGTGATCAAGCTCTCTCTCACACACACACATGCACACTCGCACAATCTCTCTCTAACTCTCTCTCCCTCCCTCTCCCTCCCCAAGGGTGGCGACGTGTACAATGAGTACGTTCCCGCGATGGTGGCGAAGCACCACCCGAACGCGAAGCAGCACCCAGACCCGATCGTGGAGACCGCGTCGCTCGCAGGGGTGCAGCCGCCGGAGATCACGTACGAGCTGTCACACCACCTGGACGTGAGTAAAATTATTTTTTTATTTAGAAAAAAAACGACTCAAGTGGGCGTGTGATCGATGTAACAGTCCGCCGGACGCATGGCATGGCACAATGCGTGTGCTGTCGCCAGACATGTTGAACAAGCTGTCGCACCAGCTGGACGCGAGTCTGCGTGGTCGATGGTACAGTCCGTTGGACGCACGTGGCGTGGTGTATTCTACCTCTTGTGTGTGTGTGTGTGTGTGTGCGTGTGCGTGTGTGTGCGATGATGCGCTACCAGCAGGTGGACGTGAAGTCCGGCCGCCTGTCGAGCGCTCAGCTCTACAGCAACGATGCGCTACCAGCTGTCCACCTCCCCCGCCTCTTCCTCATCCCCCCTCCCACACACGCAATCGTCCCCCCCCACCCACCCCTGCAGGGGTGAGGGGACGACGTGAAGTCTGGCCGCCTGTCGAGCGCGCAGCTGCACATCAACGATGCGCTACCAGCTGTCCACTTCCCCTGTCTCTCCCTCCACCCACCCACCCACCACCCGCCCACCACCCGCACCACCCGCCCACCACCCACCCACCAACCCACACGCTCACTCTCACTCTCACTCTCACTCTCACTCTCACTCTCACTCTCACTCTCACTCTCACTCTCACTCTCACTCTCGCTCTCGCTCTCGCTCTCGCTCTCACTCTCACTCTCACTCTCACTCTCACTCTCACTCTCACTCTCGCTCTCACTCTTTCAGAACGACGTCAAGTCCGGCCGCCTGTCGAGCTCTACAGCAACGACGCGCTGCCACCTCCCCTGTCTCTCCCTCACAACCACACGCACACACACCATTCACACCCTCACCCTCACCCTCGCCCTCACTCTCATCCTTTCAGGACGACGTGAAGTCTGGCCGCCTGTCGAGCGCTCAGCTTGAGACTGTTCTCTACGCGATGATGCGCTACCAGCAGGAGCGCCTGCCAGACGGCGCGCGCAAGGCGTTCTTCCTCGGTGCGTGTGTGTGTGTGTGTGTGTGTGTGCGTGTGGGACCACGCAGCCGGCACCGCCGACTCGCCCACCACCCCCCAGAACGCCCTCACTACCACCGATGCGCACACACCCTGCGAGCTCTCCAACCCCGGCACAGGGTTCGCAGACTTCGGCGGCCCCTCCACGCACGAGTCCCCGGCCTTTGTCACCCACAAGGGCAAGGGCTCGATGATCGAGGCCATCAAGATCCGCGAGGCATCTGCAGGCATTGGTCAGCGCATCACCCGCTCCATCACCCGCTCCATGTCCCTTGAGCAGCTCTCCCCCTCCGGCCCCGGGGTGGGGCAGGAGTAGGCGGGCACCACCCCACCGACGGGCAGGACGACTAGCCAACGTCCCTGCACCATCCGTCCCCCCGGCTACCAATCGCCCCCACTTCCTTCACCCACGCCACGAGCTCATCGCGGCCACCTAAAAACTGCTGCACCCTCTGGGGTGCAGCAGATGGCTCACGCTTCAACCCCATGGCACACCCCCTTGCTCTCGCCAAACACCTCGCACACCTCCGCATCGACATATGCGGCCTCCAAGAGGTGCGGCACCCCGGCTCCGGTAGCCAGCCGCTCGAAGAGAATGGCTACCACTTCATCTGGTCCGGTGGGACCAAACACACCCACGGCGTCGGCGCCCTCCTCAGCCCTGACACCGCCAAGCTCCTCCTCAAAGAGGGCGGCTACGCCGCACTCAGCGACCGCATCCTCGTCCTACGCTTCCGCCCCGCCGGCGCCCCTCCCGTCACCGCAGTCATCGCTTACGCCCCCACAGACGCCGCGGATGACGCAGTCGCCAAGGACGCGTTCTACGAACAACTCCACCGCGATGTGCTCTCCCAAACCCCCTCAAACCACTTCCTTTTGGTCCTAGGCGACTTCAACGCCAAGATCACACGGCATCCCCCGACGCCCACCCGTCGGTGGGTCCGTACGCCTGCCCCCCCCTCCACCGCCCCTCCTCCTTCTTCCCTCCCTACTCCCCCCGGCCGGGTTCCACCAAAAACCTGGCATCAGCGACAACGGCCACCAGCTTCTCGACCTGTGTGCCGCCCACAATCTTGCCGTCACCTACACCTTCTTCCCCCATCCCCCTTCGAGCGTATTTTCCTGGTACAGCAACACCCAAAAGGATTGCAACATCTCAGACTACATCCCCGAGTTCATGGACCTCTTGTCCAAGCGAGTCACACCCGAGTGGATCCTCTTAGCGAGATTTCCACAACTGTGGAGGTCAATCTGCCGAGACCTAGTTTAAACTCAGTCGAAGCGGAGTGACGAACACAGCCGTCAGTGACCCGCATTTGCCCCTTTCCCCCGCTTTTTGAATGAGGTTAATAACCCTCTTGTTGGCGCACGGTTGGTCACCCGCCTCCAAATGGAATCTCCTCAATGATGACCAGAAACAGCCTATCTAGGTCTGCCGTGCAGAGTTCTCTGTAACGATATCTCTCTCTGTGTGCGTGTGTGTGTGTGTACATGTGTGTGATGATGCGCTACCAGCCAGAGCGCCTGCCGGGCGGCGCGCGCAAGGCGTTCTTCCTCGGTGCGTGTGTGTGCATGTTTGATTGTGTGTGTGTTTGTGTGTGTGTGTGTGCGTGCGATGATGCGCTACCAGCAGGAGCGCCTGCCGGACGGCGCACGCAAGGCGTTCTTCCCGGTGTGTGCGTGTGTGTTTGTGTGTGTGTGTGTGTGTGTGTGTGCGCGCGTGCCGCGTGCCGCGTACCGCGTGTCGCGTGCCGCGCGCCGCGCACCGCACCTTTCCGCACGCACGCACAAGCACACACTCTCAAACACACCCACACACTCTTTTTTCACACAGGGGACGGCGCGGGCGTCGGCAAGGGCCGCCAGATCGGCGCGCTCATCAAGGAGTTACCCCCCACATCACACACACACGCACACATGAACGCACGCACGCACGCACACACGCACACACACACACACTCACACACTGTTCCTTTCAACGCACACAGGGGGTCATCAAGGAGTTACACTCCCCCCCCCCCCCAAAATCACAAACCCGCACGAATGCATGCATGCACGCTTGCAAGCGCGCAGACTCACTCACACCCCCTTTCTTTCAACACATACAGGGGACAGCGCGTGTGTTGGCAAGGGCCGCCAGATCGCAGCCCTCATCAAGGAGTACTGCCCCCCCCCTCCCTTCCCACACCAATACACACGCACGGATGCACCCACACACTCACACACACTCTTTCTGTCAACGCACGCACGCACACACACCCACACCCACACCTACCCACACACTATTTGTTTCAACACACAACAGGGGACGGCGCGGGTGTCGGCAAGGGCCGCCAGATCGCCACGCTCATCGAGGAGTACTGCCCCCCCCCCACACACACACAAGCGCACGCACGCACCCGCACACTCACACACTTTCTTTCTGTCAACGCATGCACGCACGCACACCCACACCCACACACGCTTTATGTCAACACATACAGGGGACGGCGCGGGTGTTGGCAAGGGCCGCCAGATCGCAGCCCTGATCAACGAGTCCCCCCCCCCCCCCCCCCACACACCAACCCGCACGAATGCATGCATGCACGCTTGCACGCACGCACACTCACCCACACTCTCTTTCTTTCAACGCACACAGGGAATGGCGCGGGTGTGGGCAAGGGCCGCCAGATCGCTGCCCTGATCAAGGAGTTCCCCCCCCCCCATTACACACACACACACGAACGTACGCACGCACACACACACACTCACACTCTCTTTATTTCAACGCGTACAGGGGACGGCGCCGGCGGTGGCAAGGGCCGCCAGATCACCACGCTCATCGAGGAGTACTGCCCCCCCCCCACACACACACACAAGCGCACACACGCACCCGCACACTCACACACTTTCTTTCTGTCAACGCATGCACGCACGCACACCCACACCCACACACGCTTTATGTCAACACATACAGGGGACGGCGCGGGTGTTGGCAAGGGCCGCCAGATCGCAGCCCTGATCAACGAGTCCCCCCCCCCCCCCCCCCCATCACACACCAACCCGCACGAATGCATGCATGCACGCTTGCACGCACGCACACTCACCCACACTCTCTTTCTTTCAACGCACACAGGGAATGGCGCGGGTGTGGGCAAGGGCCGCCAGATCGCTGCCCTGATCAAGGAGTTACCCCCCCCCCCCATTACACACACACACACGAACGTACGCACGCACACACACACACTCACACTCTCTTTATTTCAACGCGTACAGGGGACGGCGCCGGCGGTGGCAAGGGCCGCCAGATCGCCACGCTCATCGAGGAGTACTGCCCCCCCCCCACACACACACAAGCGCACACACGCACCCGCACACTCACACACTTTCTTTCTGTCAACGCATGCACGCACGCACCCACACACCCACACACGCTTTATGTCAACACATACAGGGGACGGCGCGGGTGTTGGCAAGGGCCGCCAGATCGCAGCCCTCATCAACGAGTCCCCTCCCCCCCCCCCCCCATCACACACCAACCCGCACGAATGCATGCATGCACGCTTGCACGCACGCACACTCACTCACACTCTCTTTCTTTCAACGCACACAGGGAACGGCGCGGGTGTGGGCAAGGGCCGCCAGATCGCTGCCCTGATCAAGGAGTTACCCCCCCCCCCCATTACACATACACACACGAACGTACGCACGCACACACACACACTCACACTCTCTTTATTTCAACGCGTACAGGGGACGGCGCCGGCGGTGGCAAGGGCCGCCAGATCGCCACGCTCATCGAGGAGTACTGCCCCCCCCCCACACACACACAAGCGCACGCACGCACCCGCACACTCACACACTTTCTTTCTGTCAACGCATGCACGCACGCACACCCACCCACACACACGCTTTATGTTAACACATACAGGGGACGGCGCGGGTGTCGGCAAGGGCCGCCAGATCGCCGCCCTCATCAAGGAGTACTGGGCGCGCGGCGGGCGCCGCGTGCTGTGGGTGTCGACGTCGAATGACCTGCGCTACGATGCGGTGCGTGTGTGTGTGTGTGTGTGTGTGTGCGTGCGTGTGCACGTGTGCATGTTTTGTGTTTTGTGTGTGTGTGTGTGTTTTGTGTGTGTGTGTGTGTGTGTACGCGCGTGTGTGTGCGTGCGTGCGTGGCTCGTGTTTGCGCTGTGGGTGCCAATGTCAAACGACCTGCGCTACGGCGCAATGTGTGTTTGTGTGTGTGTGTGTGTGTGTGTAAGCGCGCGCACGCGTGTGCGTGTGTGTGTGATTGTGTCTCGTGTCTGCGCCCGCGTGTGGTTGTTCTTGTGTCCAGAGTGCTTCGGCAGCGACTCAGACAGAGAGGCAGAGCCAACAGAGATCGCGGTGCACACCCTGAACCCTCAACCTCGCCCACAGCCCTAAGTCATATAACGAACCTCAACCCATCCCGACCCTCAGTCCTAAAACATACCCCTCCCCCCCTCCCTCCCCTTTTCCGCCCCCCTCCCCTCTTTCCCCACAGGCTCTCGCCAGTGGTCCCTGGGAAGGATTTTAGTAATTAGTTTTTTGCCGGCTCCAGCAACTTTGACCGCTCATATCAGGCACAATACACAGCGGGTATTCATGCAACGCATGCCGTGGGGCTGCTCTCGGCAACAGCTTCCCAACGCACCGCTCCACGCCCTCTCCCACTAAGTGTGGAGTGGTTTTCTTGGAAATGGGAAATCCAGCTCGGAGCGGTATACGGCTCGCGGGGGAATCACTGGCTCTCGCCCCACACGACCCTCAGCCCTACACTGCATTCCCCCACCCCCGCCCACACACACACCCGCCCACACGCAAGTGCGAGGGCGACATCGCGATGCAGGACCCTAAACCCTTGACCCCTTGGGGTTTGGGAACCCTCATCTATACCCCCGCACCCCCTCTCTTACACACCCATGCACCACGCAAGTGCGCGACCTCAACCCTCAACCCTTGACCCTTGACCCTGAACCCTCAACCCTTGACCCTTGACCCTTGACCCTTAACCCTCAACTTTGGCCCTTGACCCTTGACCCGTAACCCTCAACTGCACCCCCCCGCCCTCACACACCCACGCACCCACAGGTGCGCGACCTGCAGGACATGAGGTGTGAGGGAGACATCCCGGTCTACCCGCCCGGAAAGAACTCGGTGCCGAAGGTGTGTGCTGGGGCAGAAAATAACCCACACTTGGTGGGAGAGGGAGGGCGTGGAGGAGTGCGTTGGAAAGCAGGCGCCGAGAGCAGCACAGCGGCGTGCGTTGCGTGATCATCCGTTATGTATTGCGCTTGGTATGAGCGGCCACGGTTGCTCGAGCGGGGAAGCCCCGATGGGCAAGAACTCGGCGATCAAGGTGTGTGTTTTGTGGTCGACTTTACAGTCGTATCGGACGCCTTTGATGGCGTATTACACTCGTGCTTGCGCTTTCAAACTCCGAGGCCTGCAGATAGCACCCGCACTAGTCCAGCGAGTGGATGACACATTGGCATGGATGTGATGATGCTGACGGATGTTACAGTCGTGTGTGACACAGCGATCGGCAGCGTATTCGACCTTGCTCGGCGTATAACACCCAGGCGCTACAGACGGCTGGCTGGCTACTGGTGTGGGGGGCTAGTGGGTCGGGGCTGGACCTGGACAGGGCACTAGACCCCGAGATCTGACTCCTCCCCATGGGGGCATGGCTGGCATGGGCACACGCGCCCACTCTCACACATGAGAGGGGGCACTCTCGCGCTCACCCTCTCTCTCACTGTCCCTCTCACTCTCACACTTAAATCTCACTCACACATTCTCTCTCAGTCTCTCAAACTCTCCCTCGCACCCTCGCCCGCTCATCCCCTCGCCCCCTCGCCCTCGCTCACTCTCACTCTGTCCCTCTCTCCTACTCTCTTTGACATAGGGCGACCTCTGCAAAGTCTACTCTCACGGCTGCCTCTTCGTCACCTACTCGCTCCCGGTCACACACACACACACACTCAGGGCGACCTCTGCAAAGTCTACCCTCACGGCTGCCTCTTTGTCACGTACTCGCTCCTCGTCTCGCGCTCCGGCCTCGTGGCCTCAGCAAAGGCGGCCAAGGCGGCGAGCGGCGGGGGTGAGTGCAAACGTGCCAGGGGGGGGGTAAAGTCCATAGTCTGGGTTTGAAGGTTTTTGGGCTTGCTCCGGCCTCTTGGCGCCGCCCAAGGCGGCCAAGGCGGCGAGCGGCGACGGTGCGTCTTTTCCCCGCCTTTGTGCACCATTTACTCGCTGCTAGGGACGCGCCCGGTGCTCGCTGCTTGTGCGGGCCGCGGTGTGTATATTCCCTGTTTCTTTTTTACGCGCCGTCACGTAGTCGCTCCTGGTCACGCGCTCTGGCCTTGTGGCTTCAGCAAATGCGGCCAAGGCGGCCAGCGGCGGTGGTGAGTGGAAACGTCGCGGGGGACGGTTTAAGGTCCAGGGTCTAGGGTTCAAGGTTTTCAGGCTTGCCACTGCCTCGTGGCTTCTGCCAAGGCAGCCAAGGAGGCGAGCGGTGGCGGTGAGTGGAAACGTGGCGAGGGCGTTTAAGGTCCAAGGTAAAGGTTTGCGGGCTTGCTCCGGCCTCGTAGCCTTCGCTGAGGCAGCCAAGGCGGTGAGCGGCGGCGGTCATTGGAAACGTGGCGGGGGGGGGTTAGGTTCCAGGGTCTAGGGTTCAAGGTTTTCAAGCTTGCTCCAGCCTCGTGGCTTCAGCAAAGGAAGCCAAGGCGGCCAGTGGCGGCGGTGGGTCTCTCCCCCGTCTCTGTGCACCACTTACTCACTGCTAGGCATGCGCCCGGTGCTCGCTTCTTGTGCGGGCCGCGGTGTGTATTATTCCCCTTTGCTTTTGACGCGCCGTCACGTAGTCGCTCCTGGTCACGCGCTCTGGCCTTGTGGCTTCAGCAAATGCGGCCAAGGCGGCGAGCGGCGATGGCCAGTGAAATGCGGCGGGGGGTTAAGGTCCGGGGTCTAGGGTTCAAGGTTTTCGGGCTTGCTCCGGCCTCGTAGCCTCGGCCAAGCCGTCCAAGGCGGCGGGCGGCAGTGGAGAGTGGCGTTTCCTCTTCTGTTTCCATGGTGGTGCATACTAACTTGAAGAGGCGCGCAAGGCAGCGGCATGGTTACACATGTTACCTTGTCCATTCTTCACCACCTTGCCATCGCCGCCGCTCAACCTGAACCATTGACTGACTAACTATCCCCTAAACCCTGCAGAGCGGTGCCGGCTGCCCCCCCCCCCCCCCCATACACACCCTATTTTCACCCTTGCAGGCTGGGGCGTGGGCCGCGGCCGCGCCGCTGCCTTAACCCTCAACCGCATTAACCTGAACTATTGACACTCACTTAGCCCCGAACCGCCTGCCGAGCGGTGCCGACTGCCCCCCCCCCCACACACTCCCCCACACATGCCCTCCCCTCCCGCCTCCCCCCTCCCCCCTCCCCCCCTTTTCAGGCGGACGCGGGCGCGGGCGCAAGGGACGCGCAGGTGCTGGCGCCACTGCTGCGTGGGGCGCCGACCCGGCTGCTGCTGGCACGTCTGCTGGTAAGGCATGCATGCACACATGCGCACGCACGCACACACGCACATACTCACACACGCACACACGCACACACGCACACACACATACACACGCACACATGCACACATGCACATGCACATGCGCATGCGCATGCGCATGCACACACGCACACACACGCACACGCACACGCACACGCACACGCACACGCACACGCACACGCACACGCACACGCACACGCACACGCACACGCACACGCACACGCACACGCACACGCACACGCACACGCACACGCACACGCACACGCACACATCGGCCACGGCTACGGCCACGGCTACTGACATCGGCTGCGGCGACGGCTTCGGCCTACGTACTGCAGCTACGGCACGAATCGCGTGGCACTTCAGTGACCTGCATGGAGGGTCTCCATGCAGGGCGAATCTTACTTGCATGAGACACATGACGACGGAGATGCACTGGCAGCAAGCGCCCTCACAGCGCAAGCGCCATGCATGGAGGCTGGCGGCATGGCGGATGTGCGCCACGTGATGAACGAAGGAGGAGGAGGGTGGCCAGGCTGGCTGCCCGAACTGAGACGCATGGCGCGACCAAATGTACTAGAGCTAGTGGGATGGACACAGTCAATGTGTATCCACTCAGTGGACTAGTGCGGGTGATAGTATCTGCCTGCCTCAGGGATTGAGTGCGCAAGCACAAGTCTAATACGCCATTTAAGGCGTCCAACAAGACTATAAAACCGACCACACGCACACACGCACAGATGCACACATGCACATGCACATGCACATGCACATGCACATGCACATGCACATGCACATGCACATGCACATTCCCCTACACCCACCCACTCACCCACCCACCCACACCTGCAGCTGCATCTGGGTCTCAGCTCGGAGGCCCGCCCACGATCAACAAAGACTCGCGCCTCTGGCAGGTATATAAATGGATTGATTCATATTGAATGGGTGATTGATTAATCGATTGATTGAGTGATTGATTGATGGATTGATAGATAGATCCATCGATTGCTTTATTGGAACAGTGCGCTGGGACTTTGCGGAGTTGCTCTGATGTGCGCACATAGTTGTATGGTCTGGGCTCATGGCACCATCACTTGCGCTAACTCTACACCTGCGCTCACTCTAAACTCCCAACCCCTCACCCTCCAAGTTCCTTATAGGGTTATTGACTGCGCGATGACGGCCAGGGCAACTGCATGATCATCCTGGGCGAGTGCCACAGCCCTTCACCCTGCACTTTGTTTTGCCTTCGTTTTTCCGTCATGTTTCAATGACAAGTCCATCGCCCTTACCTCATTCGGCGAGGCCCAAACCTCACTCCGCAAACCCCTCGCTGCCTTAGGTCATTGACTGGCTCAAACATGACGACGGCCAGGGCGACTGCATTATCATCCAGGACGAGTGCCACATCTCCTCACCCTCCATTTCTTCATTTCTTCCGTGTTTCATGTCAATACCATCGCCCCAACCCCACACTGACCCCCCACACCCACACGCCCCAACCCCCGCACAGGTCATCAAGTGGCTCAAGGGAGACGACGGCCAGGGCAACTGCATGATCATCCTGGACGAGTGCCACAAGGCCAAGAACCTCGTCAACGAGTCGGGCGAGTCGACGCAGACGGGGATGGCGGTAGAGGCGCTGCAGGTGCGTGGCCGTGACGAATTCTACTGACTGTGGGCAGCCAGGCAGTTTAGGGTTTGGGGGGGCACCAGCCACGATTGTCAAGGCGTGGGACGGCGCTAGGCGCAACACTTGCGTAAAACTTACTGGCAACGGTGTGGTAGGGGCCGACGCAGACGAGGTCGAGGCGCTGCAGGTCAGTGTGGGGAGCGTCTCGAGTATATTTCATTATTGTTAAAGTAATGTGCAGCTTTACTCGAGGGAGGGCGTCACATTGAACCCCTGCGTTGCTTCATTTTATTTGCCGAGGCTCGACGACAAATTGTGGTGAGGGGTCAGGGAGTCGGGCGAGTCGACGCAGACTAGACTGGCAGTCGAGGCGCTGCAGGTCAGTGTGGGGAGCGTCTTGTGCAGATTTCATTCATTCGTGTTTAAGTTATGTGCAACTTTATGTGAGGGATGGCGTCACAATGAAACCCTGCGCTGCTTGAGTTTTTTGGACGCACACACGCACGCAAACACACACACACATGCCCCTCCCCCCCCCCTCCTACACGCACGCAGCTCGCCCTCCCCAACGCGCACCTCCTCTACTCGTCGGCCACCGGCGCGTCGGAGCCCGACAACATGCGCTACATGATCCGCCTCGGCACGTACGGCTTCGAAAGCATGGGGTCGATGATCGATGAGCTCAAGGGCTCTGGGCTCGGTGCTCTGGAGCTTTTCTGCATGGGGCTCAAGGTGAGGTTGCATGGGGCTGCATGGGGCTGCATGGGCCTGCATGGTGGCTGCATGATGGCTGCATGGGGCTGCATGGTGGCTGCATGGGGTCGATGATCGATGAGCTCAACGGCTCTGGGCTCAATGCTCTGGAGCTTTTCTGCACAAGGTAGGTGGACGTTTGTCTTTTGTAAGGTTTTAGCTTCATGGTTCATGGATAATGGTTCATGCACTTGAGCTGTTCTGCATGGGGCTGCACGTGGCTTCCTGGGGCTCAATGTTGACGGCATGTGGGGCTGCATGGGCTGGTTTTACAGGTTCTACACGAACGCGCCCGGAGGACCACGGGGCGTGATTGAAGGCCTAGACTACACGTCTAGGGGGGCTCTACTAGGAGAGCCCGCAAGGCCACGCAGCGCACCAGCCTACCAGGGAGTCAAAAGAAGAAGGTTGCCCCCCTCTCTCCCCCCCCCCCGCCACTACACAAGCGCCAGCTAGCTAGGGATCGGGGGGTTCTGCATGGGCTGCATCAGCGCTTGGGCTGTTTTGAATGGGGCTCAGGGCGAGGCTGCATGTGGGCTGCGTGGGGCTGATTCGGCTCAATTGTGGCTGCAGGGGGGCTGCAGGAGGGCTGCATGGGGCTGCTCTGCATGGGGCTCAGGGCGAGGCTGCATGCGACTGAATGGGGCTGCATGGGGCTGCACGGGGGCTGCCTGGGGTCAATGATCGATGAGCTCGAGGGCTCAGGTCTCATTGCTCTGGGGGTGTTCTGCAGAAGGTAGGTGGACTTGTACCTGTTGCAAGATTTTGGCCTCATGTTTCAGGGTTGATTGTTCATGCACTTGAGCTGTTCTGCATGCGAGGCTGCACGGGGCTTCTTGGGGCTCATTGTGACGGCATGTGTGGCTGCATGGGCTGCGTCAGCGCTAAGTCTGTTTTGAACGGGGCTCAAGGTGAGGCTGCATGGTGGCTGCATGGGGCTCATTGTCGTCTGCATGGGCTTGATGCTTGATGACCAGTGAGCAAGGGCCCTCGGCGAGCTCGGTGTCTGGAGCTCTTCTGCATGGGGCTCACGGTGTTGGGCTGACAAACTGCAATAGGACAGGTTTGGGGGTTAGAGTTCAGCTTCAGGGGGTTCAAGCGCCCAAGCTTGACTGGATGAGCTGCACAGGGGGTGCATGCCATCGTCCTCGCTCTCAGAGTCTGTGTGAATCCACGCCACCGGCACACGCACACCCCACCTCCATCCCCTCTCCCTCACGCTCGCTCCATCTCTAGTTGCGTGACCCCCCCCCTCCCCCGCCCCGCCCGCCCTCGCCCGTTGTCCCCTTGCCTTTGTCCCCGCCCCCCTGTCCCCTTGTCGCCCCTTGACCCCTTGTCTGATCGCCCTCCCACCGTCGCCCCGTGTCCCCGTCCCTATCCCCTTGTCCCTTGTCGCCCTTGTCTCCGTGTCTGACAACCCACCCCACCCCCCTCGCGCAACGCAGGCGACTGGCACGTACGTCTCGCGCACGCTCTCGTACAAGGGCGCCGACTTCCTCCTGGACGAGGTCGAGCTGGACCCGGCATTCAAGGTGTGCCTGCATGCGTGCGTGTGTGTGCGTGCAAGGGCGCTGAGTCATGTTGTAGCCACCTTTCAACAACCTCCCATCACCCAGGTTGTGTTTGTCCAGTTCTGGATCATGCTCCACGACATCTTGCTCCAGCTCACGCATGCTGCCCGGCCACATCCTCCCAACAACCTCTCAACCACCTCCCAACAACCTGCATGCAACCAGCCCATCACATGTCCACGTCATACTCCTATGCTCCTTCCAGTTCTGGATCATGCTGACACACCTGCCTGTCCACAATCTCCCAACAACCTCCATGCAACCACCCCATCACATGTCCACGTCATGCACCTCTGCTCCGTCTAGTTCTGGATCATGCTGACACACCTGCCTGTCCACCACCTCCCAACAACCCCCCAACAACCTCACATCATACAGGTTGTTTGGTCCAGTTCTGGATCATGCTTCACTAGATCCTGCTGCAGCTCCCGCGCACGCTGCCCGACCACAACCTCCCAACCATCTCCCAACAACCTCCCATCACACAGGTCATGTATGACCGCTCGGTCCAGTTCTGGATCATGCTCCACGAGATCCTGCTGCAGCTCCCGCGCACCGGCTCCGGGCGCTACCACAAGAAGTCGCTCTTCTGGTCGGCACACCAGCGCTTCTACCGCCAGATGCTGCTCGGGGGCAAGGTCAAGCGCTGCGCTGAGCTGGCGCTGAAGGTGGGTCAACGGCATCAGGCTGTGGAGTTTGTAGGGTGCTGGTTTTGGGTGTGGGTGGGTGGAGTTGTCGTTGCGGTGTCACCCCCTGGCGGTGCACCAGCGATTCTCTACCGCCAGATGCTGCTAGGGGGACAATATCAAGCGCTGCGCTGAGCTGGCGCTCAAGGCGGGTGTGGGGTTGTTACGGGGGTGGTAGTCAGGGTATTGGTAAGGATAGTGTCTGCCAGGAGTTGTTTTTGTTATTTAGGTGTGGTCTCTGCGCACCAGCGCTTGTACCGCCAGGTGCTGCTTGGGGGGGGGCAAGGTCGAGCGCTGCGCTGCGCTGGCGCTGAGGGTGGGTCAACAGTGTGGGTCTGTGGGTCTGGGTGGGAGTGTGTTTTAGGTGGAGCTGTTGTTGGGTGGAGTTCTTGCCTGGCGGTGCACCAGCGCTTCTCTGCTGCTAGATGCTGCTCGGTGGGCAAGGTCTAGCGCTGCGCTGAGCTGGCGCTCAAGGCGGGTGTGGAGTAGTTACGGGGTGGTACGGTAGAGTCGGTTGGTTAGGAGTGTGTCTGCGAGGCGTTGTTGTTGTTGTTGAGGTCTGGTCGGGTCTCTGCGCACCAGCGCTTCTACCACCAGATGCTGCTCGGGGGCAAGGTCAAGCGCTGCGCTGAGCTGGCGCTGAAGGTGGGCGTGGGGACTTCGTGTGTGTTTAGTTGGAGCTCCAACTCGAGTGTGGATGCATGTATGATTTTGAGCACCAGCGCTTTTCCACTTCCTGATGCTGCTCGGTGGCACAACCCAACGCTGATCTGGCGCATAACGTGGGTGCGGGGCAGTTTTGGGCACGATGTTTTGATCATGAGTGTGGTTGCCTTGTAGTGAGTGCGGTTGCCTAACATTGAGTGTGCATCTCCGCCCTTCTATCTGCCACCCGATCTGACGCTCACGCGGCGATTGTCCCCCTCCCCTTGATTCTACCCCATAGATATAGAAGGGGTTGCTGTCCTCCCCGCACTCAGCCCACTCGTACCCCAACCCGCCCCATTCACACAGGCTACAGACGACTGCATGGCTGTCGTGATCGGACTGCAGTCGACTGGAGACTTAGGCACGCCCACCACCCACTCCCAACCTGCCCCTCACCCACTCGTCACCCACTTGCAACCCCCTGTGCCCTGCTCTCAATCATAGGCTGTGGACGACGGCATGGCTGTCGTGATCGGACTGCAGTCGACTGGAGACTCAGGCACGCCCCTCACCCACTCCCAACCTGCCCCTCACCCACTTGTCACCCACTTGCAACCCCCTGTGCCCTGCTCTCGATCATAGGCTGTGGATGACGACATGGCGGTCGTCATCGGGCTGCAGTCCACAGCCCGGCTGCAGTCCACAGCCCGCACCCCGCACCCCACACTCCCCCACTTGCACGATTCACTCTTATGACACCCTGCTTATCAACCCCATGCGTCAAACAGTTCACTTGAATGGCACCCTGCCAACCAACCCTGTGTCGCAAAATTAAACCCTGCTTAAATTCCCACGCTCTCAATCATACAGGCGGTGGACGACGGCATGGCGGTCGTCATTGGGCTGCAGTCGACCGGCGAGGCGGGCACGTCGCTCGTGCGCGAGGAGTCCAGCACCGACGACATGGACGACTTTGTGTCCGCGCCTAAGGTGAACCAATGATTAACACATAAGTCAATTGCCTAATGTTACAATTGATTGATACATGGTTGGTTGAACAACGAAGGCGGGCACGTCGCTCGTGCGCGAGGAGTCCAGCACCGACGGCATGGACGACTTTGTGTCTGCGGCCAAGGTGAATCAATAGTTAACAATTAAATAAACTGCCTAATGAATCGATTGATTGATGCATGGTTGATTTATTTATCAAGGCCAGCACGTCGCTCATGCGCGAGGAGACCAGCACCGACAACATGGACGACTTTGTGTCCGCGCCCAAGGTGAACCAATTGGTTAAACTAAAAAACCATTAAATTTCTTAAATACTGAATAAATGGATGTCCCTTTTGATCAATTGATTGCTGAATAATTGGATTGATTTATCAAGGCCGGAGGAGTCCAGCATCGACGACATGGACGACTCCCGCGCCCAAGGTGAATCAATTGAATAAATAGATAATTGAATCAATCCATCAATCCAAAAACTCCACTGGGACGACTCATACAATATACAATGAATCAATTGCTTGATGAATGATTGGATTGATCAATTAGTCGTGTACGAGGAGTCAGGACTCCTCGTTAGACAACGACATGGCCTCATCAGGAATGTGTTCAAGTTCAAGCATGCCCCCCCCCCCCCCGTCCTCCCCCACACCCTCCCCAGACCCTTCTCCTTTGTAACTGATCCCCTCTCTCCCTCGCTCTCTCCTCTGCCCCCAGCTGATCCACTTCCGCCTCGCCAAGACGAGCACATCTTCAAGTTCACGACCATCACTCGCCTTCCACACACATGGTGCTCTATCCCTCCCCAACTGAACTCCTCCCCCCCTCTCTCCTCTGCCCCCAGATGATCCTCTACCGCCTCATCAAGAAGAACATGTTCAAGTTCAAGGACGGTACTGACCTGGAGAGCGAGGGGGAGCGCAGCAACGCGCGCGCGATGATCGCGCACGTGTGGTGCGTCGTCGGTTACCTTTGGGTCACTTTCGGTTCCTTCGGTTGTGACAATCGCATGCGTTTTCAGCCTTCTCATCATTTCAGGTCACTTATTGATCAGATCCACGTCCCTTCTGACACACAATGATCAGTAGACTCTGCTGCCGCTACGGTGGAGGTCTAGGGGAAACGATCCCGCGGGCTTGTGAACCCCGGCCGTGCCCCCCAGGAGGCAGATCTGGGGGCCGAGTGCCCTGTCTAGGTCCAGCCCCGACCCACTAGCCCCCCACCACCAGTAGCCAGCCACCCGTCTGTAGCGCTTGGGCGTTATACGCCGAGCAAGGTCGAAAACGCTAGCCGGTAGGCTCGTCACACACGACTGTAAAATCCATCATCATCATCATCATCATCATCATCATCATTATCATCATGCGTGCTTCAGGGATTACCGCCAGGGCTCCTACAGTTGTGTTCTGTGTGTGTTTTGAGGGGGGTGGGGGGGGCGCAGCAACGCGCGCGCGATGATCGCGCACGTGTGGTGCGTCGCGTCATGATCCTGATCACGCACATGCCTTGTGTGTGTGAAGCAAGGAAACTTCGCCACACACACACACATCCGTCACATTCTTACCAGAGCGCCTACCCCCCCCCACCCCCACCCCCATACACACGCACACATGCCCCCCACCCACCCACCCACCCCACACGCACGTGCTGTGCGCGCGTGGAGCGGCCTGTGAGTGTTGGACGAGCAGTCAACGCTAGTTCCCCCCCTCCCACACACACGCACACATGCACGCCCTCCCTTCCCCCCCGCACACACGCAGGCGCTGCGAGCGCGCGTGGAGCGGCCTGTCACTGTCGGACGAGCAGTCGAAAGCTGGTCACACACACACACAGATGCCCCCCCCCCCCCCCCCCAACACACACATGCCTATTCACGCACACACACGCAGGCGCTGCCGGTGGGCGTGGAGCGGCCTGCCACTGTCGGACAAGCAGTCAAAGCTGGACACACACACACAAACACACACACGCACACACACACACATAAACACACACACACACACACACATATCCCCCCCCCTCTTCCTCCCCTACCCACACACACATGCACGCACATATACGCAGGCGATGCGGGCGCGCGTGGAGCGGCCTGCCACCGTCAGGCGAGCAGTCAAAGCTGGACACGGCCGAGGAGGCGCGCTTTGCAGCGGAGGTGTGTGGTCGATTATGCATGCACTCCGTCAGACGGGCCTTTGATGGCGTTATGCATGTGTATATTGTGTGTGTGTGTGCATGCATGTGCGTGTGTGTGTGTGGGAGGGGGGATAGCGCTGAGCCTGTCTATGGTTTTAGTAAAGTTCCTTGAACCCTGAACCCATCAAGTGCTGCTTTCATCGGGCGTCCGTTGGGGGTGTGTGCCTCTGCCGGATCAGATCAACATACCCGTACTGTCTCTGTTTTCGTCACAGGTTGAGCGCCGCCAGGAGAAGGCGCAGAAGCGCAAGCTCAAGGAGCAGGCAGACGCGGACGCAGCCAAGGCGGACGCTGAGGCAGCCAAGGCCACGGCGGCGCAGCAACAGCCGTTTGCTGCTCCGCAGGTGCATCTATTATGAAGGGCGTTCTCTTTAGGACGTTCTCTATAGGGCGTCTCTATAGGGCGTTCTCTGTAGGGCTTTCTCTATGGCCTCCTGATGTGCGAGAGCTTGTTTCATGGGGAAACGTGCCCCCCCCTATCCCCTACACACACACACACACACACACAGACACACTCTCTCACACACACACACACACACACACGCAGGTGCAGCGCGCAGCCTCTCGCGCCAACGGCGGCGCGTCGACCTCTGCCGGTGCTGCTGCTGGCGACAGCTGTCCTCTCTCTCTCCCTCTCTCTCCCACCCTGTCACCCAGTCTCTTTGTGTCGCTCTCTCACCCGCTCTCCCGGTCTCTTTCTCTCACTCACTCTGTCTGTATGGGCGCAGGTGCAGCGCGCGCCGCCCCGCGCCAACGGCGGCGCTTCGACCTCTGCTGCTGATGTTGGCGCCACTGATGCCCTCTCTCCCTCCCTCTCTCTCCCACACTGTCACCCAGTCGATTTTTTCGCTCTCACCCACTCTCCCAGTCTCTTTCTCCCACTCACTCGCGCCCTATGGGCGCAGGTGCAGCGCGCGGCGCCCCGCGCAAAACGCGGCGCGTCGACCACTGCTGCTGGTGCTGCTCCTGCTCCTGCCGCCACTTTCTCTCCCTCTCCTACCCTGTCAACCAGTCTCTGCCGCCCTGTCACCCACTCTCCCGGTCTCTTGCTCCCACTCACTCTCTCTCCGTGTGGGCGCAGGTGCAGCGCGCGGCGCCCCGCGCCAATGGCGGCGCGTCGACGTCTGCTGGTGGTGGTGGCGACAGCGACGACGAGGTTCTGGTGGCTGAGGAGAAGACGTTCGACGAGCTGCTTTTGGAGAGGCGCGACAAGGTCAGTTTTGGTGTGGTTGTAGAGTGTCAAATGTCGGTTGTGCTTTGTCAAGAGTTAGTTGTCTAGGTTGCGACAGCAAGGACAAGCTGCTGGCGGAGAGGCACGACAAGGTCAGCTGTGGTGTGGTTGTGGCCTGCCAATTGTCGGTTGTGTGTTGTGGAGAGTAAGTTGTGTGGGATGCGACAGCAAGGACGAGCTGCTGGTGGCTGGGGAGAAGACGTTTGACAAGGTGCTGGTGGAGAGGCGCGACAAGGTCGGTTGTCGGTTGTCAGGAGGTGTCCAATCCAGATCCCTCGTTCTCTCTCTCCCTCCCTCCCTCCCTCCCACTCTCTCTCTCTCTCTCTCTTTCTCTCTCTCTCCCTCTCCCCCTCCCTCTCCCAATCGCTCACTTTATCAGGCCAAGGCACTGGGCAAGCTAGTCCACGGAACGCGGACACCTTGCTCCCTTGATGTTGACTACCTTTTCCTCTGGGCACCCTGATTGACCTCACGCACACACCTCGCCCTCTCCCCCTCCCGCTCCATCTCTCTTTATCTTTCTCTCCATCTCTTGTATACACTCTCACGCGCACGCAGGCCAAGGCTCTGGGCAACCTGATCAATCTCATGCACACACCTCGCTTCTGCTCTCTCTCTCACAAACCCACCCTCCCACTCACTCACTTTCACAGGCCAAGGCTCTGGGCAACCTGATCGACCTCACACGCGACATAGGCGAGCGCGAGCGCCTGGTGGCAGAGGTCAGTATCGACAGTTTGATCATTTTGAGAGAGGAAGGGACAGTGGGAGAGAGGGAGGGTGGCTACAGGCTGTCGGCGATCCTGCCTCGTGTCTAGATTTCAAGGTTTTTCGGAGGTGGGGTATGCGCGACACAGAAAGCGCGAGCGCCTGGTGGCCGAGCCAAGGGGGCAACCAAACGCGTCGATGAAGCTTGATGGAAGAGATGGAGAGAAAAGGAGAGAAAGGGAGAGAAAGAGCGAAAAGGAGAGAAAGAATGAACGAGATATAAAGAGAGGGAGAGTCAAAACAAGAGAGAGAGGCAAAGACGTCACAGCCATTCTCAATTTTAGGTTGAGAGCGTTTCTGTTTGGGGGGTCGAGATCGGGCCATTGCACGACGTGAACGAGACAGACACCTGGTAGCAGGGGTCGGTTCTCACTCAGTCAAATGGGTTACTTAGTTTGGGGTTTTAAGTGAAGTCGGGGATATAAACAGAGCCTTGGGTTTGCTTCTTCAGCTGAGGGTTGACCTCACAAGCGGTGCGGATGATTTCGAGCGCCTGGCTAAGTTTCGTCGCAATAATTTGATTAATTCTAGAGAGCGAAAGAGAAAGCTGCAGAGAGAGAGAACTGAACCCGAGCCGTCAGATGTGGGCAGGCCGGTCATTAGGGGCCACGCGCGCAAACACACTCAGACGCTCAGACGCACTCAGACACGCGCGCACTCACGCTTACACACACATCCCCCCTACACACACATACACACACACACATACACGCACACACACGCACACACACCTCACCCCCCCCCCACCCCAGGCTGACGCGCACGAGGAGGCGCAGGCCCAGAAGGACGTGGCCTCGCGCCGCGCCGCCCAGGGGCAGAAGCTGCGTGAGGCTGTCGAGGCTGCGGAGGCAGAGGTGGTGCAGCTGGCGGCGATGCTCAAGGTGTGGAAAAATGCCGTTCGCTCGGTTAGCCTTCGCGGGGGGGTAAAAACAATATTTTTCAATCATCCGCGGGGGTCGTTTCTCGTCATTTTCAGTCGATTTGACGAAAAAAATGAGTTTTTTCCGTCATCTTCAGCTTCGCGGAAGGGTAAAAAAGACACATTAACGAAGGCTCACCGTGCGTACGGTAACAGGGGATTCAAGTAAATCAATATTGCATGTGCATACCTAGCTGAATAGGCGCGAGGGAGAAGCTGTGGAGGCTGCTGCGGCGGCAGAGGCGACGCAGCTGGCGGCGACCCTCGGTGGGGGCTGTGGAAACTAATTTCAAGGCAATAAATTAAGTACGCACCCTCGGGGCAAGGGATTGAGGGAGCTTCTCCTCTGTCATGGCGGGCTATCACGTGCGCCAGTAACAGTAACACGGGGTTTCCAGCTAAGCAGGCTACTCTTCTACTAGAGACACCCGCCGATACTCCAGCACACTTAAGTACTAGAGGACCGCCGGCTCCCGGCCGATAGACTACCGCTCCCGCCGGCTAGACTACCCCAAACAGCGGTCTCTGAGAGACATGTCTGGCAAGGAGCATATAGGAGAGGACCTTCCTCAGGGTCACAGTAGTGGCCTTGTGGCCAGTCAAGCCGGCAGAGCCGACTGGCGCTGACTGGAACGGTCCCCGCCTGGCAGTGCATGGCTGTCCAGCTCTCGTTTGCATGGGGCTCAGCCGGCGCCCCATGCCTCATGCATGGCCAGGTCCCACCCTCCAGGGGTGCATGGACGACAGAGTTGTCATGGAGGCTGCCTGAAGACCTTCCAACGCCAGTCACCGGCAGACGAGCGACCCCGAGGATGAGCGCGGTGACGAACGCTGCGATTGGTGAAGCGGATTTACTCTGTGTTGCCTCGGCGGTCGCCACCGCTGAAGCCGTGATGGTAGCCCGCCTCCACGGGCAGCCATCTTGACCAATGTCCAGCATGCATTGACGGGCGCCAGCTCCTCCGCTCGTCGATCAACTCGTCGAGATCGGTGCCGCATGGCATCCTGCATGGGGGGAGGATAAGGGCCGTCTCCCAGCACGGGCCGCGGCAGCGCCGCGGCTACTCGCCAAGCCATGGCAGCGCCGGGCAAGCCGCTCCTGAAGTGTTCCACCGAGGGGCAGTCTAGCAGGAGCCGAGCCGGTCGTATTTTACCCCGCTCGTCAGCGGCACGGAGATCCTCGTCACCAGCAGCGCCGCATTGCTGGGTCCAGGGCTCGGCGACGAGAACGCGCCTCCGTTAATCGAGCCCCCCCCCCCCCACAAATATACACACACAAGCACACACACACAAACAAACACACACACACACACACTCACCCCACACACACACGCACACCTAATACCGTGGTACCGCTTTGCCTTGCTGATTAAATAATTCGGAAAACGTCGCGGCAAGGTCGATTTCTAGAAAATATTGCTGAAAAGGTAAAAAAAAACGCGAAAAGTGACGTCAAAACCGGAAAAAAAAAATCCCGCGGCAAGGCAACAAAATTCTAAACAATTACTCACTTTATAAAAGTGGCGGCAAGGCAAAGCGGTACGGTAGCCAGCCTAGCTGTGACCACGTGAGGTGGGATCCCATGGGCCACTGCAGGCAAGGAAATTCTAAAACACACGCCCTCTTTCTCTTGCGCAGGTTCTCGAGGAGGAGGGCCCAGCGGTCAGCGGATAAGGACGCTGTTTGTGCTGCACGTGTTGCTGCCACTTCAACACACACATACACACACGCACACACACACGCACACGCACAGGGCCCAGCAATTTTGTGTGGGGGGAAAAGTGTCAGGGTCTGAAGGCAAACACTGAAAGTGCCTCCAAGGACGCGCCACCTAGCCAGTGAGCTAGAGAGACATTATATTATGGCATATTCTCTCCATTTGGGCTTGGAGGCTCCGCTGGGCGCAGGGTGGCTGTTTCCGCGGGCCGCACACTCGGTGCGCCCTCGACACGCCGTCCAAGCCCAAACGGAGAGAACATGACATAATAGAATGTCCTTGCGGTGCTCTCTGGCTAGGTGGCGCGTCCTTGGAGGCACTTTCGTGCTGGTCTAGTCAGGGGGGGCATGAGAGCGATCTCGCCCACGGGGCCTTCCAAGGTGCCCTCCGCCTGCGGCATGGCATCACATGGGTATAGAAATAGCGTCTGCTGCAAGGAGGGCGCCTTGGAAGGCTTTGTTGGGGTGATCGAGCACTGCGGGGTGGACCCTGGTGAGGCCGAACTGCCTCCAAGGACACGCTACCTAGCCAGAGAGCACCGCAAGGACATTCTATTACGTTATGTTCTCTCCGTTTGGGCTTGGACGGCGTGTCGAGGGCGCACCGAGTGTGCGGCCCGCGGAAACAGCCACCCCGCGCCCAGCGCAGCCTCCAAGCCCAAACGGAGAGAACACGCATAAAAGAATGTCTTTCTCTAGCTCTCTGGCTAGGTAGCGCGTCCTTGGAGGCACTTTCAGTGTTTGCCCTCAGACCCGACACTTTTCCCCCCACACGAAATTGCTGTGGCACGGGCTCTCGAGGAGAAGACCCA
>VFSX01000562.1:0-30000 GCA_016618255.1 Chlamydomonas sp. UWO 241 | reverse complement strand
TCTCTCTCTCTCTCTCTCTCTCTCTCCATCTCTCTCCCTCCCTCTCTCTCTCTTTCTCTCTGAATCTGCCTCATTCCGCTTGCCATCTCACCACCAGGAGCTGTCATCCGCCCACTCGGACGGCTCGGACTTCGAGGCCGGCGGAGAGGCGGCGGCGGCAACAGCGGGGGCTGCGCTGAGCGACGAGGAGCAGGTGAGGAAATGCCCCAATGTCACTTGCTGAAGCGACCCTCACTCTCTCGCTCAGAGCCTCTCTCTAACTCTCTCTGGGATCTCTGTCTCTTTCTCACTCTGACTCTCTCTCTCTTTCTCTTTATCTGACTCTCACTCTCCATCTCTCTGTCGTCTGAATCTTTACTCTTTGAATGCACCACTGCCATCAGGACTCGCCCGCCAAGCCGGCCAAGAAGGTCACGCGCAGCGTGGTCGCCAAGAAGCCGAAGGTTTGCCCCGCGAAGCCGGTTGACTGGTCCGATGACGATGGCGACGGCGGTAAGGGAGGAGGAAGGGAGGGAGGGAGGGCAGGAAGGAGAGGGAGGGAGGGAAGGAAGGGGAGGGCAGGAAGGGCAGGATGCGGAGGGCAGGAAGGGCAGGAAAAGGAGGGAGGGGGAGGAGGAGGGAGGGAGGGAGAGAGGGAGGGAGGGAGGGAGGGAGGGAGGGCTCTCTCTCGCCACTACGCAGTGGACTCCCCCTCCCCTCCCAGAGTCGACCCACACAATCAAACAGCTGTGACCGCGGTCAGCGCACACATTACGCCCAGATGTCGCTCTGCAACAGCGATACTCTCTCTCAACCAAACGCCCTTTAACACCCTCTCACCCACTCCCTCTCACTCCCTCTCACTCCATGTCCCTCTTCAGATGCGGCCGCGCCAGGAGGCTCCAAGGTGCTCGCTGCGCGGCGGCGCCTCAAGGCCGCGCAGGCCGACGCCAAGGCTGCTGCGCGCACGCTCGCGCGCCATGAGGCTGCTGGCACTGCAGCCGCCGCTGCTGCTGCCGGTGTGTGCATACAGATTAGATAGCACACATATGAGTTTTGTTTCTTCTAGAAGTCCCACTCGCACTCGCACTCGCACTCTCTGCCGAAAACGCGGTCCCAATCAGCCGTGGTGTGCGCGTCACGCTGCGGCACGCACACACACACCCACACACTCTCACACCCTCTCACTCTTGCTCACTATCACTCTCATTCGTACAGAGGCGGCTGACAACAAGGGCGATGGCGGAGGCCCTGTCGGCCGCGGCGTGCGCGTCACTCTCACTTTCACTCTCATCATCCCACTCTCCTCTCTCCCTCTCTCTCTAACTCCATCACCCTCAATCTCACTCTCTCATCATCCCACTCTCCCTACCTCACTCTCACTCTCACTCTCATTCGTACAGAGGCGGCTGATGATGAGGACGATGGCGGAGGCACTGTCGGCCGCGGCGTGCGCGCCACTCTGAATCTCACTCTCAATATCCCACTCTCCTCTCTCCCTCCCTCCCTCTCTCCCTCCATCACCCTCAATCTCACTTTCTCATCATCCCACTCTCCCTCCCTCACTCTCACTCCCACTCTCATTTGTAAAGAGGCAGCTGACGACGAGGACGATGGCGGAGGCACCGTCGGTCGCGGCGTGCGCGTCACGCGCGCGATCGCGCGCTACTCGCACGCCGTCAAGCACACGCAGCTAGGGGACGACTTCAAGGACGGCGGAGGTGGGTACACTGTGTAATGTATACTATATGTGCCAAAGGGTTTCAGTCATTTTCGTCGCACATCCGCACTGCGCACACGCGCGCGCACACTCACACACACACACGCTCACACACACACACACACACACACACACACACACACACACACGCGCATGCCCTCCTCCCCCTCCCCAGGGCCCGGCGGAAACGGCAGCGGTGGCGGCGATGACGACGACGACGAGGACGACGGTGCCGGCGTGACGAACGACCACCTGCCGGCGGTGGGTGTGGGGTAGGATGGGCGCTCTGGGCGCATTCGGGTCTGCATCAGGCAATGGGGTCTGCATCAGGCGGTGGTGTGCGTACAGGTGTGGACCAACACACACACACACACACACACACACGCACAGGAGCTCACGCGCGTGTGCAAGATGCTCCTCCGCCTGGTGGACGCGATGGAGCTCCCTATGCACACAAGAACACACTGACACCCACGCACACTGACACACGCACACGCACACACACAGGAGCTCGCACGCGTGTGCAAGATGCTCCTCCGCCTCGTCGACGCGATGGAGCTTCCTGCCAACCCGCTCGACCAGCTGACAGACCTGCTGGGTGGGGAGGAAATGGTGGCAGAGATGACAGGGCGCAAGGGCCTGCTGAGGCGGAAGGAAGACGGGCGCGTGGAGTACGTGCAGCGCTGCGCGGAGGAGTCACAGAAGGTGCGTTGACACGCACTCGTGTGTGTGTGTGTGTGTATGAGATAGGGAGAGAGAGAGAGAGAGAGTGGAAGAGAGAGGTCACGTGCAGCGCTGAGGAGTCGCAGAAGGTGCGTGGACGTTTGGATGGCTGCATTGGCACGCACCCGCGTGTGTGTCTGTGTGCGTGTGCGTGCGTGCGTGCGTCACAACGCGTCACCCACACCTCCACACGCGCGTGTGCTTTGTGCTTCACTCCCCCGCACCCTTCCTCCCCACACCCCCGCTCTTCCCTCCTCAGCACAGATGGTCAACATGGTGGAGAAGACCGCGTTCATGTCGGGCGCCAAGACGATCGCCATCATCAGTGAGGCTGCGTCCACGGGCATCTCGCTGCAGGTGTGTGTGTGTGTGTGTGTGTGTCGCGTTGCACCCTTGTACCCCTTCTTTAAGTTCTCTGCTCTTGCCAGATAGAAACTCGGAGGCCTGACGGCCGTCTAAAACTGACGGGCTATCAGCTGCGCCACTGCCACATCACGCTCTGTCGCTGCCGCTGACTCAGCACCGCCAACATGATTGATGCCGCGGCTCCCTCCTCCGATCAATAACTCGCCTCCTCATATCCTCCCATTTCTGATAGGCCGACCGCCGCGTTGGCAACCAGCTGCGCCGCTTCCACATCACGCTCGAGCTCCCGTGGTCTGCTGACAAGGCGATCCAGCAGTTTGGGCGCTCGCACCGCTCCAACCAGGTGGGTTTGCGCAGGAAAGTGTGCAGTCCAATCAGGTGGGCGGTTTCGCAGCGTTGGGTGGGAGGTGGCCACGCAAGATCCAGCAGTTGCTGCGCTGTTAAGGCATCCAAGCTTGTGCTGCCTCCTCTCGCACTGTATAATGAACGGTCTGGTGCCTCCCCCCCCCCCCCCCCCCCCTGCAGGCCATCAACTGCATGCTCGTCACGCGTGTGATGCTCTGCCCTTGCGTTGTAACAGCCTGATTCCCCTCTGTTGCTGCCCCCCCCCCCCCCCTCCTCAGGCATCCGCGCCCATCTACTGCATGCTCGTGACCAAGTGCGGCGGAGAGTACCGCTTCGCGGGCGCGGTCGCAAAGCGGCTGCAGTCACTGGGCGCGCTGCTGCAGGTGCGTGTGTTGAGGAGAACGGGGGGGGGCAGGAGGGAATGGAGGTGTTGGGTCGGAGGGAGAGAGAGAGAAGAGGGGAGGGGAGGGAGCGAGGGAGGGAGGGATGAGTTGGTGGGAGAGAGAGAAGAGAGGGAGGGAGGGAGGGAGGGATTGTTTCGGAGGAGGGAGAGAGAGAGAAGAGGGGAGGGGAGGGAGCGAGGGAGGGAGGGATGAGTTGGTGGGAGAGAGAGAAGAGAGGGAGGGAGGGAGGGATGGGAGGGGAGGGAGGGATGAGTTGGAGGGGAGGGAGCGTTGGAAGGGAGCGATGGAAGGAAGGGAGTGAGGGGGCCTCGGTGCACGCTGGTGCAGGACCGCCACAAGCCAACCCATCGTAGCACAATGAGCACTGTGTGCGTGCACACCTGTGCACTCACACCGTCACCACTCCAACCTCGTCTCTCGCTGGGCGACAGCCGCGCGCTGGGCGCGTCCAACCAGCTCAAGTCGTACGACTCATCACACCACCCCGTGTGGCCTTGCCCCTTTCAACCACAATACACATTGCTGGTGTGCAGGGCGACCGCCGCGCACTGGGCGCGTCCAACCAGCTCAAGTCGTACGACGTCGACAACAAGTGGGGCGCTGACGCGCTGGAGCGTGTGTACAAGGCAAGGAGCACAACGCATAGATGGCCAGGGGGGGGGGGGGGGCATCTGCTGAGTCTTTGCCTTCCTCGGCAGAGAGTGGACAACAAGTGGGGCGCTGACGCGCTGGAGCGTGTGTACGCGGTGCGCATGTGTGGGGATGCAGAGTACACGACAACAGGAAGGCAATGGCCAAGTTTTCAGAGGGTAGGGCAGGGAGCCTGAGGGGGTGGGTCGGTGGGCAGCATGCAGCCAGCGCACGTCACACAACGTGGAGACAACAAGTGGTGCAATGACGGTGGGGAGGGGGGGGGGCATCTGCTGGGGCATCGTCTGCCGCGGCAGAGAGTGCATACACCCTCTTGACACCTCTCGACACCCGCACACACACGCACACACACACACACGCGCGCACGCACACACACGCCATCCCTTACCACAACTGTGTGCAGGACATCATGTCCGCCGACAGCGCGCAGCCGATGCTCAAGGTCGAGATCCCAGACGCGCCGTGGCACTCGCGCGACGCGCTGCTCTCTTCGACTGCAGGTGGGGGAGAGGACAGAGACGAGAGACAGGGACGCTGGGAGAGAGATAGAGGCAGAGAGAGAAAGATGAGAAAGAGAGACAGAGAGGTAGAGGAGGAGGAGGGAGAGAGACCGACAGAGAGTGAGAGAGGGACTGTGCCCCCCCTCACTGTCTCCCGCCCCCCAACCTCAGGCGACGAGCGGCTTAGGAGACCCACGAGCTCCTACCACACGCGTGCGCGGCATCTGCAACACGCGCCACCACAACCGCGGGGGCAGAGACCCTTTTCCTTTCAGACCCCTCCCACCTTTTCCACCCCCCTGTCTCTTGCCCCCTACAACTTGAACCCCGCGGTCGTGCTCCCACGGGGAGGATCAGATCTGGGGGCCGAGTGCCCTGTCTAGGTCAAGCCCCGACCCACTAGCCCCCCACCACTGGTAGCCAGGCACCCGTCTGTAGTCGACTACGCTCCCGGCAGGTGCGTCACACACGACTGTACAAACATCATCATCATCTCAACTCCAGGTGACGAGAGGCCCAAGACGCGCGAGTTCCTGAGGCACATGGGCAGCGTGCTGCTCGATGCTGGGATCGCCACGCCCGCTTCGTGGTCAACGGCGTGCGTGGTCGACCAAAAGGTGCGAACAGACAGAGAGAGAGAGCGCGTTGCAGAGAACTATTTTAAACAGCGGGTGACAAAGCATCGCCTACATCGACTTGTAGTAGAGCACATGCACAGACACACGCACGCACGCACAGATTAGTAGGTAGCGTGCTTGCAGCTGTGACTAGGTCACAGCGAACAAACACAAGCTAAGCTTCCTTAGTAACGAATTAACAGGATGAGTAACTAAGGAAGGGAGCCAGGTTATACCTGGCTCCTCAGTTCCACCTTCGTGTGAACTGAGCTATAAGCAGAAACTCTAGTTTCCTGCTCATTTACGATCTAAAGATCTACGATGTAACAGGAAACTGTACACACACACACACACACACACACTGACAAGTGTGCGCAGGTCCCATCGTGCATGTGCGCTTGACTTGTGCTTGCGCGCCCTTGAAACTGTTAACACCCGGGAGCTGAGGTGCCATCGGTCTTGCACTCTCCCCCACACTCTCTCCCCCACTCCCCCACACACAGTCTCCCCCACAGTCCCCCCCACACTCTTCCCCCCACACACTCTCCCCCTCCCACACACACACACACACTCTCCACACAGGTGCAGCGCGACATCCCGCGCTTCCTCAACCGCCTGCTGGGCGTGCAGCTCACAGACCAGAAGCTGCTCTTCGACTACTTTGCTGCAACGCTCGACGCAACGATCAAGGTACGTGCGCCATGGGAACAACATCCACTCTATATACACGCTCATTCGGGTTAGGCTGTGGGGGATTCAATGTTAACATTGAGGGGTTACTTGCGTGCGTCTGGAGTGGGCGGAGGCGATGGTCTGCGTGCGATGGCCAGCTGCAGAAGCTGCTGTGAACCGACCCCACACACGCACACACACGCGCACACACTCACACACGCACGTACACACGCATGCACGCACCCACAGGCCGCGAAGGTCGCCGGTACGTACAGCGACGGTATGGTGGTGGTGTCGGCAGCCTCGAAAGTCAGCATCGCAGAGGAGGAGGTGAGGGAGAGAGATACAGACAGAGACAGAGAGCGTCTCCCGCTCCCCCTTCTATGGCCCTCTGCCTCGTATTTCCCGTCCTTCTCTTGCAGAGGAAAACGTGAGGAGCAAGGGAGTGAGGTTCAACTCCTCGTGAGTGTTTGCGCGCGATGGACCTTGGGGCCAATAGCAAGTACACAAGTAACACAAGTAACAAGTAACAAGTAACACGGGGTTTCCAGCTAAGCAGGCTACTCTTCTACTAGAGATCACCCGCCGATACTCCAGCCCACTTGAGTGTACTAGAGAACCGCCGGCTCCCGGCCAATAGACTACCGCTCCCGCCGGCTAGACTACCCCAAACAGCGGTCTCTGAGAGACATGTCTGGCAAGGAGCATATAGGAGAGGACCTTCCTCAGGGTCACAGTAGTGGCCTTGTGGCCAGTCAAGCCGGCAGAGCCGACTGGCGCTGACTGGAACGGTCCCCGCCTGGCAGTGCATGGCTGTCCAGCTCTCGTTTGCATGGGGCTCAGCCGGCGCCCCATGCCTCATGCATGGCCAGGTCCCACCCTCCAGGGGGCATGGACGACAGAGTTGTCATGGAGGCTGCCTGAAGACCTTCCAACGCCAGTCACCGGCAGACGAGCGCCCCCGAGGGTGAGCGCGGTGACGAACGCTGCGAATGGTGAAGCGGATATACTCTGTGTTGCCTCGGCGGTCACCACCGCTGAAGCCGTGATGTAGCCCGCCTCCACGGGCAGCCATCTTGACCAATGTCCAGCATGCATTGACGGGCGCCAGCTCCTCCGCTCGTCGATCAACTCGTCGAGATCGGTGCCGCATGGCGTCCTGCATGGGGGGAGGATAAGGGCCGTCTCCCAGCACGGGCCGCGGCAGCGCCGCGGCTACTCGCCAAGCCATGGCAGCGCCGGGCAAGCCGCTCCTTGTAGTGTTCCACCGAGGGGCAGTCTAGCAGGAGCCAGGCCAGTCGTATTTTACCCCGCTCGTCAGCGGCACGGTGATCCTCGTCACCAGCAGCGCCGCATTGCTGGGTCCAGGGCTCGGCGACGAGAACGCGCCTCCGTTAATCGAGCCCTAGCAAGTACACACTTGTATACATACCCTCTCCTGGCCTCCTCGCATCCGTGCACTAGTGCCGCGACACTTCTCACGAAACTTTCCCTCGCGCAGACTGTGCCCCGTGCCCCCCCCCCACACACACCCACCCACCCCACCCCTCCCCTCCTTCACACGCACACCGCACGCCCCCCCTTGTCGCAGATCGTGCACACGTGCCGCGACACTACTCACAAACCCCCCTCACGCAGACTGTGTCCCCCCCCCCCTCCCCACACGCACACACTCACGCACACACAAATTTCAATCGGTCCTCCTCACTCTCATGCTCAGATCGTGCACACGTGCCGCGACACCGGCGCCACGACGTCGTACATGGAGCTCGAGATCGACGACGGAATGTCGTGGGACGAGGCGTGTGCGCTGCGTGAGGAGAACCGCGCGCGCATGCTGGTGGGTACGAGCAGCAGCGCTACCACTGACGCAGCGCAACACGACACGCGCACACACCTATGCAACACCACACGCACACACGCACGCACACACCCACGCACACACCCACACACACGTGATTCGCACGCAGGCGGAGGGCGCGCCACCAGAGAAGATCGCGAAGCTGCGGTTCCTCAAGCACCGGCGCGTCGGCAACGTCGGCGGCACCGGTGGGTTGCCCTGCTGCCTTTCTTGCATGCATGGTTGTGACCAGTGGTCCCTTCCAGCTGCCGTGTATGCATGCTCTCTTGGCGGTGCTGGTGTACAGCCGGTATACTGTACCGCACCCACTCGTGGCCTTTCCCTTGCTAGCTAGCCCCCCCCCCCCCCCTCCTCCCCTCGCTCCGTTCATCTTCAGCTTCCTGGCAGTGGCGTGCTCTCGCAGAGCACTCCTCTTGTATTTCCCCCTTCCACCCAACCGCGCCACCAACACCCGACACCCATTCATCCCCCCCACAGGCAAGACGTTCATTGTGCTCGCGGTTGAGGTGCCAAAGACGCGCGCCGAGCAGCGAGTGACGTCTTTCCGCGCGTTCAGGCCAGCCTGCTGCGGGGGCACGTTCTTCTCGGTGCGTGCGTGTGCGTGTGTGTGTGGAAGGGTGTGTGGATGTGTGGGAGGGGGGTTATAGGGCCTTGTCCTGCGTGTCACGGCGGGCCAGCTGCGGCTGCATGTTCTTCTCCGTGCGTGGAAGCTTGGGAGAGTGGGGTCGTTGACCAACCACCTGCAACTTCGACTGAGCGCGCACATACACAGACACACACACGTGCACGCACACACACGCACACGCACTGCCGCTTTCAGGAGTGGGACCTGATGGACAAGTACCACCCGTGCAGCGACGAGGAGGCGGAGGACCACTGGACGTTCTGGTACGACCACCTCAAGGTCAGTGGGCAAGAGGCAGAGAGACGCAGAGGGAGAAAGGGGGCGAGGGAGAGAAACCCATTCAAAAACAGGCAACAATGACAACGACAGCAGCAACCACAAAAACAACAACAACAACAACAGCAGCAGCCAACAGCCAACACCAACCCTCACACCCCTCAACAACCCCTCCCACAGCACGGCTGCCTGCACGGGGACAAGTGCAAGCGCCGCGAGAACTACAGCGAGTGCAACCACGGCGCGCGCATGCACCAGAAGTATCTCATCACGGGCGCGGTGCTGCCTGTGCTCAACCAGGTCTTCAAGGTGGGAAAAAGAGGAGCCAGTTGGACGCGCACATGCACACACACACACACATACACACGCACGCAAACTGATGCACACACCTCTGCTCATGACCCCACAGGCCGTCAACACGTCGCGCTCGTACGGCCGCCAGTCCACGGGCGGCAAGAACGCGCCTCGCGCGCTGCGCGCGACGACGCAGGACGGCCGCATGGTGGTGGGTGCCGCTGGGGTGGTGGTCGCATGCATCTTGCCTGGTGCCTCGTGCCTGCCTCGTGTCGCATGCCTGCCTCGTGCCTCCCCACATGTTTCGTGACTGGGATGGTGGCGGGATGCCTCATCCCTGGTGCCCTGCCTAATGCCTCACACCTGCCTGCCTCACGCCTGCCTGCCTTGTTTCTCCTGCCTCTTGTCTCCTGCTTACCCTCTGCCTGCCTCAGGATGGATCTGGGGTGCCTCGTGCCTGGTACCCTGCCTGGTACCTACCTACCTGCCTCGTGCTTTCCGCGCCTGCCTGCATACCCCACCTACTCGACCGTGACAGGTCCAAGCACCCACCCACTCACCCTGCCCCGCCCTCGTACTATCCATCCTCCCGCGACAGGTGGGGCTCGACTTGAAGCGCCACCAGGCGGACTCGGTCAAGCTCGCGCTCACCGCGTGAGTGAGTGAGGGAGCAGCGTGGCGTGTGCGTGAGCAGCGAGCGCGCGTGCCGCTCGAGGCAGCAGCTGCTGCTGCTCCTGCTGCTAGATCGTCCCACCGCTGGCCTGACTATTCACGTGCACGGTAGCAAGGCGTGGGGAGCAGCAGGATCGACAGAGAAAGAAAGACAGCGGCGTCGAGCAGGATGTGTGGGCGTCTGTGTCTGCACCGACTGGCCGGAGCGTCGCTGCCGTTTGCGCAGCGTGTCGACGCGTGAACAACACTCACCGCGTGCCGCTCGAGAGAGTGTGTGTGGTTTCGAACGCAGCATGGCGTCGAGTGGCGGTGGACCATACGACACCGCCCCCTACCACCCCTGTACTGTGCCCTCCCCTCCCAACTCCCTTCAGCTTCCAATAAAGAAACTCTCGTTTCATGTCGCCTTTTGCCGTCCTCATCCGCTCGTGTTTTGTTCCCCGTCCACCTTGCATGTACAATTCGAGTGCCCCCCTGCCCTGCTTGGGTGTTGTGAAGATAGTGCACACTGAACACGATTCACACAACATATGTAGTGCAGCCCACAGAGCTGCAGTTGACAGGCGAGCAGTGGAAGACGACATTTTGAAGTGGCTCTTGACACCCGCAGGTTTGCTGTAACGTTTTTTCCTTCTAAAAACGGCCAAACGCAACATCATGTGAGAGCAGTCATCGGACAGCGCGGCACGTTTGTTCGTCTGCTTCAGAGTATCACGTTGCACCAAAGAAGAGGAGCATTGGAGCAGACCCTGGTGGCATAAGTGGCTCCAGAGGCGTATAGGAGACTCTTAGAGGCCGCGGCTGAAAACAGCTAGAAAAAGAACTTTCGGAGTGTGTGGCGTAGGGTTGCACGGTACGTGCGTACTGGGGGGGGGGGGGGGGGCAGCGTCCTGACCGGTACCGGTACGTGGTACGGTACGCGGTACAGTACGCGGGGGCGTCGGAACGAACAACGAGACGGAAGTGCCCACACTTTCACAGCCAACTCCCTCGGTTCTCGACGGATTGTACATCCAAGCGGTGCTCTGGGTAGCTCTTGGCATACGCTTTCCATCGCATGTCGAATCATTCAGATCTGCGCGGAGGTCAGGGAGTTGTGGCCGTTTGAGTGTTGTGTTGCAAGTAAAAGGCGTATTTTGCCGCGTACCGCAGTACGTGCCCCCACGTCCTGACTCGTACCGGTACCTGGTACGGTACCGCCGTACGGTACCACGTCTCGTGCAACTTTGTGCGGCACCAGGCTTCAGGAATCTGGAGGAGCTCTGCTTCGTGGTGGAGTCTTTCAGAAGTTTCGGATGGTGTGCAGCCGGTGCCGACGGGCGCACAAAATATTTTGCGAAGGATCACTCGATTTAATCTGTCGCTTGCTTGGTTGGCCGCCTGATTGATTTGGGTGTCCGCTGGGAGCTGGACTTGAAGAGAGAGAGAGAGAGAGAGAGAGAGAGAGAGAGAGAGAGAGAGAGAGAGAGAGAGAGAGAGAGAGAGAGAGAGAGAGAGAGAGAGAGAGAAGAGAGAGAGAGAGAGAGAGAGAGAGAGAGAGAGAAAGAGAGAGTGAGAGAGAGAGAGAGAGAGAGAGAGAGAGGGAAAGAGAGAAAGAGAGAGAGAGAATTGAGTGCACTCATGAGTGTGTCAGCGCCAGTCAGCGCCAGTCGGCTCTGCCGGCTAAACTGGCCACAAGGCCACTACTGTGACCCTGAGGAAGGTCCTCTCCTCGCCAGAAGTGGATTGTAAAACTCTCATCATCATCTCCTATACGCTCCTTGCCAGACATGTCTCTCAGAGACCGCTGTTTGGGGAAGTCTAGCCGGCGGGAGCGGTAGTCTATCGGCCGGGAGCCGGCGGTACTCCAGTACTTAAGTGTGCTGGAGTATCGGCGGGTGTCTCTAGTAGAAGAGTAGCCTGCTTAGCTGGAAACCCAGTGTTACTGTTACTGTATGAGTGTGACCTGTAACAGTGTGAAGCGAAGTCGACCTGTTCCAATCGCCTCCAAATCGCCTCCATACCAAGGTTACAACTGAGATGCGACCCCTAGAGACCATGCACGTTCTTAAATCCGGGGTCGGAGGCCTCCCAGGGGGTGTGTGGGGATAGCGGCGGCGGCGGCCGAACTTGACGCTCCATCGCGTCACGCGTCGCTGCCCCGTCGCGTAGCGTCCCCCCTGCCATGCGTCTCCTTTGTGTGGTTGTCTCTGATGTGCTTTTTTACAGGTTTTTACATGTATGCGCCCGGAGGACCCCGGGACGTGGGTTAAGGCGTAGACTTAAGTTTTTTTTTCCAGAGGCCAACGTTACACTCAAATAACGCAGCCATGCCGACACCTAAGCGACAGCAACACAGGAAACAAAGCAGAATCAAGAGACCCTGGTGATGGAACGGAGACTCCCGAAGGCACGGCCGGAGCCGTGGCGGCCGCTGAAAACACAGGGACACGCAAGCCAATCCATCTAGAGCACCAGAGCCAACAGGTGTTAAGGAACTTGGACTCGGAGGAACGAAACTTGAGGATGAGTTTTTTTGTTGTTGAGGAAGACGCAGGACACGAGGGAACGGAAGTCAGGAAATTCGAGGCACGTGGGACGATGGAACAACGGGAAGAAAGCTGAAAAGGACTCGACGGGAGAGGGAGACGTAGAAGCAAAGGTGCTCTCACCTGGCTCGGGCTGCTCTTCGGGGGTTGCTGCCTCCGGCGTCTCCCCCCGGGGCTCCGCCTTGGCTGCCGCTCCCCCGCTTGTGGCGTCCCATGCCGCCATGCCTGCTCTCGGTCTCCCTCCCACCCCCTTCCGTGCTACCGTTGGGGCCGCTAGTGCGCTTCCCCTCTCTGCTGCCTGCCAAGCCGCCCCCTCTGCTGCGCCTCATGCCCCCGGTCTTCCTCCGGCTCCGGGTGGTGCTCTCACCCCTGCCGCTTCCCCGGGGGACTCTCTTGCTGCCTCGCCCGTGCTCGCCAATGGGGCTGCTGCAGGCATGGTTCCACCTGCTGCTGCCCCCCAAGTCGCCCCCCCTGCCGCATCGCCTGCACTTGACCGTGTCCCTGCTGCTGGTGCTGCCCCATTCCCCGTCACCACTCCTGGTGCCGCCCCCGCTGCCCTGCCCGCGCCTGCTCCTGCCGCTACTGCAGGCTTGGTCGCTGCTCCTGCTGCTGCCCCCCTTCCTTCCCATCCTGCCTCCCGGGCCCACGTGTGGGCCTCCGGGCCCCAAGGTTTGCGAGAGGCCCTCAAGGAAGCCCGTCCGCTCTCGCCGGATGGGGGGGCGGAGCGCCCTCCCCCGCCCCCAGTCTTTGCCTACAGTGTTTTCCCCGGCAAGGCGGAGCTTTCCGGGTCCCTAGGGGTGGACGCCAAAGACGCGTTCATGCGCGACGTCCCTGGCCTCCTAGCTGCTCAGCTGTCCCTCCACCCTCCTTTTAGGGTCTACGGCAAGGGCTCCTCCCTTCGCTATGACGTCAGGCTGTGCACCATCGCTCACGACTTTGCGGCCAAGGTCAGGTGGCTCGAGGGGGGCGGGCACGCCCCCCTGTGTTGGTGCGGTTCCGTCATCCCGGCCCCGGTCAAGCCCCAGTACCGAGCCCATCCTCCTGGCACAAAACAGCTCCGCTTCCGTCACGTTCCTGTTGGGGCCAGCGTCCAAGGCCTCGTCCAGGGCGTCCTGTCGTGCGCGGGATACCGCCCTCTGAGGCCTATCCCCGGTGTTACACCGGAACGCCCAGGGCCGTCCTCGAAGTTTGTGGTGGTTCTTGAGGTGCGCCTAGGCCTCATGCCTGGTGGCCTGGTCCCTGACGCTGCTACGGTGGTGGCCTTTGTCCTTCCCCCCGTCGATGACCCTGCCCTCGCCCGCATGCCTGCCCGCATGCCCTGGCTGCATGGCCACTTCCTCACGTTGGTGCACGAAGACCCTCTCCCCCCCATGCCCGTGCCGACCCCTTCCTCTGCAGGGCCTCCGCCTGCCCCTCCGCCCGCCCCCTCTGCTGCTAACCTTCCTGTGACGCCTGCCGCGCCCCCCGGTGTGCCTGCTGCCGCGCCAGCTGCTGTGATGCATGCCGCACCCTCTGGTGCATCTTCTGCCTCGCCCTATGGTGCGCCTCCGGCCGTGCCTCTTGCTGGGACTCCTGCCGCGCCATCTGTTGTGCTTCCTGCCGCGCCTCCAGCTCTTGTTGTGCCGCCTGCTGCGCCATCTGTTGTGCTTCCTGCCGCGCCTCCAGCTGTGAAGCCTGCTGCGCCTCCCGCTGCCTCAGCCTCCGAGGAAATCTGCCCGGTGTGTCTGGAGACTCTCTCTGCCAGGGAGGCGTGGTGCCTCACCACCCCCTGCAGGCACTCCTTCCACATGTACTGCCTCATGCGTGCGTGCCACACCAACCCGGCAGCTGGCTGCCCCATCTGCCACACCTACCTCCCCGCTGCAGGTGCAAATGACCCCTTCACGGGCCACTCGGGTCCTTCCTTCCAGTTTGGACCTGTCTCCTCACCCCTGCCTCATGTGCTCTCTGCCGTGCAGCGCACTCCGCCTTACGCTCCCCCCCTCTGTCCCCTCCCCCCCTCCTCTCCCGCACGATCTGCATCTGCCTGGTCTCCTGCCTGACGGCCCTCTCTTCGGCCCCGAGCCGCCCCCCCGCCTGCCCTGCCTGGTCCGCCGTCTGCCCTCCCTCCCCACCACCTCTTCTGCAGCCGCTCCCCCCGAGCGGCTCGGGCCCCGACCCCCTCCCCCTGCCTCCTGAGTTTCCCGCCCTGCATGGCCTCCCTCCAGTGGGACAGCCTTAGCTGGCCCCTTCATCGGGAGGGCGGGGCCCGGCGCGCCCTCCTCTCGGCAGCTTCGTCCTTCAATAGGCAATGGGCATCGAGCTTGGGACCGCTATGGGGGGCCCTGCGGGCCCCAGCAGCGTCCCCCTCCTGTCCCCTCTCCCGCCAGCTCGCCGTGTCATAGTTGTGGGGCGGGGGGTAGGCACCGTGGGGGGGGCGTCGCACGCCCTCCTCGCCTTGACTCCTGTCTCTCTTACCCTTTGGCCCGCTCTGCCAGCCCCAGGTGCCACGGCGTCAGGCGGGCCCACCGTGGGCTCCGGCCAGTTCCCTCCCCCCCCACCGCTCAGTAGCGTGGGCTACGGGGAGGGCATGGGCCCCGTGCATCGGGGCACTGCGGGGGGCTCAGCGGGCCCCCCCACCGACCCCGACTGGACCCCTCCCTGGCAGTCAAATCGCGGCATAGTCTTTGGGCTGGGTGTGGGCTCAGGGCAAGGGGGGTCGCATGCCTCCCCCTCCCTGGCTCCTGCCTCATCTACGCTCAGGTCCTCTCTTCCTTACCCCGGTGCCGCGTTGCCGGGCGGGCCCCCTGCGGGCTCTAGCCGGTTCCCTCCCCCCCCTCCTCTCAGCAACGTGGGCTTCGGGGAGGGCAGGGGCGCCTCGCTCGGGGTCTCTGAGGGGGGCCATGCGGGCCACCCCGTCGGCTCCAACTATCCGCATCCCCTACCAGGTCGCCGTGAGATAGTCTTTGGCCGGGGTGTGGGCTCCATGCACGGGGGGGCGCATCCCCCCCCCTCCTCAGCCCCTGCCCCACTAGCGCCTTGGTCCTTTCTGCCTTCCCGCAGTGGTCCTGTACCGGGTGGTCACTCATTGGGATCCGGTTGGTCCCCTCCCCTGCCCCCGCGCCGCAGCACAATCGCTGGGGAGACGGTGATTGCCGCTCACGGGGTCGCTGTTGCGGGCCCGGCGGGCCCCCACAACGGTCCCAACCGGTTCCCTCCCCCGCCACCGCGCAGCAGCTTAGAAACCTCGGAGGGCGTGGAGGCCGCGCGCATGGGAGGCCTCCCTCCTGCCCCCGCCTACATCCCTCCCTGGGCCGCAGCACGGGCGGGGCTCGGCCGGGCAGATGCTGCCGCATCTTGGTGCCGGGACCAGCTCCCTGGCTCCCCTAGCCGCTAGGGCTCAGGGCGCTCTCGCCCCCCACCAAGCCGCCGCCGCCCTCGGTCGCCGGCCGGCAGTGACTCCGACTCTTCTTCGTCCTCCTCTGGCTCCCCTAAGCACGCGCCCGCGCCCCGGGTCCACACGGATCACCGGCCCGTCCTCCTCCAGCTCCGCACCCCGAGGGGACCCCTCCCATACGGCAAGTCAGCACCCACCTTTCCCCTCCTCATCCTCAACATGCCCGAAGCAGTCTCAGCTCTTGATGAGTACTTGGAGGCTGCCTTTGCTCCGTCATGTCTGCCACCAACGCTAGGGAGGTGGTCACTGCTTGGCTGGCCGCCAAGGTTTCTATCCGAGTTTACGCTTGCTCCCTGTACCACGACCATCTCCTGTTTGCTCGGCAGGCCATCACAGCTGCTGACGCGGCTGCGGCTGCGGCTGCGGGGGATCTGGCTGCCGCCGCCCAAGGCGCCCCCACCGACGCCCTCCGGGCAGCGGCACGCGTCTCAGCCGCTGCGGTTGCTGACGCTTGGCAGCATTTGGCAGTCCAGTCCCTCGTGGCTGCTGACGTCCTTGACCACCTGTTTGGGGACTCCTCCTCCTTCTACTTCCACAATCAGGTCAAGGTCACGCGTGCCCGCCAGGCCATCGCGGCTCTCAACTGTCCAGGTCGGGGCCCGTCAGATGCCCTTGACACTGCTGACCTGTCAAGTATGCAGACCGTGGGTCCCGGCCTGTCCCATGCCGAGCGCTTCTTCAGCTCAGACTCCCCTTGCGACCTGTTCCGGGAGCGGGTCACTAACCTTGTTGCCCAGGCGACTCTCCTCTCATCCCTCCCCCGCTGCCTCACGGGCAAGGCTGCTGCCGCTGGTGAGGGCCCTGCCGGCGACAGCTTGCTGTCCCCCGACGAGCTTGATTGGGCCCTCCATCGGGCTCGGCGCGGCTCTGCTCCTGGTAGCGACGGCTTGCCCTACGAGTTCTACCACGCGTTCCAAGAGCGCCTCATCCCCGTCCTCCAGCACGTGTTCAACACAGCCCTCTAGGCCACAGGGGACCCCGAGCCCTTGGCCCGCATGCTGGATGGCATCATCTGCCTCCTCCACAAAGCGGGCAAGCCCGAGGATGAGCTTGAGGGCTTCCGCCCGCTCACCCTCCTCAATGCTGACGTCAAGCTCGCCATGCTCGTTATGTCCGGCCGCTTGAAACGCGCCTTGGAGAACCTCATTGACATCACGCAGTCCGCGTTCCTCGTTGGACGCGACATCAGTGACAACGTGCGGTACGCCCAGGGCCTGGTAGCCCGCCTCGATGAGCTTGGCCTCCCGGCTTGGATGCTGCAGAGCGACCTCACCAAGGCGTACGACTCCGTTGACCGCGGCTGGCTCGTGCATGTTATGCGCCGCATGGGCTTCAAGGAGCAGGGCGTCATCCGCTGGGCGCGAATCCTCCTCCATGGCTCCGTCTCCCAGGCGCGTGTCAATGGCTTCCTCTCCCCCGAGTTCCCCGTGCGCTCTTCTCTGGCTCAGGGCTCGGCGGTTAGCTGCCAGGAGTGGCTCATCGCCTTCCAACCCCTCGTTAGCTACCTCGGCAGAGCCTTGCCTCCACGGGCCGCATCCCCACCATCGTCCTGCCCTCTGGCGACCCCGCCCCGGTCACCATTGATTTTGCCGATGACTCCACCATGGTCATTGTGGGCCCGGCCCCCGGCGCTGCGGGCCTGTCCACGGGCACAGTTGGCACAACCGTGTCAGGGGGTGGCATCGCGGGCCCTACCGCCACCACGATGGCTACCGTCGGCACCGCAGTGGCCCTCGCGACTGGTGTCGTTGCTGATGCCACAAGGGCGTATCGGGATGCTGCTGTCGCCCAGCAGGTTGACTCTGCCGCTGCCGTGGCCCGCGACGCATATGTTCTGTTCCACGCCGCGGGTGGGCCTGCTCAGTCGGTTCAGAAGAGTGAGCTGGTTTGCCTCACCGGGCCACGCCCTCTGCCGCCGGCTCTTGACCCCGGCGTCTCGACGGCTGCCCTGTGTGGCTACCGCCTCAGCACCCTTGACGTGCCCATCCGTCTTTTGGGGGGGTTTGTAGCTGCCGCCGCCCACGCCTGCACCTCTGCCGCTTTCTCCGGCATGCCGGGAAAGATGGTCGCGGCCTCCCTCGCCTGGCTGCCTCTGCGCCTAAACGCGCTCGGCCGGGCGCACGTCGCCCTCCAGATCCTAGCTTCTAAAGCGGTCTATGTTAGCGCCTTCCTGTCCTCTTCCCTAGCGCCCTTCCTCCTAGTTCAGCGCGACATGCAGTCGCGCATTAATCAGTTTGCAGCCTCTTCGGGCCTGCCGGAGGTGGCCCCCCTCCCAGGCCGCCTCTTCCCCGGCTTTGCGGTCTCCCGCCTCCCCTCGGCCCAAGGAGGCATCGGTCTCCCTGACCTCGGCATTGCGTTCACCGCTATGCGTGCCAAGGCAGTGTGGGTGGCTCTGGGCACGTTCGGCGCCCACCCGTGGCGCGACCTCTTCCTCCACGAGCTTGCCGGGGCCCGCTCCCAAGGCAGCTGTGCCCCCCCCGGGGTGGCTTGGGTGGTTGCGTGCCCCTCAGCGGGTGATCCTGCCGCAGTGCACACCCCGGCTTACCGTGAGTCCTTGCTGGCTCTCCGCGAGCTCGGCGTGCACCGCATTGTTGAGCCTGGCTCGCAGTCGTTTCACTCAGTCATGCGCGAGCTCACGTTCGGGAACCCTATCAGCGGCGATCTCTCGGCTGCTGCCCTGACCACGCCCAGAGCCCGGTCCTGGCTGCGGCTTTAGGACCTCCGGGATGCCCTGCGCTTGGCCCTCACACCTGCGGAAGCGGCGGACGCTGCAGCTATCAGCGCGTTGCTGCCCGTGCCCTGGCGCGCAATGGTGGTGCTGACCAGCGACCCACCCACGCAGTAGACTGCCCTCAGTGCTCCGGACGCTCAAGAGCAGGTTTACTCTGGTCCGTGGCCCTCGCCCGGCCCCCCGCCCCCGCTCGCCTTCATGGGTCTGTGGGGCCTCCTGCCCACAGGCCGTCTGGAGCCGCGGGGGGCTCGCCCTTTCGTCCCGGCCGACCCGGGCCGCGCTGCCCTTGTCGTCTCCCGTGACAAGCCTCAACACGCGTTCTCCGCGGCCGACTATGCGTTCTGTGCTGAGCAGCGGGTCCTCCCCCCCGATGAGCGCGATGTCCCCCAAGATGTGTTCCTGGTGGGTGCTTGGTCGGTGCTCCCCATTGACCCTAGGGTCTGGGGGGTCGACGAGGGGATCTCCCTCCTCGACTTGACAGTCAAGGAGGCGCGCCGCTGCCTGCGCAAAGCGACCGCTAAGGCGGGCCCCCTGCGGGTGCCCGGCTACGCCGAAGACGGTGCTGCCTACCCAGCCCTGTGGACCTGGCAGGGGCAGACTCCCCCCCCGCCGCCTGATCCGGCCCAGATCCCTCTCGAGAGGGTCGACGATGCATTGCTTGAGGCAAGCGGTCTTGTAGGCATCGAGGCTCGCTGGCGGGCTTCGGCTGCCATGCGGGTCACCGACCCAGACGACCCGGGCCCCAGTGGCTCTGGTCCACCATCCTGGCTCGACATTGCCACGCCGCAGGAGGAACGCACAGGCACCGCTGAGAGGGATAAGCGGGCATTGCAGCAGGCTGCTGCACAGCCCCACGCTCCTACCACTCGACTTGTGCCCCGCCCGGGCTTCAAGAAAGTTTGGCAACGCATCGATGACCGGTCCATCTACCGCCCGTTCCACATCACTGCCTGGCGTATCCTGCACGGCTCCCTTGGGTGCAACGCGTTCCTTCACCATGTCCGGCGCAGATTAGGAGGCGATATGGGCTCGGCTTTCTGCCCGCTCCCGTGTTGTGCGGGCAAGCGCCATGTCGAGGACCTCACCCACGTTTTCCTCGACTGCCCGGCAGCCAGGCCCGTCATCACGTGGCTCGTGGACACGTGGCGCGCGCTCACAAACAAGGAGGTGCCTCGTGACCCTTTGTTCCTTCTGGCTGATGACCCGTCCGCAGGGTGGCCGGGCTGCAGCTTCTTCTGTGCCGACTGGTGGCGAGGCCGGGACGTGAAGCTCTCCCTAGAGGTTTTCGCTGAAGAGTGGGCGAGGGGCGCGTCCCCTGTGTTCTGCCAGATTCGGGGTGAAGACCTAGAGTACCGCATGCGCGTGGGCGACCCGGTCGCCCTCCCCCCCGCACAGCCTTCCCCCCCGCACCGGCTAGGCCTTTGCTTAGTTGGCTAGTCTTGCTGTTAGCCCCCCCCCCCTGCTCTGCCTTCTCCCTCCCCCCAGCTCTCTTCCCCTCCTTGTCTTAGGTCTTCCCCTCCAGCCTGGGCGGGGCTCGCCCCCGCCCTTGCAGGATATAGCCCGAGCCTAGTGGGTGCACTCCCCCCTGCATTGCCCCGCACTGCCCTGAGGTGAGCGCCTGTGTTGCCGGTTGGGGTAGGGAGGGGGCGGGTGGGTTTGGTTTGCTGCCCGCTGGGGTTGCCTCGCCCGGCTGGGGGGCGGGAGGCTTTCACCTTGGCAACGAGCGGGTCGGCTCAGCCGAGTTGTGGCCCTTGTTGCTGTTGTCGCCCGCCGTTGTCGCCGCTGCTTGCTTGCTGCTCTTGCTGCTGCCTGCCGCAGGTGTCGCTCGAGTGTGGCGCTCTTCTCTCGGCCTGCTCTGCCGCCGGCGTACGCTGCTGGCGGTTCTTCGGCGTTCGTCCCAGCCTCTTCTGCTTCTGATCCCGGTCCTGCTTTTTCGAGCTCTTCCGCGTCTGCTCCTGCTCCAGCTTTGCGGTGGCTGGCGCATCGAGCTGATTTGTGATTTCTCGGGATGACAGGCATGTCCTTAAGGGAAAGCCCCACAGCAGATCAGGCGTGAGCCGCCTGTTGTTGAACGCCTCCCCTCTTTGACTAGTCTCTGCTTTGCCCGCCTGTCCTTTCTGTCCCCTGTCTTCTGTCCGGGTCTCGGCCTTGGCTTGTCTCTCTGTATCTCTGGCGGGTTTAGGTTGTGTAACACGTTCCTCCCCCCCCCCCCCAAAAGCCTTGTGTAAAAATATCCTGGCAGGCCTGTCTGGAGCCGGGCTTCAGGAATTCACCGCAGCTCTGCTTCGTGGTGGATTCTTTCATAATTTTCGGATGGTGCGCAGCCGGTGCCGACGGGCGCAAAAAACATGGCCGCGTGCTGCGTTTGCGCGAGACTGTACCTTGCGTAAAAAAAGGCGTGGCAGGCCTGTGTGGAGCCGGGCTTCAGGAATTTTGAGCAGCTCTGCTTCGTGGTGGGTTCTGTCAAATTTTTTGGATGGTGCACAGCCGGTGCCGACAGGCGCTAAAAGCATGGCACCGCGCTGCGTTTGCACGAGAGTTCGCCTTGAGTACAGAAATCGTGGCAGGATTGTCTGGAGCCGGGCTTCAGGAATTTGGGGCAGCTCTGCTTCGCGGTGGAGTCTTCCATAATTTTCGGATTGGTGCGCAGCCGGTGCCTGGGGCATCCCGGCCGTCGCAGGGATAGGCCAAGACACCGTCTCTCTCCTCGAATTGACCGTTCGTGCTGCGCGGCTGCGCCTGCGCTACACCACGGCAGCCAGCGAGGACATGGGCTTCGGCTCCAACGTTTTTGGGGTCCGAACAGACGGTGCTGTCTTTCCCCCAGCGTGGCGCCTCCCGAGCGAGGCTGGCATCAGCGCGGGCGCCCTCCGCGACCGCGCAACGATCCTTACAGGGCAGCTTGATCGCCACGGGCTTGTTGGGCGTGACGAGCGCTGGTGCCGCATGCTAGAGGTGGTCAAGAACGGTTTCCCGCCGGAGGACGTTGACAACCCCGTGGCGTGGGTGCGCGGGATCCAGTCTGGTGCCGGCCCCTCCGCGCCTCGGCAGCCCAACCGCCTGCAGGTGCGTCGCTCCGAGGGGGAGGCTGCTGCTCAGGCCCAGCCTCTTCCCAGCGGGGCGACGATCAGCGACCCCGACCTGCCAGAGGGGTTTGCTCAGGTCTGGACCCGCCTCCTCGACCCGACCATCCACCGGCCTTTTGTAATCACCGCTTGGCGCATCCTCCACTGCTGCCTTGGCTGCAACGCCTTCATCGCGGTCAAGCTCGTCGACCCGGACACCGCGCCGACTGATGCGGATGGTAACCCGGACGTGTCAACTGCGTGTTGCGGTCACCCGTTGTGTGCCTCTCTCACCGACCCGCCTTTCGAGACCCTCGCTCACACGTTTCTCGACTGCCCAGCGGCACGACCAGCCATGCAATGGCTTTGTGACACGTGGGCGGCGCTGACGGGTGGCGCGCCGCCGCCGCTCACCGCCGCGGTTATGCTTGCCGATCACATGTCTGGGTGGAGTTGCGCGCCCGTGGAAAAAGCTAAGAAGAAGGAGCTGCGCCCGTGGACGCACCTCCGTGTCGCGGTCATCGGCGCCATCTGGCGTGTGCGCTGTGACCGCCAGGCAAGTGGGCTGTTGGGGGACAGCCTTGCCCTCCGCGCCGTTCGCCTGGCCCTCGACTCTGTCACCGGTGCCATCCGGCGGGATTGGCAGCGTACCGAGGAGGACATCACCATAGTGGACAATGGCTTCTTCTGCGTGGACTGGTGGCGTGGCTTTGACGCAGAGCGTGACAAGGACTGGTTCTACAGCCAGTGGGCGACACCGCCGCTCCTTTGCGAGGTGCTTGCTGCGCCCGGTGCCACTACAGGCGACACGACGTACACCCTCGACGTCCGCGTGGGCGTCTTTGGGCAGGTCCCGCTGCCGGCGTGAAAGGTTTCCTGCTGTGCGTACGCCATTGCTTGCTTGACCTTGTCGTGTCTGCTTGCTTTGGTGCCCCAAAGAGCACCACTGTTCGGTCAGGCCGACGTGGGACGATGGAACGATGAGGGAACGACTGGAAAAAAGCTGAGAAGGACTCGAGGGGAGAGGGAGACGTAGAAGCAAAGGATGACGAATGAATACCTGTGCGGAGGGGGAGTTTTTTTTTAATGTATTACATCAAAGCAACACACTATGCCGACGCCTAGGCTACAGCAACACGGGGACCAAGGAACAAGGAAACTGGTTTTGGTATTTTTGGTAAACCGGAAACCAGAAACCGGTGAGGGACAGTGTGTTGCTTTGATGCAATACATTCCTTTAAAAATAAAAAAATAAAAGTTTGCACGGGGGTTCGCCTTGCATACAGAAATCGTGGCAGGATTGTCTAGAGCCGGGCTTCAGGAATTTGGGGCAGCTCTGTTTCGCGGTGGAGTCTTACATAATTTTCGTATGGTGCGCAGCCGGTGCCGACGGGCGCAAAAAACATGGCCGCGTGCTGCGTTTGCGCGGGAGAGTGCCTTGCGTAAAAAAAGTCTTGGCGGGACTTTTTTATTTATTTAAATGTATTACATCAAAGCAACACACCATGCCGACGCCTAGGCTACAGCAACACGGGGACCAAGATACAAGGAAACTGGAAATGGTATTTTTGGTAAACCGGAAACTAGAAACCAGTGAGGGACCCAGGAATCGAACCTGGGACCTCTAGGATTGCAAATAACATCGTTACCCACTAGCCCAAAGGTAGAACCATCACCCCCCTGGAGCCGGGCTTCAGGAATTTTGAGCAGCTCCGCTTCTTGGTGGGTTCTGTCATAATTTTTAGATTGTGCACAGCCGGTGCCGACGGGCGCTAAAAGCATGGCACCGCGCTGCGTTTGCACGGGAGTTCGCCTTGCGTACAGAAATCCTGGCAGGCCTGTCTGGGGCCAGTGTTCAGGAATTTGTAGCAGCTCTGCTTCGTGGTGGATTCGTTAAAAAAAAATTGGATGGTGCGCAGCTGGTGCCGACGAGCACTTCAAACATGGCCGCGTGCTGCGTTTGCGCGGGAGTGCGCCTTGCGTAAAAATATCTTGGCCCCAGGTTCGATTTCTGGGTCCCTCACCGGTTTCTGGTTTCCGGTTTACCAAAAATACCCAAACCAGTTACCTTGTTCCTTGGTCCCCGTGTTGCTGTAGCCTAGGCGTCGGCAAGGCGTCTGCAAGGCGTCGGTGTTGCTTTGATGTAATACCTTTAAAAAAAAAAAAGGCCGCGTGCTGGGGCTCGATTAACGGAGGCGCGTTCTCGTCGCCGAGCCTTGGACCTAGCAATGCGGCGCTGCTGGTGACTAGGATCTCCGTGCCGCTGACGCGCGGGATAAAATACGACTGGCCTGGCTCCTGCTAGACTGGGGTTGGCATAGTGTGTTGCTTCGATGTAATACATTTTTTTTTAAATCCTCCCCCTCCGCACAGGTATTAATTCGTCATCCTTCGCTTTTTTCGTCTCCCTCTCCCCTCGAGTCCTTTTCAGCTTTCTTCCTGGCGTTCCCTCATCGTTCCATTTTCCACGTGTCTCCAGTTTCCTAAATTCCATTCCCTCGTGTCCGTGTCCTTCGTCTTCCTTATCCTCACGTCCCGTTCCCCCGAGTCCAAGTTCCTTTAGTTCTATCGGTTCTGGTGCTTTAGATGGATTGGCTTGCGTGTCCCTGTGTTTTCAGGGGCCGCCACGGCTCCGGCCGTGCCTTCGGGAGTCTCCGTTCCAACACCAGGGTCTCTTGTTTCCTCTTTGTTTCCTGTGTTGCTGTCGCTTAGGTGTCGGCATGGCTGCGTTGCTTGAGTGTAACGTTGGCCTCTGAAAAAAAAAAAAAAAAACGTCTCCGGCCGTGCCTTTGGGAGTCTCTGTTCCATCAGGGGGGGGATGGTTCTACCTTTGGGCTAGTGGTTAACGATGTTATCTGCGAACCTGGCTTTGGGAGTCTCTGTTCCATCAGGGGGGGGATGGTTCTACCTTTGGGCTAGTGGTTAACGATGTTATCTGCGAACCTGGAGGTCCCAGGTTCGATTCCGGGGTCCCTCACCGGTTTCTGGTTTCCGGTTTACCAAAAATACCCAAAACAGTTTCCTTGTTCCTTGGTCCCCGTGTTGCTGTAGCCTAGGCGTCGGCAAGGCGTCTGCAAGGCGTCGGTGTTGCTTTGATGTAATACCTTTAAAAAAAAAAAAGGCCGCGTGCTGGGGCTCGATTAACGGAGGCGCGTTCTCGTCGCCGAGCCTTGGACCTAGCAATGCGGCGCTGCTGGTGACTAGGATCTCCGTGCCGCTGACGAGCGGGATAAAATACGACTGGCCTGGCTCCTGCTAGACTGTCCCTCGGTGGAAACTACAGGAGCGGCTTGCCCGGCGCTGCCATGGCTTGGCGAGTAGCTGCGGCGCTGCCGCGACCCGTGCTGGGAGACAGCCCTTATCCTCCTCCCATGCAGGACGCCATGCGGCACCGATCTCGACGAGTTGATCGACGAGCGGAGGAGCTGGCGCCCGTCCATGCATGCTGGACATCGGTCAAGATGGCTGCTCGCGGGGGCGAGCTACCATCAGGGCTTCAGCGGTGGTGACCGCCGAGGCAACAACAGAGTTTATCCGCTTCACCATCGCAGCGTTTTGCACCGCGCTCACCCTCGGGGGCACTCGTCTGCCGGTGATTGGCGTCGGCATTGGTCTTCAGGCGGCCTGCCATGACGACTCTGTTTGCCCAGGCCCCCCTGGAGGGTGGGACCTGGCCATGCATGACGCATGGGGCGCAGGCAGAGCCCCATGCATAGAGTTGGACAACCATGCACCATGCCAGGCGGGGACTTTTCTGCTTCAGCGCCGCCAGTCGGCACAGCCGGCGTGGTTGGCCTTGGCCAAAGGCCAGGATGAGGACGGTCCTTTCCTTTACGCTCCTTGCCAAACATGTCCCCCAGGGACTTGTTTGGGTCTAAACTAGCCGGCGGGAGCGGTAGTCTAGACGGCAGGTAACCGGCTGGTGGCTATCGTCCTTCACAGGGCGGTGGCACTAGGACTAGTGTTGTCTTAGCTGGAATGCCATGTAACTGTAACTGCCGCGTGCTGCGTTTGCGCGGGAGTGCGCCTTGCGTAAAAATATCCTGGCCCCAGGTTCGATTCCTGGGTCCCTCACCGTTTTCTGGTTTCCGGTTTACCAAAAATACCCAAACCAGTTACCTTGTTCCTTGGTCCCCGTGTTGCTGTAGCCTAGGGGTCGGCATAGTCTGTTGCTTTGATGTAATACATTTAAAAAAAATCCCTCCCCCTCCGCGACGAGCAGGGGTACCAGTCGTCGGTCACAGAGAAAATGCGGCGACGCGGGGCTGTGCCAGTGCCTCCACCGTCACTCTAGCGTCAAAGCGCACGTCAAAGGGGCCCCAATGCAACCGAAATCGACGAAATCCGTCCACGGAGTCGGAAGCTACTTAAAAAAGCGGCTGGCTAAGGAGCAGCGTTCGCTGCACGCGAGAGTGGAGAGTGGAGAGTGGAGAGTGGAGAGTGGAGAGTGGAGAGTGGAGAGTGGAGAGTGGAGAGTGGAGAGTGGAGAGTGGAGAGTGGAGAGTGGAGAGTAGAGTGGAGAGTGGAGAGTGGAGAGTGGAGAGTGGAGAGTGGAGAGTGGAGAGTGGAGAGTGGAGAGTGGAGAGGGAGAGTGGAGAGTGGAGAGTGGAGAGTGGAGAGTGGAGAGTGGAGAGTGGAGAGTGGAGAGTGGAGAGTGGAGAGTGAGAGTGGAGAGTGGAGAGTGGAGAGTGGAGAGTGGAGAGTGGAGAGTGGAGAGTGGAGAGTGGAGAGTGGAGAGTGGAGAGTGGAGAGTGGAGAGTGGAGAGTGGAGAGTGGAGAGTGGAGAGTGGAGAGTGGAGAGTGGAGAGTGGAGAGTGGAGAGTGGAGAGTGGAGAGTGGAGAGTGGAGAGTGGAGAGTGGAGAGTGGAGAGTGGAGAGTGGAGAGTGGAGAGTGGAGAGTGGAGAGTGGAGAGTGGAGAAACCCTGTGCAAACTTTTATTTTTATATTTTTAAAGGAATATATTGCGTCAAAGCAACACACTGTCCCTAACCGGTTTCTGGTTTCCGGTTTACCAAAAATACCCAAACCAGTTTCCTTGTTCCTTGGTCCCCGTGTTGCTGTAGCCTAGGCGTCAAAATAGTGTGTTGCTTCGATGAAATACATTTAAAAAAAACCTTCCCCCTCCGCACAGGTAATCATTTGTCATCCTTTGCTTCTACGTCTCCGTCTCCCCTCGAGTCCTTTTCAGCTTTCTTCCAGTCGTTCCCTCATCGTTCCATCGTTCCACGTTTTTTTTTGTGTGCCTCGAGTGTCCTGATTTCCACGTGGACGTGGGGTGGATCTGCGAACCTAAAGGTCCCAGGTTCGATTCCAAGGTCCCTCACCGGTTTCTGGTTTCCGGTTAACCAAAAATACCAATACCAGTTTCCTTGTTCCTTGGTCCCCGTGTTGCTGTAGCCTAGGCGTCGGCATAAGGTGTTGCTTTGTGTCCAGATTTCCACGTGGACGTGGGGCGGATCTGCGAACCTGGAGGTCCCAGGTTCAATTCCTGGGTCCCTCACCGGTTTCTGGTTTCCGGTTAACCAAAATACCAATACCAGTTTCCTTGTTCCTTGGTCCCTGTGTTGCTGTAGCCTAGGCGTCAGCATAAGGTGTTGCTTTGATGTAATACTTTTTTATTTTATTTTTTAAGTGGGCATCTTGACTGAGACGCAGATCGCAGATCGCCGCAGATCGCCGCAGATCGCAGATCAATGATGTGTTGCGGCAGCAGCCCGGTGCGAGCACCTTTCGGCCTGGCGCGCGGTTCTTCCACACGCCGGGTGCCGGTTCCACAGGCGGGGTGGTAATGGTCCTCAGTCCGGACTGCCCCCTCACTCAGCCCACTAGGCATGATGCCCCCCTCGACACGTCGGGGCGCATCCTCCGTCGACGCGTTCCTCGATGGATCGCCTTTCCGCCTCATTGGAGTCTACGCCCCGGCACAGCCTGTCCACCGGAGAGTTTTCTTCTCTTCCACCCTGGCTGGATACTTCCCGGTCAATGACCCTACCCCGACTGTTGTGGCTGGCGATTTCAACGTCACCCTGCACCACGATGACCGCGTCGCCTGCCCGGTGCCAGGGGTGCACATCGGTGCATCAGAGCTGCTGGCCGTCATGGGCTCGGCACACCTGTGCGACAATTGGCGCGACCCCAACCCTGCCGCCATGGCCTTCACTCACTGGTCGGCGTCGACACCATCGGGGAAACGCATGGACCGCTTCCTTGTCTCTGAGTGCTTCTCACCGGCTCTGACCACAGCTGCGCTTCCTGCCGCCACTGCGCTCGGTGCGACCTCAGACATCCTGCCCTCAGCGCCCATCTCCACCGACCACCTGCTTGTGTCCCTCATGGTGACTTGCATGACGTCAGGCGTGCCGCGTGGCCGGGGCATCCTGTCCTTCCCCCTGCGTTTGTTGAACTCCAAGGAGCCCTCTGCAGCCGTGAGCGCCGTTATCGTTAAGACGGTCCGCCCACTCATGGTGTGCCCGGCGTCTGAGCTCATCGGCGCCTTCGATGCCTGGAAGTCGGCATTCATAGACATGGCTGTTGGTGTTGACAAGCGCCACCGCCGCGACCGCCAGGCGCCCGCGCGTGCCGCCGACCACTGCGCGCGCAGCGCCCGAGAGGGCATGCTTGCTGCAGCAGCATCCGGGGGGGACGTCGGTGCGGCTGCCACCATTTGGCTCGCGCAGAAGGACAACGCTGCGGCGGCATGGCATGCGCTCTCCGCATCGGCATGGGACGTGGCTGCCACCCTCGACCAGAACAAGGGTGAAACCAGCTCGTACTACTTCCACCACCAGGCACGCGAGATGCACACAGTCACCACCATGCTCTCCCTCAACCGACCCGGCCGTGCCCCTACTGACAGCCCCGATGCCGCCTCGTTTGTGTCGGACGCTCCGAAAGCGACCAAGTACGTTGTCGACTTCTTCTCTTCTGAGTCTTCCATCGGTCTGTTCCGCCCGCAGCTGGGCATTGACCCCGCAGCCCAGCACACCCTCCTGACCACCCTGGCAAGAAGGCTGGATGGGCCCTTCGCTGCCTTGGCCGAGGGCGTCGACTGTGCCAACGACGCGCTTGCTGGCATGCCTCCGCCCTCCGGCGCAGGCGTTCGTGGATGACGTCACGCTCGCCACGCGCTCCCCCGAGAGCGACATCGCGAGGTTCCGGACGGCGCTCGCCCTCTCCCGCAGCACTGGCAACCCGGGCGAGTCGGTCAACAAGTTCTTCTTCACACGGCTCGCCGGTCCGACCCCTGATGATCTCATGTTTCAGGCAGGTGTCCGCGAGCGCCACGTTGCGACTGGCTACCCCCTCCGTGACATTGCAGCTGTGGTCTCTAGCCACCTCGGCGTGCCTATTGCCCCTGATAACATGGACGCCGTCGTTGCCGCCGCGTACGGCACCATGGCGGGTTCCATGCTTGCTGCCACTAGGCGGTGGGCAGGCGTCGCGCCCATGCTCATCGGCCGTGCTCACGTCGCCACGCAGTGCATCGCGGCCAAGCTCGTCTACCCGGCGGGTGGGCTATTGGGGGACAGCCTTGCCCTTCGCGCCGTCCGCCTGGCCCTCGACTTTGTCACCGGTGCCATCCGGCGGGATTGGCAGCGTACCGAGGAGGACATCACCATGGTGGATGATGGCTTCTTCTGCGTGGACTGGTGGCGTGGCTTTGACGCAGAGCGTGACAAGGACTGGTTCTGCAGCCAATGGGCGACACCGCCGCTCCTTTGCGCGGTGCTTGCTGCGCCCGGTGCCACTACAGGCGACACAACGTACACCCTCGACGTCCGCGTGGGCGTCGCGGGGCAGGTCCCGCTGCCGGCGTGAAAGGTTTCCTGCTGTGCGTACGCCATTGCTTGCCTGACCTCCTCGTGTCTGCTTACTTTGGTGCCCCAGACACCACCACTGTTCCGTCATGCAGCCCCTCACTTCCTCTGCTGTCCTCCCCTCCACCCGCTGCTTTTCTCTCTGCCCCTTCCCCCCCTTTTTTTCTGTGGTAGAGAGTCCAGCCACTCGGCCGTGTCTCATGTTCTGCCGCGTTGCTGCCTTTTTTCCTTTTTGGTTTCTTCTGCATTTCCTCCTATTCCCCCCACCTACCCTTTTTTTTTTTCAGAGGCCAACGTTACACTCAAGCAACGCAGCCATGCCGTCACCTAAGCGACAGCAACACGCACGCACGCACGCACGCACGCACGCACGCACGCACGCACGCACGCACGCACGCACGCACGCACGCACGCACGCACGCGCACGCGCGCACGCGCACGCGCACGCGCACGCACGCACGCACGCACGCACGCACGCACGCACGCACGCACGCACGCACGCACGCACGCACGCACGCACGCAAGCACGCACGCGCGCGCACACACACACACACACACACACACGCGCGCACACACACACGCACGCACGCACGCAACGGCACGCACGGCACGCACGCCACGCACGCACGCACGCACGCACGCACGCACGCCACGCACGCACGCACGGCACGGCACGACGACGGCACCACGCACGCACGCAGCGCACGCACGCACGCA
>VFSX01000187.1:292700-335878 GCA_016618255.1 Chlamydomonas sp. UWO 241 | reverse complement strand
CCCTCCACCCCCTCCCCCCACCCCCTCAGTCGCCGATCAACCCCTCGGATATCAACACCGTGGAGGGCAAGTATCCGCTCAGGCCAGAGCTCCCTGGGGTGCCCGGCCATGAGGGCGTTGTGTGTGTGTGTGTGTGCGGAGGGAGCGGGAGAGGGTGCCCGGGCATGAAGGTGTCGGAGAGGTCACTGCGCTTGGGCCCAAGGTGTGTGGATACATTTTACAGTGTGGATGGATTTACCGTCTGTTGGGCGGTCTTGGGTACCGTAGAGATCAATGTACTTGACGTTCAGAGCTGTTAACGGCAGCCAAAATGGCCGTTTTCAGCTTCCTAACGTCCCAGAGTTCACGGCAGCCCCGACCCCAGGCCATGCTTCACGGCCCAGTTCACGGCAAAAAACGCACTGGGCACTGCATGGGCACTGCATGGGCAGCTCGTGCTGACATGCTTCCTCTTCCCGGGAGCGCCCCCCTCGCGAGGGTGATTTCCGCTGCCAGGCGACAGGTCGGGCACGGGGGCGAGTGAGCAGCGGCGCGGTGCGAGTCCCACACTTTTCTCTTCCCGCTCGGGAGTCAACGGTGCCCCCGGCGCCGGCTCTCCGGGCTCTCCACGGGCTCTCCACGGCACAGTTCACGGCAGCCTGCCGTGAACTGTGACGTGAAGTACATTGATCACTACGGTAGTCTGTTGGGCGCCCCTGGACTTGTGTGAGGGTGGCCGTTCTTGCTCTGAAGTGTATGCGGCCCAAGGTGTGGATAGATTGTGCAGCATGGATAGATTTTACCGTCTGTTTTGGGAAGTCGTGGGTGGTAGTGCATGAGAGTGGGCATTCGTGCTCTGAAAGTGTACGAGGGTGGGCGTTTGTGTGTGTGTGTGTGTGTGCTGAGGGAGCGGGAGAGGGGGGGGGGGCATGGGGGTGTTGGGGAGGTGACTGAAATGGGGCCCAAAGTGTGTACAAGGGCTTGCACAAAATGACCGGACGCTAGGGGTTGCACGCAAGGAACGGACGGTGTGCCTTGCACGAAAGGAAAGGACGGCAGGGGCCCCTGCAGCCGCGTGCGTGTTGTGTGTGTGTTTGTGTGATTGGGGGGGTGAGGGAGGGAGGGAGCGAGGGAGAGATGAAGCGAGGGAGAGATGGAGCGAGGCAGGGAGGTATGCATGCCCGATGATGAATATCAGTGTTCTCCCCGCAAGCCGTGTACCGCTCGGGGCCGGATTTTCCCATTTCCCAGAAAACCACCCCGCACTCGATGTGAGAGTGCGTGGGGTGCGTTGGGAGGCTCTTTCCGAGAGCAGCATAGAGATGTGCGTTGCGTGCGCACCCGCTAGGGTTTAGGGTTTGGGGTTTAGGGTTTAAGGTTTAGGGTTAGGGTTTGGGGTTTAGGGTTTATGCGTTGCGCTTGGTATGAGCGGTCAAAGTTGCGGCAGCCTGAGGGAAACAATAGCCCAAATGCTTCCCAGGGGTAACTGGTGAGTATCAGTGTTTCCGTTTGCCAATCTGCAACCAGCAAACCTGCAACAGCAGGTTGAGATTGACACGTTTGAGCTGGCGCCGCGAGTTGAAGTTGCGCGAACTTCGACCTGAAAAGTGTGAGAAATCGTCATTTCACACCCTTTCCGCAAACAAAAAGCCTCCGGCGGGTCGAGAATGGGGAGTGAGCCGTGAGGCCCGTGTTGAGCCATCATTCCCCCAAGATCCTGAGCGGAACGGCTGATGAGTAGCCCCAAAGCCACGATGACCCCGTCGCGTGCGTATCAGGGTTGCGCCATTCGACATTCGATGAGCATCGAATGTCGAATGATCGAATGCGTATGTGGAATGCCGTCTATACGCATACGAACACTACGCCACGACGAGTTCATACTTTTCCTTTTTTTGAAGCAAAGCTCTGTTTTCAATGATTCCGAAAGCTAGAAACATCAGCGTGAACCCAGAACTTCTTTCAGAAGTGAAATCCATACGGGTTTGCGATGAGAAACCGATGCCAATGTAAGGAAGACAAACGCCAAATGTCGAACATCGAATGACCTGTTGAAACATCGGATGTCGTAAATGTGTCGAATGTCGAATGTCGTATGGCTCGAGTGTCGAATGATGCAACCCTGGTGCGTTCTGATGCATCACCTCCTATTCTGCTCTGGTGCCCTCTGGTGATTTGAGATGAGCTCTGATGGGCGTTTGAGCGTGCTCAGGATAGGGTCGGGTGGAGAGCCGTGGTGTACGGTCCGGCTGCCCCTCAGGCGCCGGCCCCTCCACCACGGCGGTCAAGTAGATTGGCAAGCGCCACTTGACCCCCTATCCCCTAGAAGCAGTTAGGACCTATTTTGGAGGCGTCGCACAATAGCTCTCCTTTTTGCTCTGGGACTACACGTTGGCAGGCAGCCGGCTGGTGGCTACCGCCCCTCACAAGTAATTGTTAGGGCCAGAACTGGACTTGGGTCTAGGCGGTGATACTAGGACTAGAGGTAGTCTTTGCTGGAAAGCCGATGTAACTGTAACTGTAACTGATGGGCTCTCATGAGCTATGACGAGACTGGCTCCAGCACTCCGCATACCCGTGCACGTGTGCAGGTGGCAGGCCTTTCAATCGGCAACAGAGTAGTACGGCTGGAGCCGTGTGTCGCCACCTTCCCGCCACCTTCCCTCCACCCAAACGCGCCACATAAGCCCCCCCCCCAACTTGGCGTGCAGGTGGACGGCCGGTCGGTCGGCGTCAGAGAAGTGGCGATCGAGCCGTGAGAGAATTGTTGCACACATGAGAGAACACATGAGAGATGTTATTCACATGAGATCATTGTTACACGACCAGAGAAAGATTGATTGCACGGCCTGTGGTACTTCCCAAACACCCCCGAGGGGATGCCGGGCTCACTGTATGTGCGGGGAGACGGGAAAGGGATGGGAATTCCGGGGGCACGCTCAATGGCATGCTTGTCAACTGTCAATTGTTTTTGTGTTTTTGTATTTTATGGGCGCGCACACTTTAGCAGAGCATCGACCGTCCGGCATAGCCCACCCCGTGGGGCAGGCCGCCCGCAAACTCGGCAAGTCAGTATCAAAACCAAAGCCACAGAGTGGCCGGGGCGGGCGGGGCCCTCCGGGGGGCGGGCGGGGCAGCATGCTGACCACTCAGCGCAGCGAGCGCCAGCGAGGTTCCTTCCTTGAGCGCAATGTGCGCCAGCTGTGGGCCGCCAAGTAATCAGCGCGCCGCCGTCGCCCAGCCGGGGAGGGGGGGCGCCCTGGTCAGTAGTCGTCCCGTAATGGGCAGCTTCGTAGAAGCGGGGTCGTGGCTGGCGTCGCAGCCGCATGGGCTGCGCCTCGCTGAGCTCGGCAGCGCGAGCCTCGGGGCTGTGGGCGACCAGCGCCACAGCTCAGTTCAGTCGTCAGACTTGCGAGCAGGTGGGGGCACCCGCTCGCCGTCAATCATGAGGCGCGCGCGGTGGAACTGCGCCCGCTTTCCCGCAGCCTTCGCGGCGACGAAAGCGGGCCACAGCGCCCGGCGCTGCGCCTCTTCTGTGTCAGTGAGGACGTCGAAGATGTTGGTTTTGGTGCTGATGTTCACGCAGCAGCGCAGGCTGCAGCGGTAGCGCACGACGGTGTCGGCCACGGCATCGGATGTCACGGTGAAGAGCACGCGCAGCACATCGCCCCGGCGCGGCACCACACCGATGCCACCAGAGGCAGGCTTGGCGTTGAGGAGCGACGCAGACACCACGCTGCCTCCAGCCGGGCCCACACGCCAGCCCCTCTGCACATGGCTCACGATCGACCGGCGAGAGAGAGATTGTTACACGACCGGTGGTACTTCCCTAAACGCCCCCGAGGGGACGCCGGGCTCACTGTATGTGTGGGGAGACGGGGAAGGGATGGAAAAAGGGAAGGCGAAGGGGTGCGCCGCAGGCTCAGGGGTCTCACTTCCGGGGGCACGCTCAATGGCATTCGTTTGTCAACTGTCATTTTTTGTTTTACCGGAGAGAGAGAGATTGTGACACGGCCGGTGGTACTTCCCTAAACGCCCCCGAGGGGGGGGGAGAGAGAGATTGTTACACGGGCCGGTGGTACTCCCCACGCCCCCGAGGGGACGCGGGCTCACTGTATGTGTAGGGAAACAGGAAGGGGATGGGAAAAGGGAACGCGAAGGGGTGCGCCGCAGGCTCAGGGGTCTCACTTCCGGGGGCACGCTCAATGGCATGCGCTTGTCAATTGTCAATTGTTTTTGTATTTTTGTATTTTATGGGCGCGCACACACTAGCAGAGCATCAACCGTCCGGCGTAGCCTAACCCCGTAGGACAGCCACCCGCAAACTCGGCAAATCAGTATCAAAACCCAAGCCACAGAGTGGCCGGGGCGAGCGGGGCCCTCCGGGGGGTGGGCGGGGCAGCACGCTGACCACTCAGCGCAGCGAGCGCCAGCGAGGTTCCTTCCTTGAGCGCAACGTGCGCCAACTGTGGACCGCCAGGCAATCAGCGTGCCGCCGTTGCCCATCCCAGCAGGGGGGGCACCCTGGTCAGTAGTCGTCCCGTATTGGGCAGCTTCGTAGAAGCGGGGTCGTGGCTGGCGGTCGCAGCCGCATGCGCTGCGCATGGGCGCGCGGCGCCCGAGGGGACGCCGGCACGCACGCCACGACGACCGCAGCGACGCGGCACTTGGCGTCCCATTTGAGGCGAGTTTCCCAAATGTTAATGAGTTCGATCAAGCACATTTGAGAGGGGCTTTGGTCTAGTGGCATGATTCTCGCTTTGGGTGCAAGAGGTCGCGGGTTCGATTCCCGCAAGCCCCCTTTTTGATACTCCGTCACTCAGGCTGTTATATCGTAACTCGGTCAGATTATCGGTAACTAACCCCCGGACGCCTCCGGATCATTTAATTTATAGGAATCGGGAATTTACCAAACAATCGTAAAAACTGCTGCGATAAGTTTCGTCGATACTGTACGTGCGGTTTGCCTTTGCGTATAACTATCATTTTGACCCCCCCCCCGCAAAGATGAGCGCAATAGCCGAAAATATCCCGTCGGACCCCCCCGCAATAGGGGGTTCGATTATCCGGCAGTGGAGCCGATTGGCTCGGCTCGGTTTGAAGCCGATCGGCTAGGCTCGGTTCCAATTGGCTTCAAAACCTACGCAAGCGTTCATTCCAGCCACAAAATGTCGTCCTCGACACGATGACGAGCCCTGCTACTAGTGCAGCCTGTGGCATACACGCATGCCCTCGCTCCCCATGCAGAATGTGCCATGCGCCCATGCAACATCTGCAACATCTCCCCCCCTCCACACACACACATGAGAGCCCAACCTCCTGAACACAGCTCTGCCTCTGACACTGAGTAGTGCTCTGGAGCACTGCCACTGCCACTGAGTAGCTTGCTGACTGCCATTTGTCTCACAGCGCACGCGCCGTGTGTGTTTTGTACAGCCCTCCACCCCCACACACCTGTGCCTGTTGACCATGTTGACCTAGAGAGGTGCCATTGGGGCTGTTAGAGCTGTTGTAACACGCTGGATATTTTTCAGGAGCGCTCAAGCATTAGAAGGACCAGAACGGGTGATGTGACCATGCGGCCATCCCCACCCAACCTGGGCCCATCCCAGGGGGAAAAGTGGCCAAAACGGGCAACGCCAAACTTTGGGAATTTCTTGTGGCTTCCCCGGTTGACCAAATCCGCTTTTGACGAGTGCTTTTTAGTTGCCGCCAATCTCATTTAGACGCATGCGTCGTGGGTGACCGTGGCTTGGAGAGACGGTGAAATGCGGAATGAAACCGTTAGGCGTCGTAAACGTTACCGAGACGTGTAACGTTTGACCTTAAACGATTTCGTTCCGCATTTCACCGTCTCTCCAAGCCACGGCCCCCCGCGAAGCATGCATCTAAATGAGATTGGCGGCAACTAAAAAGCACCCGTCAAAAGTGGATTTGGTCCAGAGGCGACGCCGAAAAACATGCCGAAAGTTTGATGTCGCCCAGCACAGCGACCCCGGTAACGCGGCACGGCAGGGGACCCGGCCCCTCGTGAAGTTCATGCTACGGTTATGATCCAGCGGTAGGAGGCGTCGCGGGGGGCTGGCTCCCCGCAGCGGCGCGGCAGGGGGTTGGGTGCGACTGCTGCATGGCGCTCCGCGAGGCCCGTGACGGCCCCACGACGTATCCCAGCCCACGCTCTCGACACGCATGTCTATATTACGTGTCGAGAAGGCATTCTGCACGCGATGGGTTCGTTTTGTCGACTTTGGAATTTTGGGTGTGGCCACAGTTTGGTCACAGGTTGGGTGGGGATGGCCATGCGCAGTCCAGCGAAATAAATGGTCAAAGGCCCCGCGGCTGAATAAACAATTCATTTAAGGCCCGAAATTGGATAAAAAAATTACAATTTCGACCCCTCCCGCGAAGGCAAGTGATATGGACGGTAAGTCCTATCGAAGACAAAAAACAAAGTTCCTGCTTCAAGATAATGTGCCTCGGGCAGGGCCTCCAGTGTCAATTAATTTTGTATATTTTCGGCCACCGATACAGGCTTGCCGAGTTTACGGTATCCATCATCACCCCCCCCCTAAAACCTGGGGTGCAGGTGGACGGCCTGTCAATCGGCGACAAGAGTACTCCTAGTGCTCTTCCACACAAACCCCTCAACCCCCAACTTTCACCCACGAGGCCTCCGTCGGACTGTTACATCGACCCGTTAACCACACTTGCCGTGCAGGTGGACGGCAACCGGGTAGCACCGGGTAGCACCGGGTAGCACCATTGCATCGACACCTTCCCTCCAACCCGGCACCACCCAAACCCCCCAAACTTGGCGTGCAGGTGGAGGATCTGTCGATCGGCAACCGCTTCGTACCAGTGGTGTCCATAAGGAAACCGAGAATGTCCTGTTTGGCCCCGTGATATTGAAGGGAACATGCCGAATTGCTCCCGCAGGGAGTGCTTTTTTTGGCGGAAAAGTGTGAAATTGCCTATTTTCACACTTTTCGGAGCGAAATTCCCGTGATTCGCCCCCGCAGTTTCCCCCCCAAATTGGCGTTTTGCCGCCTTAGCGGGGGCTGTGGGGGCTGCGGGGGCGCTAAGGACATCACTGCTTCGTACCGTGCCGTGCGTCACCAACTTCCAGACACCTTCTCACCACCCCAAACCCTCGTTTCCATTCCGCCTACGCCCGAAAAACTTGGTGTCCAGGTGGACGGCCTGTCGATCGGCGACAGAGTAGTGCCGCTGGAGGCGTGCGTCGGCACGTGGCGGTCTGTCGGCACTTTCCCGGTAGCTTCCTTCCACCGCGTACAAAGCGACATTTCGCTCGAGGCGGCGGCGACGCTGTGCATCAAGTGAGTACGTGCGGATGTGTGTGTGTGTGTGTGCGTGTGTGTGTGTGTGTGTGTGTGTGTGTGTGTGTGTGTGTGTCTGCGTGTGTGCGTGCTTGTTTGTGCACTTGGTCAGTCGGCACCTTCCCGACAGCTTCCTTCCACCACGTGCGAAGCGACATCCCGCTGGAGGCGGCAGCGACGCTGTGCATCAAGTGAGTAAAATCCAGTGGTGTCGTTAGTACCGTGAAACCGGGACATTTGTGGGGAAACTGCAGGGGCGAATCGCGAGAGTTTCGCTCAGGAAAGTGTGGAACTCGACCAATCCCACACTTTGGGGCAAAACATCGTCGTCTGTGGGGGCCATTCGGCATGTTCCCTCCGATGTTGCGGGGTCAAACAAAAGAAATCGGTTTCCTCAAGGACACCACTGGTAAAATCTTTGTGCCCTGAATCCTGAACCCTCAACCCTAATAAGAGGTTGAGACATCCCCAAACCCCAGGAGCCGCAACCCTAACTGGTGGTCGATTTTACAGTCTTGTTGGACGCCTGTAATGGCGTATTAGACTTGTGCTTGCGCACTCGATCCCTGAGGCAGGCAGATACTATCACCTGCACTAGTCCACTGAGTGGATATACATTGACTGTATCCATCCCACAAGCTCTAGTACATCTGGTCGCGCCATGCGACTCAGTCTGCGTCTCGGTCTGTGTGGATGTGTGTGTGGGGGGGGGAGGTGTGTGTCTTTGTGTGTGTTTGTCTTTGTGTGTGTGTGTGTGCGCGCACGCGCGTTTGCGCCTGCGCGTGTGTGTGCGCGTATCCGTGTCGACTGTGTGTTTCCACCCTGACTGCGTTGTGCCCTATGCCCTATGCCCTGTGCCCTGTGCCCTGTGCCCTGCGCCCTGTGCCCTGCGCCCTGCGCCCTTTCCTCTGTGCCCTGTGCCCTGCAGCCTGCCATCTGCCCTGCTCGAGCGCTTTGCCCTATGCCCTGTGCCCTGATGCTGTTGGATGCTACACCCAGGGACACCAACTAAAGGTGACCACGTGACCTGCGCCCTGTGCCCTGTGCCCCGCAGCCCGCCATCTGCGCTCGCGATGCTCGAGCGCTTTGTGACGATGTCGCCCGGTGACGTGGTGGTGCAGGTGCGGCGGGGGGCTGGCGGGAGGTTTTAGAACCGTGTAGCCTCACAAGCGTATGCTCCCGCACCCCGCTGGATCGGGGTGTGGATTCGATGGAAGGTGGGAGGGTGAGAGGGTGAGGGAGAGAGAGAGAGGAAGAGAGGGAGAGTGGGAGAGGGAGAGAGGGAGAGTGAGAGAGAAAGAGAAGGAGAGAGAGAGTGGTCCTCGTGTCGGTCGCGTCGCTCGCCCAGATTGAGCAGGCAACCTCCCTGTAGGTGGGAAGGTGGGAGATTCAGAGAGGCTGAGAGACCAACAGATTGAGAGGTCGGAAGGATTGGGAGGGAGGGAGAGCGAGTGAGAGAGAGAGAGAGGGAGAGAGGGAGTGAGAGAGACCGTGTCAGTGGCGTCGCTGGTCGAGGTTGAGCAGGCGATATTTTTTTTACTGTTGGCGGTCGCGCGCCAGCCCACCTTTGATGTTGTGGACTTTGTGCGATTCGCACTAAAGCTCTCCTTTTTGCTCTGGGACTCCACGCTGGCAGGCAGCCTGCTGGTGCTACCGCCCCTCACAAGTAATTGTTAGGGCCAGAACTGGACTTGGGTCTAGGCGGTGGCACTAGGACTAGAAGGTAGTCTTCTCTGGAAAGCCGATGTAACTGTAACTGTAACCGTGCGACTCGCAGCCGCTAGCGCTCGTGTGCCTCTGGAAAGGTCTCCGACCCATCTCTTCCTCCGCACTCATTCCTGCCCCCCTCCACGCGACCTCCCGCTCCCACACGCACGCACACATGCACACAGAATGGGGCCACCAGCGCCGTCGGCCGATTCATCCAGCGTGCTGCATCGGTGGGGTACCGCACTGCCCCCTCTTCCCACCCGTGCGACAGCACACACACACATACACACACCACCATCACAAGCACACACAAAAACACGCACACACACGCACACACAGAACGGGGCCACCAGCGCTGTCGGCCGATGCGTCATCCAGCTCGCGGCGTCGATGGGGCTGCGCAGTGTCGCCGTTATTCGCCCGCGCGACAACTGGGACGAGGTGACGATGGCCAGATTGAGGGTTTTGAGTAAAGGGGTGAAACGTGTCGGGTTAAAACGCGAGCGGCCACCGAGGCCTTTGGTCCTGGCTTTAGCACAGTGGTGTGGAGGAAGCGGTTTCGAAGGGGCTGCGCACCGTTGCCGTCATTCGCCCGAGAGACAACTGGGACGAGGTGATGATGATCAGTCCTAGATTTCAGTGTTTGGCTTGTATGGTCCTAGCTAGCAGAGTGGTGGGCGGCGGGAGTCAGCCGGGAATGCCAGAGATCCTACGCTGGGCTGTGCATAGCCGCCGTCATAGGCCCCCGCGACCATTGGGATGAGGTATGATCAGGCGCTGCTGTACATTTGATAGTTAATGGAACTTCCGTCCAGGGTTTGTGCCTTCGCGATTATGTACTGTCTAGGAGCGCCCCGCAAAGCCTTTTTAACGCCGAATACGCGATTTGGGACTTCAAATCGACGTTAAACGACGAAAACGATCCGCGCGGCGCGATCAAACAATGATTTTTTCGACCACCACGCGAAGGCTCAGGCCCTGTACGGTAAGTGGCATGTGTGCACCCTCCCGCAAGTGCGGCGCGAGGCACAAAAACTTGAAGTAATTCGGTCCTGTAGCTCAAGTCTCACATCTCAGGTACAAAGGGCCCTGCGCGCCGAGCAGTGTCTTATGTACGCCTTTAGAGATGTCCCTGACTGCAACATCCATCTCCCCTCCCCCCCCCGCCCAAGCGTAACTTCTGTGTGCGCACCTCGCCCTGCATCATTCCAGGTAGCAGCAGAGCTCCAGGGCCTCGGTGCGAGCGTCGGCACGACGCTGACTACATGAAAAATGTGTGGAATCCACACATGCAACTGAAATAGCTGCGCCCTGCATTGTTCCCCGGGTAGCAGCAGAGCTCCGGGGCCTCGGTGCGAGCGTCGGCACGACAACATGCAACATGTGTGGAACCCTCACGTCCATGCTCCCGCTCCGTGGCGCGTACATGCAACACCCGTAAAACCTGCGCCTCGCCTCCGGCATCGCTCCTCAGGTAGCGGCAGAGCTCAAGGGCCTCGGTGCGAGCGTCGTCACGACCGACGCGGGTCTGCGCGAAGCGATGAGTGAGTGAAATGTGTGTGTGTGTGTGTGTGTGGCCTCCCCCAGTGAACCTCCCCCCAGGGCGGGCCAAAAAGCGGCCAAACTGCAAACCCTAAAGTTTTCGTTTTTTTTCTCGGCCGTGAGGCAGTCAAACGCAGCACTCCCGACGTAATTCGCTCGCCGATTTGTTCATATCGACACCTTCGTCGTGGGAGACTGTGCGGTGGAGAGACGGCGAAATGCGGGGCAAAACGGCTAAGAACATGGTGTTTTTTCGACACCGTCTCATTCGTTCCAAGCCATTTCGCCCCGCATTTCGCCGTCTCTCCACCGCACAGTCTCACACGACAAAGGCGTCGATATGAACATATCGGCAAGCGAATTACTGCGCTAAGTCGCGCGGAGAGGTGGATCGGCCAGCAGGTGGCGGAGGCGCAAGACATGCTACGCAAGAAGAATCTGCGCCAGTTTGCGCGCGCGTGCAACATGCTGGCGGGCCGCAGCCGCAGCCATCAGATCCCTCCTGCCATGCGGGACGTCTCGGGCGCGCTGCACAGCGGTCCAGACGGGGTGCTGAAGGCCATAACAGAGTCATTCGACAAGCTATATGGCGGGGAGACCAAGCTCAGCGGCGAGACCCTGAACCAGCTGGAGAACGATGTAGCGGCGTTTGAGCTCACACGCGCCACAGAGGTGGACGAGGCGCACGGGCGCCCCCCTGACCTGGCTGAGACGGAGGCGTGTGTGCGAGCGTTGCGCTCGGCCGCCGCTCCGGGCGTGACCAGCTGGACGCCATGCTGTTGCGGTGCCCACCTGCCATCGCATGGCTCCACCGGGTCATCATCGCCGTATGCCGGTCGGGGAGAGCCCCGAGGGAATGGAAAACTGCTATTATCACACCGTTATATAAGGGGAAGGGTCCGCGTGACTCCCATGGTAACTACCGCGGTATAAGCCTTCTCTCTATTGCCGGGAAAGTGTACGCTGCCATACTTCTGCACCGCGCCTCCTTGCAGGTTGATGGTCAGTTGCATGAGGCTCAGTGTGGTTTCAGAAAAAGCAGAGGCTCTGTTGATGCGATTTTTACTCTGCGCTCGCTGAGCGCGGCACATGTCGAGTAAAAACAATGCATGGCTGTGAAAAAGGCGCTAGACATGATGCCAGAGGGGGCTGGCGTGTCAGTCGTGACCCGAGCCGGCGGCTCTGTGTTGTCGTCGTCGGTTGAGCGCATAGTAATGCTGATGTATGCGATTTATGTCTGTTCTCGCATGACCCAGCTCAGTTGGCGCTTATGCTGAAAATCCTTGACAAAGTGTCATCTAGCTTTGGCATGCAAATCAACGCCGCCAAGACAGAAGTGATGATTTTGCCAGCAGATTTTGACGCGGATTTGCCCACGTTTGCGCTGACTGGTGGTGAAGTGAAGACCGTCTCTGCATTTAAGTATCTAGGAGTTGGATAACACAGAGTGGTGGTGTGGAAAAGGAGATCGGTGTGCGTGTCGGTCGCGCGCTTGGCGTGTTTGCGTCTTTCGATAAGATTTGGGCCAGCAAGAAGATGCAAGTGCAGTCTAAGATGCGGTTTACAACACTTTCGTGCTGCCCCACTTTCTGTACGGCTGCGAAACATGGGCCCCTACTAAAACACAACTGACTCAATTGGAGGTTGCCCACTCTAACTGCCTTCGTCGCATTCTGGGTGTGCGCCTGGGCGACCGGCACAGATTAACTTATATTCGGCAGGCGTGCGACACTGAGCCAATTGAGAGCCTTGTGGCAAAGCGATCAATGCAGTGGCTAGGCCATGTGATGCGCATGCCGGCTACTCGTCTTCCTCGTACAACTTTTGACTGCACAATGGATGTGGCTCGGCAGCAAGGCCGGCCTCCAGCCTCCTCCCGACACTATTTTCTTAAGCTACTGATTCAGCAGCTAGGCGAAATTAGTGGCACTCGTTCTGATTGGAAGACTTTTTCGGACACGGCGGTTGAGCGTGCTCAGGATAGGGTCGGGTGGAGAGCCGTGGTGTACGGTCCGGCTGCCCCTCAGGCGCCGGCCCTCCACCACGGCGGTCAAGTAGATTGGCAAGCGCCACTTGACCCCCTATTCCCTAGAAGCAGTTAGGACCTATTTTGGAGGCGTCGCACAATAGCTCTCCTTTTTGCTCTGGGACTACACGTTGGCAGGCAGCCGGCTGGTGGCTACCGCCCCTCACAAGTAATTGTTAGGGCCAAAACTGGACTTGGGTCTAGGCGGTGGTACTAGGACTAGAGGTAGTCTTTGCTGGAAAGCCGATGTAACTGTAAGTCACGCGGTGATTGCCTGTGCGCGACGCCCAATGAAGTTAATCTCGGCATGCACCAAAAGCAGGCGCCTCGCCACGCCCCACGGGGACCAGCCCTCCGCCAGGGTCATGTTATTGGTGGTACGCATCAGTAGGGGGCGTCGCGAGGGGGCCGGAGGGGCACGCAGAGAGTTTGGCCATTGGAGGGTTGCATGGGGTCGTGACAGATGCCGTCATGCGGCGGCCCACGACGCCTCCCACCACACGCCGTCGACATGCATGCGTAGATCATGTAAATGAAAGGCAATCCCGCATGCGGGGAGCAGCGAACGAGGCCGTTTCACGTTTTTGTGTTGCCGTTTTTTGGCTAGATGTTCACTGGGGGAGGCTGTGTGGGGGGGGGGGTGGATGTTCCGTTTTGTGTGGGGGGGTGCGGGTGGATATTCCGTTTTCTGTGTTTTGAGTTGTGTGTGTGTGTGTGTCACCAGCGTGGGGCCCGTAACTGTAACCTCCCGTAACCGTAACCTCCCGTAACGTTACGGGGCTTTCGGGCCATCCCTCGAAAAGTTCCCTTTAACACCCCGTAACCCGAGAAAGGTGTGGAACAGTGTGAATGTGTGCGCCCCACATCGTTGACTGGCCCCGAAAGGCGTTGACTCGGGGTTACGGGAGGGATTACGGGAGGGTTACGGAAAGGGCTCCGAGGGTTACGGGGTACGGGCCACGCGGTGTGGGGTTACGGGCCCCACGCTGTGTGTCACCCCCTGGCACCAGCACCTGCGGGCAACCTAGCCTCACCCGCCCCTGCAAGGGCGCGCACTGGCAGGACCCACGCACAGCGCACCCTGGCACTTGTCCCCCACAGTGCGCATGTGAACCCCGACTATGTGTGTGTGTGTGTGTGTGTGTGTGTGTGTGTGCGCGGGCGTTGTTACGACACCGGCCTGCACGGCGCGAGGAATGGGTTGGCCGCTTGTGCGTGTGTGCGCGTGTGTGTGTGTGACATCACGACTGGCGCGGGTCTGCGCAGAGCGATGAGTGAGTGGCGCATGCAAATACGCATGCACACATGCACAAACACGTGCGCGTCCATACGCGTTCACACAATCTCGTGCACACACACACATACACACACTTTTCGAACACACACATTTACACACACAAACGCATATACAAAACACACACACGCACACGCACGCAGAGGCCGACTTCCTCCCCCTCATGTTCCTCGGACTGAACTGTGTCGAATAAAGCAACCCACGAACACCCACACACACCAGAAACAGTAACAGTAACAGTAACACGGGGTTTCCAGCTAAGCAGGCTACTCTTCTACTAGAGACACCCGCAGATACTCCAGCACACTTAAGTACTAGAGTACCGCCGGCTCCCGGCCGATAGACTACCGCTCCCGCCGGCTAGACTACCCCAAACAGCGGTCTCTGAGAGACATGTCTGGCAAGGAGCAAATAGGAGAGGACCTTCCTCAGGGTCACAGTAGTGGCCTTGTGGCCAGTCAAGCCGGCAGAGCCGACTGGCGCTGACTGGAACGGTCCCCGCCTGGCAGTGCATGGCTGTCCAGCTCTCGTTTGCATGGGGCTCAGCCGGCGCCCCATGCCTCATGCATGGCCAGGTCCCACCCTCCAGGGGTGCATGGACGACAGAGTTGTCATGGAGGCTGCCTGAAGACCTTCCAACGCCAGTCACCGGCAGACGAGCGACCCCGAGGATGAGTGCGGTGACGAACGCTGCGATTGGTGAAGCGGATTTACTCGGTGTTGCCTCGGTGGTCACCACCGCTGAAGCCGTGATGGTAGCCCGCCTCCACGGGCAGCCATCTTGACCAATGTCCAGCATGCATTGACGGGCGCCAGCTCCTCCGCTCGTCGATCAACTCGTCGAGATCGGTGCCGCATGGCGTCCTGCATGGGGGGAGGATAAGGGCCGTCTCCCAGCACGGGCCGCGGCAGCGCCGCGGCTACTCGCCAAGCCATGGCAGCGCCGGGCAAGCCGCTCCTGAAGTGTTCCACCGAGGGGCAGTCTAGCAGGAGCCGGGCCAGTCGTATTTTACCCCGCTCACGCACACACACACACACACACACGCGCGCGCGCAGAGACCGCCTCCCTCCCCCCCGCCTCCCTCAGACTGAACCGTGTCGGATGAAGCACTCCACAACCACCCACAACCACCCACAACCACCAGAAACCGACAAAGCGGCACACATTCCGCCCACACGCGCGCACACACGCACGCACACACACACACACGCACGCAGGGACCGCCTCCCTCCCCCCCGCCTCCCTCGGACTGAACCGTGTCGGATTAAGCACTCCACAACCACCCACAACCACCCACAACCACCACAAACCGACATAGCGACACACACACACTGCCCACACGCGCGCGCACACACTCACACACACACGCGCGCGCAGAGACCGCCGCCCTCCCACCCGCCGCCCTCGGCCTGAACTGTGTCGGCGGAAACAGCGCCGTCGCTGTCGCGCGTTCGCTGAGAGACGGAGCCACCCTCGTCACGTATGGGGGCATGAGCATGGAGCCGGTGCCGGCGCCTACGGGCCTGCTCATTTTCAAGGTGTGTGGGGGGGAGAGTGTGTGTGTGTGTGCGTGTGTGTGTGTGTGTGTGTGCGTGTGTGCGTGTGGGAGAGCCACCCTTGTCAAGTGTGGAGGCATGAGCATGGAGCCGGTGCCGGCGCCAACGGGCCTGCTCATTTTCAAGGTACGAAGTGCACAAACAAATGCATACGCGCGCGCACACACACACACATATACATGCATGCGCGCGTGCACAGACACACATGCACACACACACACACACACATGCGCACATAGGACATCACCTTCCGAGGTTTCTGGCTGAGCGGCCGTCTGGCGAAGGAGCAGGTGTGTGCGTGCTGTGCTTGTGCGTGCGTGGACGTGCGTACACGTGCGTGTGTGTGCATGTAGGATTGTGTGTGTGTGCGTGTATGCGTTAGCGCGTGCGTATGTGTCTGTATGTGTGTCCGTGCACGTGTGTGTGTTTGTGCACGTGAGTGTGTGTGTGTGGGCGTGTGTGTGTGTGTGTGTGCACTGCGTGTGTGTGTGCATGCCCGTGCGTGTTTGTGCTCGCTGTGCATGCGTGTGCGTGCACGTGCACGTGCGTGTGTGTGTGCGTGCACGTGTTGCGCACACACCGTTTTTCGTCCCACGCTCACACACACATGCACACAATGAGTAAAACGATACAAAATGCATGACGCTTGGCACCGCAAGGCAAGGCAGCCGTGATCTCAACCCTTGAACCCCTACCCTTGACTCCTGAACCCCCAACTTGTCTTACACTCGAAACTTGTTTTAAACCCCTTAACCTCAGGGCCCTGCCGGCAAGGCAGCCGCGCTCGACCGACTGGCAAACCTCATCGCCGACGGCAAGCTCAGCACAGGGTGAGTGGTTTAGGGTTTGGGGCTTGGGGGCTCTGTGGCGCATGTGTTGTTGGTCAACAAGAGACTGTGTTTTAGCTCTCTGCGCTCGACTGACTGGCTGCCTTATTGCAGCCGGCTATCTGAGCACAGGGTGAGGGTGAAGGGTTTAGGATTACGGGTTTAGGGGTTGTGAGTTTGGGGTTTGGGATTTGAGCGTTTTTGATTCGAGAGCTGCTGGGCAAACACGTCTCATCTGCTGGCAGCCGCGCTCGACCGACTGGCAGACCTTATGGCCGACGGCTAGCTGAGCACAGGGTGAGGGTTTAGGGTTTGGGGCTTTCGGGCTTTGGGGCATGGAGCTTTGGGGCTCTGTGACGCAGGTGTTGTTGGGAAACACGAGACTGTGTTGGATCTCTGCACTCGACCGGCTGGCGGGCCTCATCGCCGACGGCGAGCTGAGCACAGGGTGAGGGTTTAGGGTTTGGGGCTTTCGGGCTTTCGGGCTTGGGGGCATGGGGCTTTGGGGCTCTGTGACGCAGGTGTTGTTGGGAAACACGAGACTGTGTTGGATCTCTGCGCTCGACCGGCTGGCAGGCCTCATCGCCGACGGCAAGCTGAGCACAGGGTGAGGGTTTGGGGCTTTGGGGCTTTCGGACTTGGGGGCATGGGGCTTTGGGGCTCTGTGACGCAGGTGTTGTTGGGAAACACGAGACTGTGTTGGATCTCTGCGCTCGACCGGCTGGCAGACCTCATCGCCGATGGCGAGCTGAGCACAGGGTGAGGGTTTAGGGTTTGGGGCTTTCGGGCTTTCGGGCTTTGGGGCATGGGGCTTTGGGGCTCTGTGACGCAGGTGTTGTTGGGAAACACGAGACTGTGTTGGATCTCTGCGCTCGACCGGCTGGCAGACCTCATCGCCGATGGCGAGCTGAGCACAGGGTGAGGGTTTAGGGTTTGGGGCTTCGGGCTTTCGGGCTTTGGGGCATGGGGCTTTGGGGCTCTGTGACGCAGGTGTTGTTGGGAAACACGAGACTGTGTTGGATCTCTGCGCTCGACCGGCTGGCAGGCCTCATCGCCGACGGTGAGCTGAGCACAGGGTGAGGGTTTAGGGTTTGGGGCTTTGGGGCTTTGGGGGATGGGGCTTTGGGGCTCTGTGATGCAGGTGTTGTTGGGAAACACGAGACTGTGTTGGATCTCTGCGCTCGACCGGCTGGCAGACCTCATCGCCGATGGCGAGCTGAGCACAGGGTGAGGGTTTAGGGTTTGGGGCTTTCGGGCTTTCGGGCTTTGGGGCATGGAGCTTTGGGGCTCTGTGACGCAGGTGTTGTTGGGAAACACGAGACTGTGTTGGATCTCTGCACTCGACCGGCTGGCGGGCCTCATCGCCGACGGCGAGCTGAGCACAGGGTGAGGGTTTAGGGTTTGGGGCTTTCGGGCTTTCGGGCTTGGGGGCATGGGGCTTTGGGGCTCTGTGACGCAGGTGTTGTTGGGAAACACGAGACTGTGTTGGATCTCTGCGCTCGACCGGCTGGCAGGCCTCATCGCCGACGGCGAGCTGAGCACAGGGTGAGGGTTTGGGGCTTTGGGGCTTTCGGACTTGGGGGCATGGGGCTTTGGGGCTCTGTGACGCAGGTGTTGTTGGGAAACACGAGACTGTGTTGGATCTCTGCGCTCGACCGGCTGGCAGACCTCATCGCCGATGGCGAGCTGAGCACAGGGTGAGGGTTTAGGGTTTGGGGCTATCGGGCTTTCGGGCTTTGGGGCATGGGGCTTTGGGGCTCTGTGACGCAGGTGTTGTTGGGAAACACGAGACTGTGTTGGATCTCTGCGCTCGTCCGGCTGGCAGGCCTCATCTCTGACGGCAAGCTGAGCACAGGGTGAGGGTTTAGGGTTTGGGGCTTTGGGGCTTTGGGGGATGGGGCTTTGGGGCTCTGTGATGCAGGTGTTGTTGGGAAACACGAGACTGTGTTGGATCTCTGCGCTCGACCGGCTGGCAGACCTCATCGCCGACGGCGAGCTGAGCACAGGGTGAGGGTTTAGGGTTTGGGGCTTTGGGGCTTTGGGGCATGGGGCTTTGGGGCTCTGTGATGCAGGTGTTGTTGGGAAACACGAGACTGTGTTGGATCTCTGCGCTCGACCGGCTGGCAGACCTCATCGCCGATGGCGAGCTGAGCACAGGGTGAGGGTTTAGGGTTTGGGGCCTTCGGGCTTGGGGGCTTGGGGGCTTGGGGGCTTTGGGCTCTGTGACACAGGTGTTGTTGCTCAACAAGAGACTGTGTTGGCTCTCTGCGCTCGACCAACTGGCAGGCCTCATTGCAGAGACGGTGAGCTGAGCACGGGGTGAGGGTTTAGGATTTGGGGCTTTGGGGCTTTGGGGCTTTGGGGCATGGGGCTTTGGGGCTCTGTGACGCAGGTGTTGTTGGGAAACACGAGACTGTGTTGGATCTCTGCGCTCGACCGACTGGCAGACCTCATCGCCGATGGCGAGCTGAGCACAGGGTGAGGGTTTAGGGTTTGGGGCTTTCGGGCTTTCGGGCTTTGGGGCATGGGGCTTTGGGGCTCTGTGACGCAGGTGTTGTTGGGAAACACGAGACTGTGTTGGATCTCTTCGCTCGACCGGCTGGCAGGCCTCATTGCCGACGGCGAGCTGAGCACAGGGTGAGGGTTTAGGGTTTGGGGCTTTGGGGCTTTGGGGCATGGGGCTTTGGGGCTCTTTGATGCAGGTGTTGTTGGGAAACACGAGACTGTGTTGGATCTCTGCGCTCGACCGACTGGCAGACCTCATCGCCGATGGCGAGCTGAGCACAGGGTGAGGGTTTAGGGTTTGGGGCCTTCGGGCTTGGGGGCTTGGGGGCTTTGGGCTCTGTGACACAGGTGTTGTTCCTCAACAAGAGACTGTGTTGGCTCTCTGCGCTCGACCGACTGGCAGGCCTCATTGCAGAGACGGTGAGCTGAGCACGGGGTGAGGGTTTAGGGTTTGGGTCTTTCGGGCTTTCGGGCTTTGGGGCATGGGGCTTTGGGGCTCTGTGACGCAGGTGTTGTTGGGAAACACGAGACCGTGTTGGACTCTGCGCTCGTCCGGCTGGCAGGCCTCATCCCTGACGGCAAGCTGAGCATAGGGTGAGGGTTTAGGGTTTGGGGCTTTGGGGCTTTGGGGCTTTGGGGCATGGGGCTTTGGGGCTCTGTGACACAGGTGTTGTTGGTCAACAAGAGACTGTGTTGGCTCTCTGCGCTCGACCGACTGGCAGGCCTCATTGCAGAGACGGTGAGCTGAGCACGGGGTGAGGGTTGGGGTTGAATTTACGGTTTGGGGCTTTTGGTACTTTTTGACGCGGGTGGTGCTGGGCAACGACTGTTTTCAGCACGGGTTGAGTGATTTGGGCATTGGCCGTTGACCATGTGCCTTTGACCATTGACCGTTGACCGGCTGGCAGACGTCATCGCCAATGGCATGTTCAGCACAGGGTGGGTGGTTTGGGCGTTGGCCGTTGACCGTTGACTGGAGGACAGAACAACATGGCACATGGCATATGCATGGCATGCATGGCGTTGTTTGGCAGTTGTTGGGAAACTGGACATGGGCTCTGTGCAAGACCGGCTGGTGGAGGTCAGTGTAGAAAGAAGGCTTGGCACGTGAGCGGCATAACAAAAAAAACGCACACGCACTCACACACACACACATACCCCCCCCCCTCTCCCCCTCACACATGTGTGCAGGCCCACGCGGCGGTTCCCGCTGTCCAGCTGTCAGGAGGCTCTAGAGTACCACCCACCCACCCACCACACACACATAAACACACACACACACACATACACACTCGTGCACAGGCCCACGTGGCTATTCCCGCTGTCCAGCTGGCAGGAGGCTCTAGATTTCCACCCATCCACCCACCCACCCCGTGCGCACACACACACACACACACAAACGCACACACACACACTTACACACTACCCCCCTCCCCCCCTCCCCCCCTCACACACGTGCACAGGCCCACGCGGCGGTTTCCCCTGTCAAGATGGTAAGCGGCTCTAGAGTTCTACCCAACCACCCACCCCGTGCTCACACATACACACACACGCATACAAAAAAACGCGCGCGCACACACACACACACACACACAACACACACACATACAAAAACGCACACACACACACACACACACACCTTCACACGTGCGCAGGCCCACGCGGCGCTTCCCGCTGTCCAACTGGCAGGAGGCGCTCGCGTACTACCACACCGACCGCCGCCCAGCAAAGGTGCTGCTGCAGCCGTGAATCTCCGTCGGGGAAGCATGTCTGCTCCTTGGTGGAGTTAGTTAGCGATGATGGTAGCCAGACTCGCGAGGCGGCTCCATCAGTCCCATGCCCTGAGGGTGCGTATTGTCAACTGTAGACTGTAAGCTGCAGTTCGCGCTGTCTGCAGTGCGTGTGTGTCGACGGCGTGAATAGCGGCGCGGGGCGTGAACTGGGGGTGCAGTGAGTGCCTGGTCTAGTTGTGGCGTCCCTGTAAAGCTGAGCATCTGGTGTTGCAACTGGTGTTGCACGCGAGTCGTGAGTCAGGGCCATGGACACCTTGACTTAGGACTAAGAGGCCTCTGCTGGATGCCTCTGCTGGGAGCCAACTGCCGACCAGCAGGTGTGCTGCTTCTATCAGGTGACAGGAGGCACCTGAGAGGAGGCACTGGCAAACTACTGCTCGGAACGCCCAGTGCTTGCTACCGTGATCCTAGTTGGCTTGTCTCTCCTGATGCCTCTTCGTTTCCTACTGCGAGTTCGCTTCCGCTTGCACAGACGTGCCGTAACTGACGCCCCAGGGTCCACTGAGCGTGCGTGTAAAACTTGCAAAACCCGGCTGGTTTGTCTTCGCGATGCCTCTTCGTCTCCCACTGCGAGTTCGCTTCTGCTTGCACACTTGACGTGTGCCAGACAACGTGCCATCTGCCAGTGCGCGCACGAGATCATAGACGCCAGAGCGCGCTCCGCCTGGGGTGCCGCACGGCACAGCATTTCACGTTGAGAATCCGGGCAGCCGCCCTACAGCAGCGTGGCCCGACCACGTTTAGTTAGCGCAAGGCTGGAGATCGGCGGTTGCGTACCCAACCTAGGTTAAGGCTTTCGGCGTGAGACGTTGAGGTGCAGACAGGTGCACGGCGTTCGGGACGAACGGGCGGAGGCGATTTTTCCGGGTGAAAGTGTGGAATTTTCGATATTCACACTTTTCGAAGCGATTCTTCGGGCATCTGGGGGGCTTCGGGCTTCGACTTCGGGCCGAAATCCCTACGAAACCGGGAAGCCCTCTTAAGGAAAAACGAAAGGATGAATGATCCCAAGGAAACCCCTGGTGCACGCGCGCTCTAACACACCGTGCGGCGCGTTTCGAGGTACCCCAACACCACTGAAGCTCGACTGCAGACAACCCCTACATTACCAACCCAGGTCACGCGTGGCCAGCCGCACATGAGGTGCGACTTATACTGGCCTTGCTCGGACTGTCGCATTTGCCAGGCCAGTCACTGTCACTGAGTCACATGCCGACTATCGAATCCAATGCGCGGCATGCCATATATCTCATTACAATGCGCCAGACTGCGCCGTCACGGTGTTGTTGCTCTTCTCTGTAGTACTGTGTACTCCACTGTGTGTATAACTCTCTGTACTACTGTGTGCTCCATCGCCACCGATCAACTGGCGCTGCTTCGACATCATCGGGCATCTCCGCCGGGCGATGCTGTGGGCTGGCATGTGCCCAGAGGGGCTTGTTGGTCTCAAAAAGGTCCTAGAATCAGATGTGCTGTTTGCGTGCCGTTTGCTGCGAAGCCTACAGAAATTCAGTCTGATTATGAGCGCGTACCGCTAGTTGCTTTAAGAAGACAGGCTGTGGTTGGCCAGGTGGCGCAGCGCACGTGTCACAGCCTCCTGCACTGGTAGGCTGACGCGCTGCACGGCCTTGCGGGCTCCCCTATAAGAGCCCTCCTAGACGTGTAGTCTAAGCCTTAAATCGCGTCCCAGGGTCTTCCGGGCGTGTACGTGTAAAACCTGTAAAAAAAAACCAGCCTCCTGAACGTCCGCCGAGGTATCCGACCCCAGCAGCTGCAGGTTCTCACTCACATTCGTATCAATCAGCTTTTGCAGAGCGACTGCAGTACAGCTGTCGCTGCCGCCTGCACGTCTGCGGGCAAGTCTGGGGACTTGCACCAAAACACCACTCCCACCAGTTCTTTGTTCTTTGTTCTTAGAGGCGCTCCCAGCTGGGGTGTGGGTAGGTTCAGGTCCCGCGTTGCTGACGCCCGCGACTCTGCCCACAAGTCGGGCCCCAGCAGCTCCAGAAATAGGTATATAGTTATGAAGATGATGGCCGTTTTTTTAGCCTGGCTGCCTGGTGCTGCTGCCTGCCTGGTGCTGCTGCCTGGTGCACGTCCGTCGAGGAGTCAGGCTCCAAAAGCTTCACCAGAGTCGTCGCATCGTCGATGGCGGCCTGGTTCTGAGAATGGTCGGCAGACAAGTTGCCCAGCACTTGCACCTGCTGCTGCCCTCTGCACGCCTGCCCAGGATTCAGGATCCAGCAGCTACACTAGAGTGGGATGGCGGGAGCCTAGAGCTGCGATGGCGGCCTGGTTCTGAGCATGGTCGCTATCCAGGGTTCCAGGGTATCCAGAGCCGTCGCAGCTGCCTCCTGCACTTCTGCCGAAAAGTTGGGCCTCAACAGCTGCACCAACGCCGGAATGGCGCCAGCAGCAGCGGCAGCCGCCTGGTTCTGGGCGTGTTCGGAAGCCAGAGTGATCAGTACCCATGCTGCTGCATGCAGAACATCCGCGGGCGATGCAGGATCCAGCAGTCGCACCAGAGCTGGAATGGCGGCGGCCACCTGGTTCTGAGCGAGTCCGGAAGCCAGGAAGGCCAGTACCCATGCTGCTGCCTGCTGCGTCTGTGGCGGGGACCCAGGAACTAGAAGCTGAACCAGCAGCGAAATGGCGCCGGCTGCGGCAATGGCATCCTGAGCCTCAAAGCCTTCAGTATGGCTCCTACGTCTTAGATCGATTGCCGCGCGTGCCTGCATGTCGGGCGGGCTACTTGGCTGCAGCTCGTGCACGAGGCCTTCAAGCTCAACTGACGGCGGTGCTGCCAGCTGCGAGCACGTCGACCGCAGGCCGTCCACCTGATCGTGCAGGTCATCGCAGCCACGAATGTCGAGCTTCTGGAGCATGACGCCAGGGGAGTCAAGCTGCGGACCCGCAAGTTGCCAGCCAGCCAAAGCTCCTCGAGCGTATTGTTACACGCATCGAGCGGCGTCAGATCCGTCAGAGACACACAGCCAGGCACCCACAGGCACCTGAGCTGCGCACAGCTGCGAGCGACGTCAATGGAGCGCAGGTCGATGCAGCCGCTGAGGTCGAGCACTCGCAGCGTTGCTCCCACGCTCCCACTGAGCGCCGCCATGTCCCAGCCGTCGACTGGTTCCCTGGGTGGGTCCCAGTCGTGAAGCCCTGAGGAACAGCCACCCATAAGCAGCAGCACTGCAGTGACCAGCGTCTCGACCAGTGGCATGTCCACGGCAGCACTCGTTGACTCCCAGTATCCAGCGTCTCGAACAGGCGCCGTGAGGTGGCTGATGACAGGAGGCAGGACGGACGCGAGTATTGTCTCGAAATTCAGAACGGTTGGGACTCTGCCATGGAGCACTCCCAGCAGCCTGGCCAGGCCCGCCCCACAGATGTAGAGTGCCGCCATAACAGCGTCGGCCATGGAGGTCGCTGGTGTCTCCAGGCTCCACCACGCGTACACCGAGCTTCCCCGCCGCAGAACAATTCCTACCAAGCAGGACACACAGACGAACACGCGATGTAGGACGCGAGCAAATTGGCGAACGTCAACGCGGTCCGACCATGGCTGTGGCTCTGCCACGTGTGGGGCCTGCGCACATGCACATTCCCACATGTCAGTGCCTGTGCACGCGATCGGCATGCAGCACGCTGCTGCAAGTGTGCATGTGTATCACTGGCACTTGAGGTGTATGGGGCGTGATCGCAGATGTGCCATATGCGCGCGCCCATGCGCCCATGCGTCACCTGGCGCACGGTGAGGCTCGTCAGCGCAGCGAGCGTCGCCGTGGACAGCGGCGCAAGTGAGGCCGCGCTGCCTACGTTGAGCAGCGTGAGGTCGCGGACGGCAGGCCATCGCAGCAGGGCGGATGCGAGGTCGTTGGCAGATGCGCCAGAGCCTGGGCTCGCCACCATCTGGACCGCCGTATCTACCTGGCTGCGCATGCGCTTGCTCACGCCCCTCAGCGCGCGCTTGCTGTTGCGATCGAGGCACCCCATAGACGACCAAAGGTCCTTGTTGAAGAGGACGGAATCAGCACTCGCCATCACGTTGACACAGCCGAATTTTCGAGAGTGCGCGTGGTTGCAAGTGGTGGTGTGTTATGTGCGTTGTCTGTCGTCAGCCTTGTTTTGTGTGGAGTTGTGGAAGCTGGGGGGTCGGGCGCACGCAGCAGAGCCTCGGATTCCACAGGCGAATCCAATCACGCCGTAAGCCACCTTGCACCCGGAAAAGTCGGAGATTGGCCGATTCGGGCGGAGCTAACGTACACCACAAACACCTCAACGAGATTGCCGGCTGTTGGTAGGAACTCCCACTCTGTAAAGAGCGTGGGCGGCCCAGGTCCCCTACCGCAGCGGCAGCAAACGCTTGTCGCATGGCTCATACGCAGTGCCTCGCGTTGTGGTGTCTCTCAATACCACTGCTGCTGAGGTTCGGCATCAAGCACGCCCGACGCCATCACTCGCAGGTGCACTCGCGCGCAAGCACGCATACGCGCAGTGTCTCGAGTTGCGCTGTCTCCCACTTCTGCTGAGGTTTGGCATCAAACAGACACCACCACTTGCACGCGCGCGGGCTAGCCACGCGTGGGGGCTGTTGGATGGCGGATGGCACCTCCGTCTCACAAGTGTACGGAGGCAGCATGTGGCCCAGCAGCTCCATGCTACAGTTTCAAAATCCAATTCAATCCAATCTCCCCACACGCCCCTCTCCCCCTCCCCGACTGCCCACTCCGCGCAGCTCGGTGCTTTACCACGGCATCATCACAGCTTGCCCCCAGCTCCATCACAGCTACCTCCCAGCTTCCACCACAGCTTCCTCACAGCGTGGCCTTGCGGCGCGTGTAGCGCACGCGGCACGCCTTGGGCCCGATGACCTGCACAGTGATTTTGTTTTCAGTTTTTTAGTCACTTTCTGGGAGCCGGCGCGCTGACCAACATCCCGTTGACCGCCTTGACCGCTGCCTTAGCGTTGACCGCCGACCATCAAATATAGGGGTCCTCTAGGTCGTTTTCAAGCTCTTGACGAGATCTATCTGGTGGGATTGTCAGACCATCAAGCAACTTGGTTGGTTGAGCCCCATCCGATGGGATCGTCAGTAGCCAAATGGCTCCCAGGAGCCCAAAACAAAATGACTGGACATGCAAGTTCCGAGCGCGTGGGGCGAGCGATGGAGGCAGGCCAATCGTCAATAGCCAGATGGCTCAGCCGCGCGGGATATCCTAGTCGAGCACACACCCCTAGAGCCCCCCCCCCCCCCCCGGTCAGATCTGGGTCAGATGACGCTCGTGGAGCACCCATGCTCATGGTGTTACATACATACACGCAGCATGCACACGCACGCATACGTGCACCCACCATTGAGTTGTAGTCCGGCTCGGGCACGGGGTCCAGCAGCTCGAACTCGAAGTTGCGCATGAGCACCGACCAGATTGTCTTGATCTGAAAATACAAGAAAGAGAGAAGAGTGTGTGAGAGCGCGTGTGAGAGTGAGAAAGGCAGTGAGAGAGTAAGAGTTACTTCGGCTTTCCAGCAAAGACTACCTCTAGTCCTAGTACACCGCCTAGACCCAAGTCCAGTTCTGGCCCTAACAATTACTTGTGAGGGGCGGTAGCCACCAGCCGGCTGCCTGCCAACGTGTAGTCCCAGAGCAGAAAGGAGAGCTATTGTGCGACGCCTCCAAAATAGGTGTGAGAGAGTAAGAGAGGGGGAGACATAGAGCGCCAGCGTGTGTGTATGAGGGAGAGCAGCACTCGAACTCGTTGCAAAGTTGCGCACCGCCTAGATCGTGACAGAGAGGGAGAGGGAGAGTGCGGGTGCCTGAAGGTATGCATCGTATCCGCAACGTGGCTGCTGCTGCCACACGTGCGCACACACACACACACACACACCTGCAGGTACGGAAAGTTGGATCCGATGTACACGTGGCGGCCGCTGCCACACACACACACCTTCACACATGTTTGGCAGCTAGGGGTATAATTCTGACAGCTGGCGGCCCCTTTCCTAGGGTCCACAACGCCATCAAAGGCGCCCGACGGACTGTAAAATCGACCACAAAAACACACACTCACACGCACACACACCCGCAGGTACGCAAAGTTGCACCCGATGCACCCGTGGCGGCCGCTGCCACACACACACACGCGCACACACACACACGTACACACACCTGCAGGTACGCGAAGTTGCATCCGATGCACCCGTGGCGGCCGCTGCCGCACACACACACACGCGCGCACACACACACACGCGCACACACACACGCTCGCACACACACACGCACACACACCTGCAGGTACGCGAAGTTGGATCCGATGCACCCGTGGCGGCCGCTGCCACACACACACACACGCGTACACACACACACACGCTCGCACACACACGCTTGCACACACGCTCGCGCACGCGCACACACATAACCGTCGGATACTAAGTTGGCCCAAAAAACAGGCACCTTAATTAAACTTAATTAATTTAAGGTAAAAACTGAACTTCCAGGAAAAAAATCCCAGCTGAGATCTGAAAGTTGGGCATTTTTATACGCCAGTTGTGGGGCTCAGAACCATGATCGGGACATGCCAATAATTTTTTGTGAGTCGTGGGAAGCAATACAAGATTATGTGCGCTCGGTGGACGCTGCGGTAGTCGCCTCTCCGCCGCGGTTAACGTCTCGCCACCCACTCAGTTACATAAACTTCAGCACCCTTCTCCTACCGTCGCTGAATTCAGCACCAACCACCCAGCACACTTGACACTTGCCCCTGATGATGATGCAAGCGGGCATCATCATCAGGCGGGAAGCGGTATCACTAGTTGCTCACGATCCGGTCGGCCAGCCCCGCTGCCTGCCCACACGCGTCAGCATGCTTCATCACCGTACTCCTACAGTCGCTGACATCAGAACCCAGCACACAACTCGTGCCTCAGCTACGCCCACACGGGCAGCAGCATTAGACGGGCAGCGGCATCACTGCTCACTGGCACGATCCCGCCGCCCCGCTGCTTGGGTGCCGCCACCGCCGCCGCGGTGGCTGGTATCTCAGCTGCCTTGTGCTGCATTAGGTAGCCCTTGGACGCAGCCTTGAGCAGAAGCGTCCTCAGAGTCAAGCGCTTGGCGAACAGCTTCGAATCAAGCATGCATATGGCGGGGCTCTGGCTCTCGCTGAGTGCTGCGCGCGCACAATCGCATCGGCCGTCTCCCTCTTGAGGTTGGCGCGATCAGCAACCCCAGGACATGTCTCTACTATGGTTCCCTTTAGGTCTCACTATGCTGCAAAGCATGCCAAGGCAGCCAGGGAACGGTCCTGGCCACCTGTGCCGCCCCAACCCACCCACCCACTGCATGGATGCAGATGCAGCCATGCCCCCATGCAACCCTGCGCCAAACAAAAGTACATCGTCCCCCCTGCGCATTTCTGAGGCGTCGCAAGTGGTGGGACCCCATTCGGGGGTCCTACGAGCCAGCTGTTGCAGTCGAATCGAGTGTGGGGGGACTTCCTCCAGTGGCCGATATCGCGACCTCCCGCGCTTCACGGTGACGCATTGGATTCGTATGATCCCGCTGGTGCGCTGGCACAGCGCGGGAAGGCCAAAGTGCCCCGTTCGTGGCTTCCGCGGCCCCCCACACTCGGCGAGCACCTTAATTAAGGTCCCCGCAGTCGACACTATACGCGCGGCGCTCCACGCGTATAGACCTTAATTAAGCTTAATTAAGCTTAAATTATTAAGGACTATATATAGACCGCCGAACCTTACACACACACCTGCAGGTACGCGAAGTTGGATCCGATGCACCCGTGGCGGCCGCCGCCGAAACCGATGAAACCCAGCGGCGTCCTCTTGTCCTCCTGTATTTTGTGTGTGTGTGTGTGTCAGTGTGCATGGGTGTGCGTGTGTGTCTGGGGGGGGGCATGCGTGTGCGGGTGGTGTGTAGGGCGTCACCAGTAACAGTAACACGGGGTTTCCAGCTAAGCAGGCTACTCTTCTACTAGAGACACCCGCCGATACTCCAGCACACTTAAGTACTAGAGTACCGCCGGCTCTTGGCCGAAAGACTACCGCTCCCGCCGGCTAGACTACCCCAAACAGCGGTCTCTGAGAGACATGTCTGGCAAGGAGCAATAGGAGAGGACCTTCCTCAGGGTCACAGTAGTGGCCTTGTGGCCAGTCAAGCCGGCAGAGCCGACTAGCGCTGACTGGAACGGTCCCCGCCTGGCAGTGCATGGCTGTCCAGCTCTCGTTTGCATGGGGCTCAGCCGGCGCCCCATGCCTCATGCATGGCCAGGTCCCACCCTCCAGGGGTGCATGGACGACAGAGTTGTCATGGAGGCTGCCTGAAGACCTTCCAACGCCAGTCACCGGCAGACGAGCGACCCCGAGGATGAGCGCGGTGACGAACGCTGCGATTGGTGAAGCGGATTTACTCTTGTGTTGCCTCGGCGGTCGCCACCGCTGAAGCCGTGATGGTAGCCCGCCTCCACGGGCAGCCATCTTGACCAATGTCCAGCATGCATTGACGGGCGCCAGCTCCTCCGCTCGTCGATCAACTCGTCGAGATCGGTGCCGCATGGCGTCCTGCATGGGGGGAGGATAAGGGCCGTCTCCCAGCACGGGCCGCGGCAGCGCCGCGGCTACTCGCCAAGCCATGGCAGCGCCGGGCAAGCCGCTCCTGAAGTGTTCCACCGAGGGGCAGTCTAGCAGGAGCCGGGCCAGTCGTATTTTACCCCGCTCGTCAGCGGCACGGAGATCCTCGTCACCAGCAGCGCCGCATTGCTGGGTCCAGGGCTCGGCGACGAGAACGCGCCTCCGTTAATCGAGCCCCAGGGCGTCACCAAATCCAATAAACCCTAGGAAGGTCTTCTTGTCCTCCTCTGTGAGGGGGGGGGGAGGGGCTGCGTGCGTGTGTGGGGGAAGAGAGGAGGGTGCGTGCGTGTGTGTGTGTGCACGGATGATGTGCGTGTGTGTGTGTGTGATGTGTGTGTGATGTGTGTGAGTGTGCTGTGTGTGATGTGTGTGTGATGTGTGTGTGTGATGTGTGTGTGATTTGTGTGCTGTGTGTGCGGATGATGTGCGTGCGTGTGTGTGTGTGGGGTCGTCGCCAAACCTGTAAAACCCAGCGGCGTCTTCTTGTCCTCCTGTGCGTATGTCAGTGCATGTGTGTGTGTGTGGGGGGCGTGCGTGCGTGCGAGTGCGCGCGGATGGTGTGCGTGTGTGTGGGGTGTGGGGGTCGCCGCCAAACCTGATGAAACCCAGGGGGTTCTTCTTGTCGTCCTATGTGTGTGTGTGTGTGAGTGTGCATGGGTGTGGAGGGGGGGAGGGGGGCCGGCGCGAGTGGGGTGTTTGTGTGTTTGTGCTTGGTGGCATGTGTGTTTGGGGTGGGGGCGCCGCTGCCTGCCGCGCCCATGTGCCTGTGCGAGCGCGCACGCACACACGCACACAAACACGCACACACTCCCCTGACTCGGGCACGCACACATGCACACACAAACTCGCACACACACCTCGCACACACACACACACATAGCAAATATGCACACACAAACTTGCACACACACCCGCGCGCACACACACACATGCACACACACACACACACTTGCACACATACACACAGGCCACATCTCTCACAAGCACCTCGCGTGGCGGCGCAAAGCGTGCCGGGTCGTATGTGTGTGCTCGCACACACTTGCGCGCGCGCACACTCGCACACAGGCCATTTCTCTCACGAGCACCTCGCGTGGCGGCGCAAAGCGTGCCGGGTCGTATGTGTGTGCTTGCACACACTTGCAAGCGCAAAAGCTCCCGAACACATGCACGCACACACACTCACACAAAATATCTGTCAAACAAACACACGCACCTCGCGCGGCGGTGCAAAGCGTGCCGGGTCGTACTTGCACACTCACACACACCTTGCACACACACATGCACACAGACTTTGTCTCTCACACACACCTCGCGCGGCGGTGCAAAGCGTGCCGGGTCGTACTTGTGTGCGTCGGTGAAGACGTGCTCGAGCGTGTGGTTGAAGTTGGGGCTGGCCGCCACGACGTCGCCCTATGTGTGTGTGTGGGAGGCGTGTGTGAGAGTGTGTGTGTGTGCGCTAAGTTGGGGGACGTAGCGACGGCGTGTCCCTGTGTGTGTGTTTGAGAGAGAGCGTGTGGTTGAAGTTGGGGCTGGCAGCGACGTCGTACTGTGTCTCCCTGTGTGTGTGTGCGCGCGCGTGTGTGTGTGCGGGAAAATGCGGGGCGGGGGCGCGCCGTTGTGCTGGTGCGTCTCCACGCCAGCAGATTGCCCCCCACACTTTGGCGATTGTGTTTTTTTACCGTCGCGCCTACGGCGCGGCGGGAAAAAAGGCGCCACCGTCCTTGGGGCAGCTCTGCGGATCGCCCAAACTGTAGCGCACCAGTCGGCGCCCGACCTGCGACCCGACATTGCCCCTGCCCCACCGCCACGCCCACCCAGGGGGTCCCCCCCTTGCACCAGCACCTGCAGGCCACCTAGCCCCGCACGCCCCTGCAGGGGCGTGCGCTGGCAGGACGCACAGCACACCCTGGCTCTTGTCCCCCACGGTGCGCATGTGAACCCTGACTATGTGTGAGTGTGTGTGTGCGCGCGTGTGTGAAGACGTGCACGAGCGTGTGGTTGAAGTTGGGGCTGGCCGCCACGACGCCGCCCTATGTGTGCGGGTGCGTGTGTGTGTGTGCGCGCGTGTGTGTGTGTGTGAAGACGTGCTCGAGCGTGTGGTTGAAGTTGGGGGACCCAGCGACGACGTCGCCCTATGCGTGTGTGTGTATGTGTGTGTGTGCGCATGTGTGTGTGAGAGCGTGTGGTTGAAGTTGGGGCTGGCCGCCACGACGTCGCCCTATGTGTGTGTGTGTGTGCGTGTGTGTGTGTGCGTGAGGACGTGCTTGAGAGTGTGGTTGGGAGTTGGGGGACGCGGCGACGACGTTGCCCTATGCGTGTGTGTGTGTGTGTGCGTGTGTGAGCGTGTGGTTGAAGTTGGGGCTGGCCGCCACGACGTCGCCCCATGTGTGTGTGCGTGTGTGTGCGCGCGTGTGTGTGCGCGCGTGTATGAAGACGTGCTTGAGCGTGTGGTTGAAGTTGGGGCTGGACGCCACGACGTCGCCTCATGTGTGTGTGTGTGTGAGAGAGCGTGTGGCTGAAGTTGGGGGACGCGGCAACGACGTCGCCTTATGTGTGTGTGTGTGTACGTGTGTGTATGTGTGTGTGAGCGTGTGTGTGCGAGCGTGTGGTTGAAGTTGGGGCTGGGCGTCACGACGTCGCCCTCTGTGTGAGTGTGTGCGCTTGTGTGTGTGTGTGTGAAAACATGCTCGAGCATCTGGTTGAAGTTGGGGGACGCGGCTGGAGAGACTGTGCGTTAAAGATGCGGGGCGGAGCGGCTTCAAACAGAGCGCAGCACAGGGTTTAGGGCAGCTTGGCACAACGCCCCCACACCTTCGGAACCGTGTGCCTCTTCCCGCTGCGCGTCGTGACCTCAAACAGTCTCTCCCTCCCTCCCTCTCCCTCTCTCCCTCTCTGTCCCTCTCGTGCGTGTTCGGGTGGGGGTGGGACACACAGCCCACCTTTGGGACTGTGTACTTCTTCCCGCTGCGCGTCGTGACCTCAAACGGCGACTTGGCATAGCGCAGCACCAGGACGAGCGGCGGGTGCATGCGGAGCGCCTCGGTGATGTTGCGCTGCAGCACCTGTGTGTGTGTGTGTGTGTGCATGCGTGTGAGGATGAGCGGCGAGTGTGTGCGGAGCGCCTCGGTGTTGTTGCGATGCAGCACCTGTGCGTGCGTGTGTGCGTGTGTGAGGATGCGTGGTGGGTGCATGCGGAGCGCCTTGGTGATGTTGCCCTGCAGCACCTGTGTGTGTGCATGCGTGTGAGGATGAGCGCCGGGTGTATGCGGAACGCCATGGTAATGTTGTGCTGCAGCACCTGGCGTGGTGTGTGTGTGTGTTTGTGCCAGGTCGTCGGGGTAGAGATCATTGCGTGTGTTTGTGCATGTCGGTGTGTGTGCATCAGGGTGTTGCAAGCTGTCAAGCTGTCGCAGGTTGTTGCACATTGTTGCGGGTTGTTGCAAGCTGTCACAGGTTGCTATAGGTTGTTGCAGGTCGTTGCGCAGTGCTGCTTGTTGCAAGCTGTCGCATGTCGTTACATGTCGTTACACGTTGTTGCGGGTTGTTGCAGGTTGTTGCGCATTGTTGCACATTGTTGCGGGTCGTCGCAAGATGTTGCAGCTTGCTACATGTTGCTACAGGTTGTTGCATGTTGTTGCATGTTGTTGCACAGCTTGCTGTCCGCACCTCCATGGCCTGCAGCACGTCGTACGTGATCTCCGCCCCGTGCCTCTTGCTCCTGCTTTAGCCGTTCTACTGAGGCTCACTGGGTCGGAGTGGGACGAGGGGAAGAAACAAGACGAGAGGCAAATCGGCACAAGATTTTCTTCTCTGTTAATTGGTCTCTCGCCCGACGGGAACGCTTGCTTGTCCGCACCTCCATGTCCTGAAGCGCGTCGTACGTGATCTCCGCCCCGTGCGTCTTGATTATCGCTTTCTGCTCCGCGCACGCGGGGTCCCACGAGATCGCCTTGTCAGCGGTCATGAAGATGCCGGTCCATGCCGTCGTGATGCTGCAAGTGTGTATGTGTGTGTGTGTGTGCGCGCGTGTGAAAACTTGGTAAGCAGTCATGAAGATGTCGGACCGCGCCGACGTGATGCTGTGTGTGTGTGTGTGAAGACTCTATCAGCGGTCATGACATGCCGGTCCACGCCGTCGTCATGCTGCGCGCGCCCATATCAGATGACCACGCGTCAGATGAAGCAGGTTAAAGCAACGACGCCATGAGCGTGACCAAACCCCACTCTCCCTCTCTCGCAGTCAGCACACGTGCCCTGCGATCAGCGATGCAATCAGCATGTCACAAATCTCGCAACCCTCCTCTCCCTCTCACACACACACAGCATCAGAACAACCAAGCAACCAGCCTGTGCTGCACACCTGCTCCCTCTCCCGCTCTCTCTCCCTCCCTCTCTCGCACACACTTAGGCACAGAACAACCAAGCACACCAAGCTTGTGTGCTGCCCCGCGAACAGCGAATGCAAACAGCATGCCACAAATCAGCATGCCGCAAATCTCACACCCCCACTCTCACACAGGCGCAGAATAAGCAAGCACACCTGCTCGTGTGCTGCCCCGCGAACAGCGACGCGATCAGCATGCCGCAAATCTCGCTGTCGTTGGTTGCGCGCCCGCCGTTGACGTTCTGGTACCTGGGGGCAAGTGAGTGGGTGTGAGTAGGTGAGTGGGTGTGAGTGGGTGGGTGCGTTGGTGAGTGTGAGTGAGTGGGTGTGCGTGGGTGGGCGACCGTGGGTGAGTGGGTGTGCGTGCGCGGGTGCGTGGGTCAGTGTGAGTGAGTGGGTGTGCAAGGGTGGGCAACAGTGGGTGTGAGTGGGTGAGTGAGTGGGTGTGAGTGGATGAGTGGGTGGGAGAGTGGGTGGGTGAGTGTATGAGTGTGAGTGAGTGGGTGGATGCGTGTAAATGAGTGTGAGTGGGTGAGTGAGTGAGTAAGCTGTTGTTGTTGCTGCTGCTGAAGAGGCACCATACACACATGCACGTCCTCCCCTTCCCTCGATCCGCGCACCCCCCCCCACACACACGCACGCAAGCACCCACACTCGCACACACACCGTGCGTCGATGAACTGCTGCAGCACGTCCTCCTCCTTGACGCCCGAAGCGCGGCGAGCCGTGACGACCTTCATAGAACATACAATGGTGGTGGTGGTGGTTGGGGGTAGTGCAGTGATTTCCTTTTTGGCTGTACACAGCCGCGGTACACATCCCAGACACACTCCGGAATTTCAGTCAACTGGTTCTGAAAAAAATATTGGAAATCACGGAAATTTTTAATCAATGCTCTGCTTCCACCTTTCGGAAGATCTATTACACCTCCTCGCGCGCTCTCCCGTCTCGCAGGAATCGGCAGGACCTGAATCAGTACCTGCCGGGCAGGTGCTCTCTCCCAGGGTATGTTTTTCGCCCCCCCGCGAAGCTGAGAAACTAATATTTATCGTCGAAAGCCGCGATTTTGGGCGTCACAACGACCAGAAACGATGAAAACGACCCCCGCAATAGCATTAAACAACTATAGTTTCGACCCCCCCTGCGAAGGCAAACAATATGGACGATACTCGAAGAATACAGCCTCCTGCGTCTGAGTATAGGAAAGAATATCAAAGGCACATTCCCGATACTCGACTCGCATGCGGAGTGGCCGGAGCTGGCACCGAGCCCCACCTTTTGGAAGATCCTGCGCATCTCCTCGCGCGCCCTGTCGCGCGTGTTGTGCACCGGGATCGGCAGGTACGGGAGCAGTGTCGAGATGGGGATCATGCCGGCGTCAAGGTCGTGCAGCAGCGCCGCGACCTTCTCAAACATTTGCTCGCGGACCTGCGTGTGCGCGTGCGTGTGTGTATGCGTGCGTGTGTGCGCGTGCGTGTAGAGGGGGGGGTCATGCCCGCGTCAAGGTCGTGCAGCAGCGCCGCGACCTTCTCAAACGTCTGCTCGCGGACTTGCGTGTGCGTGTGTGTGTGTATGTGTGTGCGCGCGCATGCACGTGTGTGTGCGTGTGTGGGGGGGGGATCATGCCCGCGTCAAGGTCGTGCAGCAGCGCCGCGACCTTCTCAAACATCTGCTCGCGGACCTGCGTGTGCGCGTGCATAAGCGCACTGTAACTAATATGCACTATGTTAAGTTCCTAAGCTCTTCGCCAGGGGCTCCCGCCCTGGCGCCGCTCGATGGCGGACAACCGGGACAACTGCGCTTGGTACTGGGCGGCTGAAAATCTGGAAATTTACCCTGAGCGGCTGTGACGCACAGCGCTACTGGTGAACTGGTCCTGATGGGGCGAGGCTATGTGGCAGATGGGGCAGCGGTACGATGGAGAGCACGATGCACGATGGCGAGAATTGCGGCGAGCATGCACCCCCTCTCACAACGATCGGAACTCAAGCAGATTGCGGCTCCTAATGGTTTACTGTGCCTGGATGGAAGAGAGAGACGGATGGCGAGAAATTGAGAAACATGGGAAGAGAGGCACATGCGGCTAGGCTTTCTGAGGAGGTTGCGGCGCAGGGGTTCCCTGCCCCAAGGCGCAGATTATTAGATGGCGACGCGATCGATGCACCAGCCGTGCGGCATGGGGCGAGGCGAGGCCCCACCAGCGGGCGGGCACCATTATGGAGATGGCGGCTAAGAACGGGGAATGCGGCTACCGGGGATGAGGCTACGGGTTATGCATGCCAGGGGACGGCGGACAAGGCTAATGCGTCACGGCGCATGGGTAAAGAACGGGGAATGAGGCTACGGGAGCTGGCGGGCGCGGCGCGCGCATGGCGCGCGCGGCGCATGGGGGTTGCATGGCGGCGCTCTGCGCGTGCATGCATGGAGGAGATTGCTGGCGGGCATGGAAGCGGATGGCGAGAAATTGAGAAACAGATTGCTTGAGGGCAAACAGGAGATTGCTCGCGGGCGTGGAGGAGATTGCAGGCGGGCATGGAAGCGGATGGCGAGAAATTGAGAAACATGGGAAGCGAGGCACATGCGGCTAGGCTTTGTGAGGAGGTTGTGGCGCAGGGGTTCCCTGCCCCAAGGCGCAGATTAGATGGCGCAGCAATCAATACACTAGCCGTGCGGCATGGGGCGAGGCGAGGCCCCACCAGCGGGCGGGCACCATAATGGAGATGGCGGTTAACAACGGGGAATGAGGCTACAGGGAGAGGATACGGGTTACAGATGCCAAAGGGGACGGCGGAACAAGGATCAGCCATAGGTGTCACGGGGAATGGCTAAAGAACGGGAATGCGGCGGGTGGTACGGGTGCTGGCGCGCATGGAGCGCGGCGCGGCGCATGGAGATCGCATGGCGGCGCCCATGCATGGACGAGATTGCTGGCGGGCATACAGGAGATTGCTGGCGGGCATGGAGGAGATTGCTTGCGGGCATACAGGAGATTGCTGGCGGGCATGGAGGAGATTGCTGGCGGGCATACAGGAGATTGCTGGCGGGCGTGGAGGAGATTGCTGGCGGGCATGGAGGAGATTGCTGGAGCCAATGGCGGCGGCGGGACTAGTAGTAGAACACAGGCGCACACCAACAATGCGTTGCTGTCACTACCTGGGTGGTATAGGGTGGATCTGGGGGCCCAGTGTCCTGTCTAGGTCCAGTGCGTGCGCGCGTGTGGGGGTTTACCCTCACCCCTACCAGGTAGCCAGCCAGTTTCCCACTGAAACTGAGTTTAAGGTGTCGGGCGCTAGCGCCGACACCGGTCTTATACATCATTACTGGTGTCACACAGACTGTAATATCCATCATCATCATCATCATCATGCGTGCATGTGTGTGCGCGCGCATGCACGTGTGTGTGTGCGTGTGTGTGTGAGAGGAGGTGGGATCATGCCTGCGGCAAGGTCGTGCAGAAGCGCTGTGACCTGGCTGCGACGTTTTCAAACATTTGCTCGGGGACCTGCGTGTGTGTGCGTGTGTGTGTGGGGGGGTAGTGTGTGCGTGAGGTCATGACCGCTAGTTGAGATGAGGTGCGTTGCTGCATGCACGAGCTGTGTGCCAGGCGCATGCTCCAACCACGAGCGTACCCCAGCAGCGTGTGTCGCGGCAGTCAGCATGTGTGCACACCACCGGTTGAGACTATCTGTGCCGCGGCATGCATGCACGATCCGTGTGCCGACGCACCCCCACGGCGTGCGGCGGTCGGCACTGGCATGCACGCCCGACCCTTGATACGGACCAGATCTGTGCATGCTGCAAGCGTGCTCGGTGTACCAGGCACGTGGCAGGCGCACGCAGTCATCTGAACGCTGCCGCGCGCGAGCGTGCAGCGCCCCGGCATGATTTGTGCGGTGCAGGCAGCACGTGTCGGCCTTTGCGTGAACTGATCCGATCCGTACACTCATGCCTCAATCTGTGCGCTGCTGGCGCGTGCAGCGCCCCAGCAGCGTGCGATTGGCGGCGGCCGGCGCGCGTGTAACTGATGTCCTGCAATCTGATCTGATCCGATCTGCACGTGTGTGAGCATGGGCGCGCTGCGCCAACACGCGCGCCTGCCCCGGCGCACCTCGCGCCCCAGCAGCGTGCGCGCAGCGGTCAGCGTGATGAGCTCAGAGAACACGTCCTTGAAGTCCACGACCCCGGTCTGGCCCCAGTTCTTGAAGTACATCTGCGGGCGGTGCGTGCGTAGCGTGTGTGTGACCCCTGTCGTGGCACAGACTACAATATAAGGCGCTTGCAAGTGGGGAAGAAGGACCGGGGGTGGGGGTGGGGGGACAGGCATGCGCTGTGAGGCTTCCTGCAAGGGGAGTGGGTGCAGCTGGGTCCAGGTAGTTGGGGGCAGCTGTCTGCTTGCATGCATGTTCGCATGCATGCAGGCGCGTGTCGGGCGCCATGCGGGGCACAGGTCAATCCAAATGGCCCTGTGTTGCAAGCCCCCGTGCGTTCCCTCTTGCCTCACCTCCGCCTCCATCACGAACAGCGGCACGTACTTCTTGAGGCGGTCCTTCTTGAGGGCCTCGGTAAAGAAGCGGAATTGCTCGGTGCGGACCTTTTGGTCCACGTCGTAGATGACGCCGGGGCCAAACGTGGGCACGTTGAAGTTGTAGACCTGCGGCGTGGGTGGTGGGCGCGCTGGGGGTCGCGGGAGGGGGACACAAACCTCGCCTGCATGCATGCGCGCGCCGTTCAACCCATTTTTGCGTGCGCTGCATGCTCCCCTCCCCTCCCCCCACCTCGGTCTGCGACATCTCCTCGTCGGTGGCCTTGAAGAAGTGCGGGGCGGCGTGGGGGCCGATGAGGAAGGTGATACGCTTGTGGAGAACAGGCACCGTGAACACGTCGCCGAGGGTCGCGTACCCCTCCGTCATGAGGCTCATGGGTCCCTGCGCATGGGAGGGGTGATATATCCATTGACGCATGCATGCGGGGGCGCGGCACTTGGCAGCAGGTGGTGGTAGGTGCCGCAAACCACTGACGACAACTGGCGACAGGCCTCACCTTGATGAACTTGAGCAGGCCGCCGATCAGGGGGATGCCCTCGAACACGGGCGGCCGGTTACCCAGCAGCAGTGTGTGCGAGAGATGGCGCATGACCACGACCGTGATGAGTGTGCACACAGCGGCGCCCAGCACAAGCACTGGTATGCTCATATCTGCTAGCATCGCGTACATCGCACACACAGGCCGACGCAGGCGCCTGTTTTGCGTGCGTGCGTGAGTCGCAACACGAGACTTCACGACAGCTTTGAACGGCAACCAAACTTCCCACGCTTTCAGGAAAGTATGAAGTACGCATTCGAAACCATATCGAGACGAAACACACGACAATAGAGACACAAGAGATACACGAGCTCTCCAAGTGTGCTCGGGGGGGGGGATACGTACTAGGGCCCAAGGCGTAAATGCTTGCGCGTGTTGGCAAGTCCAGCTCCACGTCCGCAAGGCACCCACTTCGCTCTGTCTGGCGCTCCGAACGATACCGTGGTGGGCCTGGGAGCGCGGCGAAGATGTGCCGCTCAACCGCGCTCGAGAGACTCTACGAGTGCGCCGCAGCTCGTAGTGCGGCTATCAACCCTGGCTCGCCGCTGCCTCCAGCCGCCGTAGAAGAGCTGAAAAAGCTGATGGGTGAGCGGCGTTGAGCCGCCGCGTTGGGCGAAGAATGTGTGGCATGCATGCTTGCATGGCTATCGCGACCACGCATGGCGCGGCCATGCAGGTGTCCCTGTGTCCTCAAGCGCACCCGTGCTCACTCCGCACGCACGCTGAACCTCACCCACCCACCCACCCATGCTCACCTCCCACCCCGGCTGTGCGCGCACCCCGATGACCCACAGTGGCGGTACCGCTGGAAGAGCTAGGGTTCCGGTCCAGCGCAATCAAGGTGCGTGAGCCCCGGCTCCGTGACCCCTGCCACCTGTCCACCTTGTGAGATGATTTCTGCATGGTGCACGTGCTGTGCGTGTATGGGGGTGCTGTGCACGCTGCGGGCGCTGTGTCTGTGGTTGCAACGACCCGACGGTGATGGTTTTGTCGCGACAGCGCAACACAGACTTCCGCTGGAGTCTACAGCGCCAACGCCCACGCCCTCTCCCTCTGTCCCTCCCCCGCCCCTTTCTCCCGCACACACCACCACCGCCACCACCACCAACGCACCCTGAACATGAAACCCTTAACTAACAGCCGAAACGATGAACCAAGAGCCCACAACACGAGACCATAAAGATGAAACCCTTAACTAACGACCGAAAACTATGAACACACGCGTGTGCGCACCCGCGTGCGTCAACACAGGACCCGCGGTCAGCGCTGCCTCTCCCCGGCAGTCCCCGGCGGGCGCGCGAGGGCACCACGTCAGCAGTCACATACATCCACATCTTCGAAAACCGCCACCTCACGCTCGGGATGTTCTGCTTCCCGGAGGGGGCGTGCATCCCGCTGCACGACCACCCCGGCATGACGGTTCTCTCGCGGCTGCTCTTTGGCACGCTGCGCGTGCGGTCGTATGACTTTGCGGTTGAGGGCGCGTACCCAGAGGTCGGCGACACGGTCGAGGTTATGTTCAAAGCGAACGCGACGGTGCGAGCGCCCGCGAGCACACCGCTCGTGCTGTTCCCCACCGACGGTGCGTGTGCGCGCGTGTGCGACAGGCACCCTAAGTATGGGCCTCGTACGAGTTCATACCATCCACACCACGATCTCCACCACTCGGAATTAGTTAGGGGCGTGCCGCCTCAGTGTTTGTCGAGTGTGGACATGGGCTCGCATTCCCGCCCTTGGCTCTCAGAACCGTGTGGGGTTGTTCTTTGCGGTTTGCCACAATGGGGGACTGTGCTGGGAGGCTGTGAGTGATCGCCTCCGTGGCTGTAGCCTTTTCGGGTCTTGTGTTTTTACGCAGGGTCTAGGCGCTCCCGTTGTGTTGCGCTTTCGGCGACGACGACGACTAGGCACGGCCTGCCACGCAAGGCCATGCCCGTCTCTGCAACACGACGAGCATCCGCAGATGCGCGTGGACGCCAGTGGTGTCATTTGCGACCCCGCGGGCCCCCGCCGCGGGGGCGTGCTTGGAAAATGGGGGGGAGGGGGTCGCAACGCTTTCGCTAAACAAAAAAACGTCTCCGTGCGGGGGGTAACTGCAGTGTTTCACTTGCAATCCACTCTCTGCTTCCTTAACAACAGCACTTTCACGCGCCCCTCCCAAACGGGTTCTGAAACAGACGCACGCGGCTGAGTGCGCCACACAAACCGCGTACGATTCCTCCCCAAGACCCCCCCCCCATTTTGTGACACCCAGGCGGCAACATCCACGAGTTTGTCGCAGAGACGCCGTTCGCCGTGCTCGACCTGCTCGTCCCACCGCACTGCTCAAACAGACGCACGCGGCCGAGTGTGCCACACAAACTGCGTACGATTCCTCCCCAAGACCCCCCCCCCATTTTGTGACACCCAGGCGGCAACATCCACGAGTTTGTTGCAGAGACGCCGTGCGCCGTGCTCGACCTGCTCGTCACACTGCACTGCTCAAACAGACACGCACGCGGCCGAGTGCGCCACACAAACTGCATACGATTCCTCCCCAAGACCCCCCCCCCCTCCATTCTGTGACACCCAGGCGGCAACATCCACGAGTTTGTTGCAGAGACTCCGTGCGCCGTGCTCGACCTGCTCGTCCCACCCTACTGCTCCGGTGAGGCGCGCGACTGCACGTACTATGAGGAGGCCGAGCCCGCGGCACGGGTACCGGGCGACACGGGCGTGCTGCAGGTGGGGTTTTACAGTTTTTATGCGTGGTGGTGGTGGACTGCACGTGCTATGAGGAGGTCGAGCCCGCGGCACGGGTACCGGGCGACACGGGCGTGCTGCAGGTGGGTGCAGGTGGGGGTGCAGTTTGAGGATAATTGCGTGGAGTACGTTCAGGTGTGAAGTTGATTGGACTTGCTAACATTAAGATAGATAAGAAGGAGATTAAAGCGCCAAAACTAGCCACAGAGTTCCAAGCGTGCGCGTGCGCGTCCGCCCTACCACATTCCCAACCTGGCGCCGCCTCAGGCTGGCCTCAGGCGGCGCATTTACTTGCGCGGATCAGGCGGCGCCTCAGGCACACAGAATCAGGGCTTCCCCCCCTCCCCCCACAGACGCACGCGTGCGCTGAATGCTGAAACCCTTACCACAGCAGCGTGGGGCGGGTGGGTGTGGGGGCAGAGATGCACATGCATGCGTGGTGGTGGTGGTGGTGGTGGCACTCGCAGGTTTTTTGGGGGGGGGGGGTGAACTCGCAGGTCCTTGGGGGGTGCGTGCGAGTGTGCGTCCGTGTGCGTCCCAGACGGGGTCGGTGCCATGCCTCGCGTGTGCTTGTGTTTGTGAGGGGGGTGGGGGTGCATGTGGGCGACACGAGCTTGCTGCGGTGGGGGTGCGTGCGCGTCTGAGGTTTCCTTCCCGATCGGGAAACGAAAACACGTGTCCGCAGGGCGCGTCTGATGTTTCTTGGGAGTGTGCGTTTCGGGGGAAACGGCGCAAGGCGCTTTTTGCTCTCCGTGCTCCACGCAGGCAACACCGGGGTGCCGGTGCCCCCGCCCTGCCCCATGTGTCACGACAGGCACCTCAAGTGTGGGCCTTCGTACTAGTTCATACCACGCACGCTACGGTTCTACGTGCTGCTAGGCACGGCCTGTGTGGCTGATTGGTGACCTCTCATTTACCTTTATTAGGTCGGTTAGAATCTTCTTTAGTGTTAAAAAACTATTAGACCTTACCCCCCTGCTTACAGCCAAAAGCTACTAGCCCCCCTCCCCCCCCAAAAAGTCCAGGGGGGGGTAAGTTCATGTAGGACTTATCGCCGTCGCATCACTGTGACCCCCCCCCCTGCTCCCTTTACACTCTGTTGCAGGCGATCGAGCAGCCGCCCTGGTTCACCGTGCTTCACGCAGACTACACCGGCGTGCCCATATCGTGAGGCTACGGGGTGCCGGCGCTGCCGCGCGCGCCGTGAGAGGCATGCGAGCGTGCACATGCATGTATATGCACATATATGTGTGTGCGTGGTGCGGCCTCCGGTGCGCCCTCTCATACGACGGACCGTGGCGGTGCCCTGGTTCACCGTGCGTCCCGCAGACTTCACCGGCGTGCCCACATCGTGAGGCTTCAAGGCACTGGTGCTGCCGCGCATGCCGCTGAGAAGTGCTGAGAGGCATGCGAGCGCGCACATGTGTGTGCGCGGTGCGCCCTCTCCAACAACGGATTGTGTGCGGATAGAGAACCTTGTTTCACCTGTACAGTCGTTTCCTCGTGGTCGAGCGTCGCGAGGCTACGAATGAGATGCAGAGAGAGAGAGAGAGAGTTGTGCACAGAGAGACGAATGTTCACGCTTCCATGGTCATCATACTCGGTCATCATACATGGCCCCCGTCCCTACGCGGTCTTTTGATTTTGTCTAAGTTGTTCAAGTTGAATGATGTACACATGTCCAGCGCCCCACCCAAACAAACCAGCAAGAGACAGAAACACAGCCTGCTACAGTAGGCACCCAAGCACACACGGC
>VFSX01000187.1:247700-287700 GCA_016618255.1 Chlamydomonas sp. UWO 241 | reverse complement strand
CGTGCGCGTTCAGCAGGCCCAGGCACGCAGGCGCGGTGGGAGGCAGCTTGACTCCGGACTGCGGTTGGGTTCGTTTAAAGGTTTCCCAAGGTTGGCTGGGTCAAAAGTCGGCCTGCGGTTGAGCTAGTTTAAACGTTTTCAAAGGTCGGCTGGGTCAAACTTCAGCTGGGTCAAACTTGTTCAAACGTCAGGTGCGCGCCGCACGCGTTCAGCAGACTCAGGCACAGACACAAAAAACTATAATATAGGCGCGGTGGGAGGCAGTTTGACTCCGGCCTGCGGTTGGTTCGTTATAACGTTTTCAAAGGTCGCCTGGGTCAAAATTCAGCTGGGTCAAACATGTTCAAACGTCGCGTGCGCGCCACGCTCGTTCAGCAGGCCCAGGCACGCGGGCACGGTGGGAGGCAGCTTGACTCCGGACTGCGTTTGGGGACTCAAACAAGTTCAAACATCAGTTGTGGTCAACCGTGTTCAAACGTCAGTCGCGGTTGAGGCGCGTAGGCCCAGGCACGCGCGGTGGGCGGGAGCTTGACACCGGAATGCGGTTGGGGTTTCAAGCGTGTTCAAACGTCAGTTGGGGTCAAGGCGCGCGCGATGACCAAGCCGACGCAGTTTGACTTCGGTGGGCGGTTAGATATTCAAGCGGGCGGTTGGGGGCTCAAGCGTCAGTAGCGGCTGAGGCGCGTGCGTTCAGCAGGCCCAGGCACGCAGGCGCGGTGGGCGGGAGCTCGACTCCGGATTGCGGTGAAGATGTTTCAAACATGTTCGCGTCAGCAACAGTGATTGTGGCCCGTGAGGGAGGTCGACGCGCGCTGCACTGTCAACTGCGGACTAAACACTGATGACTGTAAACTTGGCTGCCACGCGCACGTGCGACGCCTGCCACACCGGCCACACCGGCCACACCTGCCACACCTGCCACACCTGCCACACCCGCCACACCTGCCACACCTGCCACACCTGCCACACCCGCCACACCCGCCACACCTGCCACACGCACCTGCGACGCATCCTTTTCTCCCCACGGCCCCACTGCGGGGTCGTCCCACACGGCATACACGTCGGGGTAGGCCGCCCGGCACAGCGCGTCTGTGGGCGCAGACATTGCCCAGTGGAGCGCTGCGGAGCGTGCGTCGCTGGTGATATCCTTGGGGCCGCCCCTGCGTGCGCGTGGGGGAGAGTGGATTATCATAGGGGGGCGTCAGTGTGGCATTCGGAGCTCAACAGGAGGCGGCACACGTGAGAAACAGGAACAAGGGGGGAGCGGACACGGCCCAGTGGGGCGCAGCGGAGCGCGCGTCGCTGGTGATGTCCTTGGGGCCGTCCATGAGTGCGTGTGTGTGTGTGTGTGTGTGTGTGTGTGTGTGTGCGTGCGTGTGTGTGTGCGTGTGTGTGCATGTGTGTGTGTGTGTGCGTGCGTGTGAGGGGGCAGACATGGCCCAGTGCAGCGGAGCGTGCGTCCTTGGGGCCGCCCCTGCGTGCGCGTGAGGGAGAGTGGATTGTCATACAGGAGGGCGTCAGTCTGAAGTTTGGAGTCCAGCAGGAGGCGCCCAAAGTAAGGAGAATAGGAAGGAGATAGGAAGAAAGGAGAGGGAGGGGGCGTTGACATTGCCCAGTGCAGCGCAGCAGAGCGTGCGTCGCTGGTGATGTCCTTGGGGCCGCCCCTACGTGCGTGTGCGTGTGTGTGTGCGTGTTGTGACTCCCTGGGCGCGAGTTGCGGCGGTCGGCCCATGTGAGTCGCCGTCGCCCACCCCCCCTCATCGCCCCGCCCCCCCCCCGTCGACTGCCGCCTATGTACTGCGGCCCACCCTGGACTATCCACCATCGTCACCGTCCGAAGGGGGCAGCCTCAGCGAGCCGAGCAACCTCTTCCACAGTCCCAATCCTTATCCTGTCGCAGAGCCAGTCCCATGCCCTCGCCAGCGCCGAACGGCTCCTCGGCAGACTGTCGACCGCATCATGGACCGCCCCGCCACCGCCTGACGCCGAGCAGATTCTTGGGCGCGACCCACTGCGGCGCCACGACACCATGCACCATAGAGAACCTCACATTGCCATGACCCCCCTTCAGCACCCTTCACTCCCCCTGACACGCTCCAAACTACACAGTCCAACTCTTCCCCACCGCCACCCACCCACAGTCGACCACCCACCCACGCTTTCACCCCCACATGGAGCTCGCCGTCCCATGTGCGCGCCATGCAGGCCCATGCACCCCCACCCCATGCACCTCCCCAGCCCCCCCGCGCACGCTGACCCCATGCTGGCAATCCAGGCTGGCACTCCCTCCTCCCCCCCCATCCGTGAGCGCACACGCGCACGCGCACTCCCCCCTAGCCTCCCACGCCTCCTCCGACCCCTCCCAACCCCCCTCCCTCTCCCCCCTCGCCTCCCACGCCTCCTCCGATCCCTCCCATGCCTCCTTTGATCCCCCCACGCCCCCCCTGATCCCTCCCACGCCTGCCCGGATCCTTCCCACGTCTCCTCCGATACCCCTGATGCCTCACCTGACCCCCCCGATGCCGCATCTGACCCCTCCCACGCCTCTTCCAACCCCCCCTTTCCCGTCTACCGAGCCCCTATCCCAGGCCCGCCTGCCTTCGTCCGTCGCGCATCGAGTTCATCGGTCCAAGGAGCTGATCCGACGTCCTCATGGCCTGCCCAACGAAAACTCAGTCTAGCAGGCCGCGGCCGAACGGATCTAGTAGTTGCGGCGACGTGTACATTGCACGACGGACAACCCCGACTATCGCCCATGGAATTAATCGGCCCATGGGGAGATGATACGCTGCGATTGAAGTTGAAGTTGGTTGGCCAGAGTGGCAACCCAAGTTGTAGTTGGTTGGCCAGAGTGGCACCCCTAGTTGAAGTTGGTTGGCCAGAGTGGCAGCCCCCCCAGACCCCCCCAAACCAAGGATACTATCCACTCGATTCAGGCGCTGGTCGTTCACCCGCTATTCGAAAGACATCCCAGTGCACGGGTCAGACCTCGTAACAATTGCCAGGGTGTATTGCTGTCAGTAGTACAGGCATTGCCGGTGCATGCGGACGGCCTCATGTAACGCTTGGTTGGTTGGTTGGTTGGTTGTGCGTGTTGTGACCGCTCATGACGCGGGCTACCCATTACACGCACACACACACACGCACACACACACACACACCTGAGCAGAGCGCAGCGCTGCAGCCTCATTGTCCACAGCGCCAGCAGGCGCGGCGCAAGTTGCCCTCCCCCCCCTTCCACACCGAAACGGTCACTACTCCAGGACTACTGAACGGATTTGAACGATTCGACGTGCGCCAAACACCCCATGACATGGGCCATCCGTTTCACACAGGCACGCCTCACCTCAGCGCAGCGCAGCGCTGCAGCCCCATCGTCCACAGCGGCAGCAGGCGCAGCGCGGGCGGCAGCGCGAGCGCGTTGCCTGCCCCTCTCGAGACGGCTCCGCTGGAGGTGTGTGTGTGTGTGTGTGTGTGTGTGCGCGTTGCCTGCCCCTCTCGAGACAGCTCCGCTGGAAGTGTGTGTGTGTGCGTGCGTGCGTGTGTGTGTGTGTGTGTGTGTGTGTGTGTGTGTGTGAGTGTGTGCGTTGCCTGCCCCTCTCGAGACGGCTCCACTGGAGGTGTGCGTGTGTGTGTGCGTGCGTGCGTGCGTGTGTGTGTGTGTGTGTGTGTGCGCGCGTTGCCTGCCCCTCTCGAGACGGCTCCGCTGGAAGTGTGTGTGTGTGTGTGTGTGTGTGTGTGTGCGTGGATGTGCGTGCGAGCAAGATGATGTGTGTGAGAGCAAGATGATGCCAGGCAGAATGACCATGCTATGAACCCACCTGGAGAGGCGGAACTCGCGGAGCAGGGACGTGAGGCCGTCGAGCAGGCTGCGGCGCGTGGCCTCGAGCGGGCTCGTCTACGGGTGCAATTGAGAGAGAGTGAGAGAGAGTGAGAGATTGAGAGAGAAAGCGAGAAGAGAGAGATGGATAGATAGACAGACCATCAGGGAGAGACAGAGAGAGTGAGAGTGAGAGTGAAAATAGTGAGGGAAAGTGAGGGCGAAAGAGTGAGAGAGTGAGAGAGTGAGTGGGTGATTGTGAGAGAGAGCGACAGAGCGAGAGACAGACCATTAGAGAGAGAGACGGGCGGCATCGAGAGAGGAAAGACCGTCAAGCCAGGCGTGCCACAGAGTGCACACCCAGTGCCATCCCCTCCACGCACGATGCACCGCGCCACAGCATTGATCTTGGAGGCCGCTCAGATACGCACTTATGTGCCGTGTGCCATCATGCACATGATGTGCACCCCTTCGACAAAGGCTCACGCGTGGTGCATGGAAGCTTCAGCATCTGCCAATGCACGCACCATGCACCGCTCCACAGCAAAACACCTCGGAGCCCGCTCAGATACACACCCACGTGCCATGTGCCATGAGCCATGTGCACCCGTTCAACACACGTCGAGCGCGTGGTGATTGGAAGCTTCAGCCTTTGCCAACAAACGCACCATGCACCGCTCGACCGCGAGCTTTGCGCTGAGCGCTATGAGCGCCGGGCCGTCGGCAGCAGCAAACAAATCGGAGACATCGGAGACGACAGGCACCGCGAGCGTGTGCACCCTGGTGTGTGTGTGTGTGCGCGCGTGTGTGCGCGTGTGTGTGCGTGTGTGTGTGCACCCTGGTGTGTGTGCGTGTACGCGAACGCGTACGTGTGCATGTGTGTGTGTGTGTGGTCGATTTTACAGTCTTGTTGGACGCCTGTAATGGCGTATTAGACTTGTGCTTGCGCACTCAATCCCTGAGGCAGGCAGATACTATCACCCGCACTAGTCCACTCAGTGGATACACATTGACTGTGTCCATCCCACTGGCTTTAGTACATCTGGTCGCGCCATGCGTCTCAGTTCGGGCAGCCAGCCTGGCCACCCTCCTCCTCCTCCGTTCATCATGTGGCGCACGCCCGACATGCCGCCAGCCTACATGCATGGCGCTTGCGCTGCGAGGGCGCTTGCTGCCAGTGCACCTCCGTCGTCATGTGTGTGTGTGTGTGCGTGTGTGAGTGTGTGCACCCTGGTGTGTGTGTGTGTGTGTGTGTGTGTGTGCAACCTGGTGCGTGGCAGTGATTTGTGTTGAGAGAGAACGAGAGAAAGAGGAAGACAGAAAATCGAGGAAGAGGGAGGGAGGGAAAGAGGGAGAGGGAGAGACAGTCAATGAAAGAGAAAGAGGGAGGAGAGGGAGAGAGAGAGGAAAAGAGAGAGGAAAAGAGAGAGAGGAAAAGAGAGAGAGAGAGGAAGAAAGAGAGATAGAAAGAGAGAGAGGAAGAAACGGAGAAAGAAAGAGAGAAAGAGGAAGAGACAGTGAGTGAGAGGGAGAGGAGCGATGAGAGAGGAGGAGAGGGAGAAAGGAAGAGAAAGAGATAAGGTGAATTTGCATGCACATGTGTGTGCGTGTGTGCGTGTGTGCATGCATATGTGCGTGTGTGTGTGTGCGCGCACGCGCTTTCTGGTAAAATCTTTTGCAAAATAAAAATCGGCAAACTGAGATCCTGTTGCGCTCTCACATGTGTGTGGCGCACGAGAGAGCGCTTTCCGGTCAAATCCTGTTGCGCTCTCTCATGTGTGCGCACGCGCGCGCGCTTTCCAGACAAATCCTGTTGCGCTCTCACATGTGTGTGGCGCACGAGAGAGCGCTTTCCGGTCAAATCCTGTTGCGCTCTCTCATGTGTGCGCACGCGCGCGCGCTTTCCAGACAAATCCTGTTGCGCTCTCATGTGCCCGCGCGCTTTACAGTCAAATCTTTGACGAAATGTTCTCGGCGAAATCAGATCCTGTTGCTCTCTTACATGTGCGTGTGCGCGCGCGAGCGCGCGCTATCCCGTCAAGTCCTGTTGCGCAATCTCATGTGTGCGCTCGCGCGCGCGCGCGCTATCCGGTGAAATCCTGTTGCGCTCTCTCATGTGTGCGCGCGCGCGCGCGCTATCCGGTAATCTTTGCCGAAATAATTTCGGCGAAATCTTTTGCCGAATAATTTCGGCAAAATAAAATCCTGTTGCGCTCTCACATGTGTGTGCACGCGCCCGTGCGCGCGTGCGCGCGCGCGCTATCCGGTCAAATCCTGTTGCGCTCTCTCATGTGTGCGCGCGCGCGCGCGCTATCCGGTCAAATCTTTGCGGAAAGAATTTCGGCAAAATCAAATCCTGTTGCGTTCTCACATGTGTGTGCACGCGCATGCGTGCACGCGCGCGCCCTATCCGGTCAAATCCTGTTGCGCTTTCTCATGTGTGCGCGTGCGCGCGCGCGCGCTATCTGGTCAAATCTTTGCCGAAAGAATACCGGCAAACTCGAATCATGTTGCGCTCACATGTGTGCGCGCGCGCGCTATCCGGTCAAATCCTGTTGCGCTCTCTCATGCGTGCACGCGCGCGCGTGCGCGAACTGGTCACATTTTTCCACAATAATTTCGGCAAAATCTTTCTCCGAAAAAAAATTGACAAAATCAAATCCCGTTGCGTGTTGGCACGCGCACGCGCGCGCGCGCGCGCTATCTGGTCAAATCCTGTTGCGCTCTCTCATGTGTGTGCGCGCGCGCGCTATCCGGTTAAATCCTGTTGCGCTCTCTCCTGTGTGCGCGCGCGCGCGCTATCCGGTCAATTATTTTGCAGAAACAATTTTGACACATCAAATCCTGTTGCGCTCTCTCATGTGTGTGCGCGCGCGCACGCGCGCTATCCGGTCAAATCCTGTTGCGCTATCTCATGTGTGCGCGCGCGCGCGCGCTATCCGGTCAAATCCTGTTGCGCTCTCTCATGTGTGTGTGCGCGCGCGCGCGCGCTCGCCATCGGGTCAAATCCTGTTGCACTCTCTCATGTGTGCGTGCGCGCGCTCTCGGTCAAATCCTGTTGCGCTCTCTCATGTGTGCGCGCGCTATCCGGACAAATCTTGTTGCGCTCTCTCATGTGTGCGAGCGCGCTATCCGGTCAAATCCTGTTGCGCTCTCGCAATTTTGCGCGCGCGCGCGCGCTATCCGGACAACTCCTGTTGCGCTCTCTCATGTGTGCGCGCGCGTTATCTGGTCAAGTCCTGTTGCGCTCTCTCATGTGCGCGCGCGCGCGCGTGCTTTCCGGACAAATCCTGTTGCGCGCGCGCTGTCCGGTCAAATCTTTTGCAGAAATAATTTCGGCAAAATCGAATCCTCTTGTGCTCACATGTGTGCATGCGCGCGCGCTATCCGGTCAGATCCTGTTGCGCCCTCTCATGTGTGCGTAAGCGCGCGCGCGCACGCGCGCTATCTGGTCAAATCCTGTTGTGCCCTCTCTCATCTGTGCGCGCGCGCGCGCTATCCGGTCAAATATTTTGGCGAAATAATTTCGATAAAATCTTTGCCGAAATAATTTCGGCGAAATCGAATCCTGTTGCGCTCACATGTGTGCGTGTGCGCGCGCGCGCGCGCGCGCTACCTGGTCAAATCCTGTTTCGCTCTCTCATGTGTGTGCGCTCGCGCGCGCGTGCGCGCGCCATCTGGCCAAATCCTTTTACGCTCTCTCATGTGCGCGCGCGCGCGCTATTTGGTCAAATGCTTGCCGAAAGCATTTCGGAATGAGTTTTGGTGAAATCGAATCCTGTTGCGCTTGCTCATGTGTGAGCGTGCGTGCTCGCGCGTGCTATCCGGTCAATTCCTGTTGCGCTCTCTCACGCGCGCGCGCTATCCGGTCAAATATTTTGCAGAAATAATTTTGGCAAAATCAAATCCTGTTGCGCTCTCACGTGTGTGCTCGCACGCGCGCGCTATCCGGTCAAATCCTGTCGCGCTCTCTCATGTACGCGCGTGCGCGCGCGCGCACGCTATCCGGTCAAATATTTTGCAGAAATAATTTCGGCAAAATCGAATCCTGTTGCGCTCACATGTGTGTGTGAGCGCACGTGCGCGCTATCCGGTCAAATCCTGTTTGCATTTTTCATGTGTGCGTGCACGCGCGCGTTTTTCTGGTCAAATATTTTGCCGAAATAATGTTGGAAAAATCTTTTGCCAAAATAATTTCGGTAAAATCAAATCATGATGCGCTCACATGTGTGCGCGCGCTATCGGTCAAATCCTGTTGCGCTCTCATGTGTGCGCGCGCGCGTTTTGCGGTCAGATCCTGTTACGCTCTCTCATGTGCGCGCGCACTTTCCTGTCAAATCCGGTTGCGCTCTCACATGTGTGCGCATGCACTTGCATTCGTGTGTGTGTGCTTGTGTGCATGCATTTGCATGAGTGTGCGTGCGCATCCACGCATGGTCGCAAGCAGCTCACGCACCTGATGCGGCGCTCGCCGTTTGAGTTTGTGTACAGTAGCGCGCACTGCACGTATGCAGAACTGCCGTGCAAAAGCTGGTCTTCATGCGAGATCTGCAAGACAGCAAGTATGCTCGATTTTGTGGGTTCGATACAAGTTTCAGTGCTTCGTTTTGGGTTTCAGGGCTTAGGTCTTAGGTCTTGGGGTTGCCGTTTCATCTTGTGTGCAGCAGCGTGCAGTGCTCGTACGCGGCGCTGCCGCGCACACGCTGGTCCTCGTGGGAAATCTACAGACAGCGCACGGCACAGGCTTTAGGGGTTCGGGGTGTAGTGGGTTTAGGGTTCAGGGTAGGTTTGCAGGAAGTTGTTCAGTTTCTAGTGGGGTTGAACCCCGCCAGCTGCCCGCCAGCTGCTGTGCACAAGCTGGTCCTCGTGCAAGATCTGCAAGTACGCGAGTACGCACGGATTTTGTGGGTTTGATACAAGTTTCAGGGTTTTTGAGAGAGTAGAGAGAGTAGTGGTACACATCCACTGCCGGCAGTCACAATCAGTTCCAAAGTTCCAGCGGGACTATCAGGCACAAGGCCCACCAAAAGGTCAAGCTACAAAAGTAGCCCATAGTAGCCCACAGTAGTAGGGTTACGTTTGTGCTTCGAGGGCTGAGGGTTTTACGGCAGACCGTTTGATGGGTTTAGTTCAGTGACCCCCAAGTGACCCTTGGGAAGAGTTACATAAATAGAAATATATATTTATTAGGGTTTAGGGTAATAGATTATATAAATAGTCACGGGGGGGGCAAGAAACTTATTTCCTGCAGGCATGGTGCATATTTTTTGGGGGGGTCAGACCCTCCCCCCCCCCCGAACTCGCTGAATACACCATGCATGGAACCGGGACCAAGGCGCATGGCTTTCTTACAGCAAGGGCTGTCCATCGCAATGTCTAACTCGCCGGCACATGGCCAAAATCACCCCCCAAATCTAGCCATATCATAGCTTAGTCGGCGGGCACCAAGGAGTGTGGACCCTCCACTTCACACTTTCCAGGCAGATACAGGGTTAACTATCCTAAGGTATTTTGCTGTGCTCTCCAAGGAGATTCAGATGGCATCAGTCCCATCTCAATCCATCAAGGTCGCTCAAACCCCTGGGTGGGCACTTGGTGCATCGCAGGGAGCACGCGGGCGGGTAGGGCATTGAGAAGGTGGGGACCCCCACCCTATTTACCCCAGAGTCACTTCTGAGAGTGGATTCATGCTCCTCTCATCAAGGCGGGTCTATTGGTGGTCTTCCCATCCAAAACGGCCCACTGGAAAGAAAGTTCTGGACCCCCCGTATTTATTTTTTCTGCGCACCCCCCCTACCCCCCCCCCCCCTCTTTGAGCCCCCATATCTCGGCCTCCAGGTGTCTGAATTCAAAAAAATCGCTTGATTTGGAACGTACACAATGAGGAGATTGATATTCAGCATGCCTGTATTTTCTGTTTTTTCTGCCCCCCCCGTGTAAATAGTACTCATTTGTTTCCCGGCTTGAACTTTGACCGCCCATACCAGGCGCATTACATAGCGGGTGTCGACGCAACGCATGCCGTTTTGCTGCTCTCGGTGGGGGCTTTCCAACGCGCCCCTCCGCGCCCCCTTCCACCAAGTGTGGGGGTGGTCTTCTGGGAATTCGGAAATCCGGCCCTGAACGGTATACGGCGTGCGGGGGAGTCACTGGCGTGGTCGCATCTGCGCTCCACACGCCTTGCCGGGGTTGCGCGTCGGCAACCCACGCACGCACACACCGCCACCGCCGGTACCACCACCACCACCAACAGATCGCAACAAGGCGGGGAGAGGAGCGTCACCGCTCGCCTTAGCAAGCGCCCGCAGCACTCCCGACAGTTGAAACATGAGACTACACAACACGTCGCAGCTGAAGTGCGTACGCCTTGTCAGGGTTGCACACACCGCCACCGCCACCATCACCACCACCAGATCGCAGCACGGAGGAGAGTGCCACCTCTCTCTCATGGGTGGCGCACGAAGCACGTCCAACAACAACAACGTTACAGTTACAGTTACAGTTACATCGGCTTTCCAGCAAAGACTACCTTTAGTCCTAGTACCACCGCCTAGACCCAAGTCCAGTTCTGGCCCTAACAATTACTTGTGAGGGGCGGTAGCCACCAGCGGGCTGCCTGCCAACGTGTAGTCCCAGAGCAAAAAGGAGAGCTATTGTGCGACGCCTCCAAAATAGGTCCTAACTGCTTCTAGGGGATAGGGGGTCAAGTGGCGCTTGCCAATCTACTTGACCGCCGTGGTGGAGGGGCCGGCGCCTGAGGGGCAGCCGGACCGTACACCACGGCTCTCCACCCGACCCTATCCTGAGCACGCTCAAACGCCGTGTCCGAAAAAGTCTTCCAATCAGAACGAGTGCCACTAGTTTCGCCTAGCTGCTGAATCAGTAGCTTAAGAAAATAGTGTCGGGAGGAAAAACAACGTGGCGGTTTAGAATGACCTACCTGCACTGCATACGCCTTGTCGGGGTCGCACGTCGGGAGCGCCAGGAGGTCGGACGACCGAGTGGAGAAGTGGCCGTGGAACGACGACGTGCGGAGGCCCTGGGGTCCAGTGCGTGGCAGGGGCAGCAGGAGTGTGAGTGTGAGTGTGATACGCGGCAGTGGCGCGTGCGGGTGACGCAATGTGTGTGTGTGTGTGTGGGGGGGGGGGCGGATGAGCCGAGAGGTGGCCGCGGAAGGATGACGTGCGCAGGCCGTGGGATTGAGTGATGGACACGCGGTGCATGTGAGGCAAGGTGGAGAGGGGGGGGGGGCAAGCAGGTTGGACAACCAAGGGGAGAAGTGGCCGTGGAAGGAACTGTGCAGGCCCTGGGAGGGAATGCTTGGAACGTGGTGCACGCGGTGCATTGCGAGGCGAAGGGGGGGGGGACGCAACGTGCCGAGGCGGGCAGTAGGGGCTGAACTGTTCTCACACTGGGCATCGGGCGGGCAAGGCGGGCAGCGCACGTTTGTCGCTCGTTTGCTTCTCTCTCTCTTCTCTCTCTGGCTGCCATTCTCTTCTCTCTTTCTCTCTGCCTGTCTCTTCTCTCTCTCTCTCTCTCTCTCTCTCTCTCTCTGCCTGTCTCTTCTTTCTCCGTCTCTCTCTCGGACTGCCTCTCCCTCCCGCTCTCTCTGTCTCTCTGTCTCTCTCTCTCTCTCTCAATCTCTCACGCCTGCCTCTTCCCAAAGCACCCCACCTTCGAGCAGCGCACGCGCATGACCGCCTCCCATGCAGTCGGCCGCAGCAGGTTATGCACAACCTCCGCATGCAGCCGCGCCCCGTCGCGCCGCGCCGAGAACCCGGGGTGGTAGTGCACGTCGCCGCAGGTGAGCTGCGGGATGCCGGACAGGCTCGCGACATCGACATACTGACCGCCCAGCGCCCACACGTCCACACTGATCTGCACGGCGCGAGGTGTGGACGTTTTTCAGCGTGGTAAAGTTGACGTGAGCAGTATTTTCAACTCCAGTTAAGTGAACGTGCGCTGCAGGACGCCCGACAGCCTCGCCACGTCGGTGAAGACGCAGCCGAGCGCCCACACATCCACACTAATCTGCTTGCACGAGAAGGGTTAAATTTGAGGGTTGAAAAAGAAGAAGATGAAGAAGAAAACAAGTATGCTGCGGGATGCCTGCCAGGCTCGCGATGTCGGTGTAGTTGCGGCTGAGCGCTCACACGTCCACGCTGATCTGCGCGCGCGAGGTGTGGACTGTTTTATATTGAGACAGCTGACGTTACGTGAGCTGTAGGATGTCGTAAAGGCTCGCGACGTCAATTAAGTTGCTGCCGAGCGCCCACACGTCCGCACTGTTCTGCTCGCACGAGAATTGTTGAAGTTGAAAGATGAAAAAGAGGGGGAAAAATTAAAAGTGAGCTGCGGGATGCCGGGCAGGCTAGCCAAGTCGGCGTAGTCACGGCCGAGCGCCCACACGTCCACGCTGATCTGCACGCGCGAGGTGTGGACGTGTTTTTCAAGTCAAACGTTGTTTTGCGTGAGCTGCGGGATGCCGGGCAGGCTCGCGACGTCGATGTAGTCGCGGCCGAGCGCCCACACGTCCACACTGATCTGCGCGCAAGAGAAATGTGGAATTTGAGGGTCAAAAAAGGGGAAAAGGAAGAAAACAGTGAACTGCGGGTCGCCTGCCAGGCTCGCCGCATCGGTTTAGTTGCGGCCGAGCGCCCACACGTCCACACTGATCTACGCGTGAGAAAAGTTTAAGTTGAGGCCCTAAAAGGGGGGGGGGTGAGCTGCAGGATGCCGGACAGGCTCGCGACATCGATATACTGACCGCCCAGCGCCCACACGTCCACGCTGATCTGCGCGCGCGAGGTGTGGACTGTTTTTAACTGAAACTCACGTAACGTGAGATGCGGGATGCCGTAAAGGCTCGCAACGTCAACGCAGTCGCATTCGAGCGCCCACACGTCCACGCTGATCTGCGCGCACGAGAAGTCTTGAATTCAAGGGTTGAAAAAGGAAGGAAATCAGAAAGTGAGCTGCGGAACGCCGCACAGGCTGGCCACGTCGGCGTAGTCACGGCTGAGCGCCCACACATCCACACTGATCTGCGCGCGAGAAGTGTTGAAATCGTTCAAAACCAACCACAAGGGGTTTGAGGTCGTACACCCCTGGGGGAGGGTGTACCCCTACTAGTGGTTCAAGTAGGTGTGTTGAGGGTTGACACCCTTACCGTAGTACCGCTTTGCCTTGCCGCCACTTTTATAAAGAGGTTAATTTTTTAGAATTCGGGTGCCTTGCCGCGGGATTTTGGGGGGATTTCTTCCCGTTTTGACGTCACTTTTGGCGCTTGTTTTTTTACTTTTTCGGTAATATTTTTTAGAAATCGACCTTGCCGCGACATTTTCCAACTTATTTAATAGGCAAGGCAAAGCAGTACTACGGTACCAGCCAGCCACCCTGCAGACCCGCCAACCAGACAACCAGCTGACCAACTAGGCACCCCGCCAACCCGACAGCCCGCCAACCCGTCAATCACTTGACCAACTAGCCACCCACCCAGCCACCCAGACAGCCAAGCAACCAACCAGACAAGAAAGCCACCCAACTGGTTTGCGCGCGAGGCAGAAAACTTGCGGCGTCGTGTGTGTGTGTGTGTGTGTATGTGTGCGTGCGCGCGCGCGCGTGTATGTGTGTGTGTGTGTGTGTGTGTGTGTGTGCGTGTGTGTGTTGGCAGACCCGTTCAAACATCGCCGCCACTACAACCCTAACCAGCCAGCCAGCCAGCCAGCCAACCAGCCAACCAACTAGCCAGCTAACCCACCAACCCACCAACCCACCAACCAATCAGCCAGCCAGCCAGCCAGCCAGCCAACCAGCCAGCCAGCCAGCCAGCCGACAAACCAGCGAACCAGCCAACCAGCCAGCCAACCAGCCAACCAGCCAACTGACCTGATTGCGCGAGCATTCCCCCGCAAAGCGCCTGCGGTGGTGGTGGTGGTGGTGGATTCCACACTGTTAGGTGCGTACTTTTTTCGGGGCCGCAGTGGTTTTATTTTCAGGATTTTCATTGAATTCTTCCACAGCCGGATTCTGCTTTGACCGTGTTGACTGTTGACCTGCCGTTGACCGTTTGTTATCATACAAAGGTAATTTGCAAGCTCTTGACGAGCTCTATCTGGCGGGCTCGTCAGACTGCAGATCCACTGAATGGGCTGAGCTGTGTTCAAGGTCAAAGCACCCGGAATACAGCCAAATGGCTGTGAAGAGCCGAAAAGGAAATCACTGGCCTACTTTCTTTAGCAGCCGGATGGCGGCTTCGACGAAGCTACTCAGACATAAAATTCGCGGCTCAATAAAACATGCACAATTCACATTGTTTGGGGTGGATGTGGAGGCAAGTAAGGGTTGCACAGGTTTTACACGTACGCGTTTCCCGGAGGACCCCGGGGCGTGATTCAAGGCCTAGACTACATGTCTAGCCTTGTAGGGGAGCCCTACTTAGAGAGCCCGCAAGGTCACGCAGCGCGCCAGCCTACCAGGCAAGTGAGTGAGGGGAACCACGGGAGGGGGACCAAGGGAGGGGCAGGGCCAATGGTCCCTGGAAAGGATTTTCGTAATTAGTTTTTTGCCGGCTCTAGCAGCTTTGACCGTTCATACCAGGCACAATACTCAGCGGGTTTTCATGCAACGCATGCCGTTGTGCTGCTCTCGGCACGAGCTTTCCAACGCACCGCTCCACGCCCTCTCCCACTAAGTGTGGGGTGGTTTTCTGGGAAATGGGAAATCCGGCTCGGAGCGGTATGCGGCTCGCAGGGGAATCACTGGGCAGGGCATGGCACAAACAGACGGCTCAAACATACACCTTTTGGATGACGAGGCGAGGAATTCAACGGAACTGCCCCACCCCTCCCCCCTGTGACGATGAGTACAGTTAAATAAGGACCATCCTTATAGCATCCTTCATGAAGGTCTTGCACTCAGTGTACAATGACTGAAAGCCCCTTTTTAAGGGTGAGGGTTAAAACCCTAAAAACCTAAAACCCCTCGACTGAACCCCTCTAGGGATTAGAACCCCTAACCCTAAAACCCCTCAAGTGACCCTCCCAACACTTTGACTGTACACAACTGACCTGTAGAAGTCGTCGTCAGGCCGGCGCAGCAACGGCTCCTTGTCTGTGCAGTAGGCGGATGGGTTGTCGCGCGCCTGTGTTGGTGGTGAGATGGAGGGGTGGACAGTTGGGTGGGTGTGGGGTCGGGTGGGGAGGTGGAGAGGTGGGGCTCCTTGTCTATGCCATAGGCGGATGGGTTGTCGCGCGCCTGTGTTGGTGGTGAGATGGAGGGGTGGACAGTTGGGTGGGTGTGGGGTCGGGTGGGGAGGTGGAGAGGTGGGGCTCCTTGTCTATGCCATAGGCGGATGGGTTGTCGCGCGCCTGTGTTGGTGGTGAGATGGAGGGGTGGACAGTTGGGTGGGTGTGGGGGTGGGTGGGGAAGTGGAGAGGTGGGGCTCCTGGTCTGTGCCACACACACACGCAAATGTATACACGCACACGCACATGTATGCACACGCACATATACACGTACACATACACACACACACACAAACGCACACACGCACCTTGATCTTGCCTATCCCCAGTGACGGCGGGCTCGTCTAGAAGAGCAGCACATCACACACACACACACACACACACACACACACACACACACACACACACACAGACACACAGACACGCACGTACCTTGATCTTGCCTATCCCCAGTGACGGCGGGCTCGTCAGGAAGAGCAGCACAGTACGCACGAGACACACACAAACGCACATGTATGCACACGCACATGCACATGCACACCTACACAGTCACACCCACACCCACACACGCACGCACCTTGATCTTGCCTATCCCCAGTGACGGCGGGCTTGTCTGGAAGAGCAGCACCTGATGATGATGATGGGGGTTGCAGTCTGTTGTGAGTCTGTTGCAGTGTGTTGTGAGTCTGTTGCAGTCTGTTATAAGTCTGTTTTGAGTCTGTTGTGAGCCTGTTGTGAGCCTGTTTTGAGTCGGTTGTGAGTCGGTTGTGGGTCTGTTGTAAATCTGTTGCACGTCTGTTGTGAGTCTGTTGCTTGTCTGTTGCAGTCTGTTGTGTGTCTGTTGCAGTCTGTTGTGAGTCTGTTGCAGTCTGTTGCATGTCTATTGTGTGTCTGTTGCAGTCTGTTGCGTGTCTGTTGCGTGTCTGTTGCAGTCTGTTGTGAGTCTGTTGTGAGTCTGTTGCAGTTTGTTGTGAGTCTGTTGCAGTCTGTTGCGTGTCTGTTGCGTATCTGTTGTGAGTCTGTTGCGTGTTTGTTGCAGTCTGTTGCATGTCTGTTGCAGTCAGCCATCCCAGTTAGATGCTCGGGCATTGCGCATCGAGCACTGTCCTACGCATTTATACGCGTTGTCACTGGTCGCAACATCCATCATCGTACCTTGCCCCCCAGGTTGCACATCGTCATGAACGCCGCTTGCAGCGCCGGCCCGGTGCAGCTCTCGACGCATGTGGACCCGGCAAACGCGGCGGGAAGCGTGTCGAGCGCGGCGTCGATGAACGCCCTGCACATCAGGTGTGTGTGTGTGTGTGTGTGTGCGTGTGTGTGCGTGTGTGTGTGTGTGTGTGTGTGTGCATGTGTGTGCGTATGTGTACGCCCGCGGGGCCGCTGAACGCAGCCGGTAGCGTGTCGAGCGCGGCGTCGATGAACGCCCTGCAGCAGGTGTGTGTGTGTGTGTGTGCGTGTGCGCGCGCGCAGCGCCGGCCCGGTGCAGCTCTCGTCGCATGCGGAGCCGGCAAACGCGGCGGGAAGCGTGTCAAGCGCGGCGTCGATAAACGCCCCGCAGCAGGTGTGTGTGTGTGTGTGTGTGTGTGTGTGTGTGTGTGTGTGTGTGCGCGCGCGCAGCGCTGGCCCGGTGCAGCTCTCGTCGCATGTGGAGCCGGCAAATGCGGCGGGAAGCGTGTCGAGCGCAGCGTCGATGAACGCCCTGCAGAACGTTCAGGCGGGAGCGGGAGCAGGAGCGGGAGCGGGAGCGGGAGCGGGAGCGGGAGCGGGAGCGGGAGCGGGAGCGGGAGCGGGAGCGGGAGCGGCACGGGGAGGTCGTCCGGCAGCGGAAGGGTCTAAACCCTAAAACCAAAACTCTGCTAAACCCTTAACCCTTCAGGCAGTGGCGCAAGCAAGGTTTTACTGTCTAGAAACAAAATCATCTGCGCTCGCGCAGCGGCACGGGGAGGTCGTCCGGCAGCGGAAGGGTCTAAACCCTAAAACCAAAACTCTGCTAAACCCTTAACCCTTCAGGCAGTGGCGCAATCAAGGTTTTACTGTCTAGAAACAAAATCATCTGCGCTCGCGCAGCGGCACGGGCACAGGTCGTCCGGCAGTGTAAGGGTCAAAAGCCTATGCCGGTTGTTCAACCGAAACCCTGCTAAACCCTTAACTCTTCAGGTAGTGGGTCATCCCCATCCAATCTGGGCCCAGCCCAGGGGGAAAAGTGGCCAGAACGGGCAACACCAAACTTTGGGAATTTCTTGTGGCTTCCCTGGTCGACCAAATCCACTTTTGACGCGTGCTTTTTAGTTGCCGCCAATCTCATTTCGACGCACGCGTCGTGGGTGGCCGTGGCTTGGAGAGACGGTGAAATGCAGAACGAAACCGTTTGGCGTCGAACGCAACCGTGACGTGTAACATTTGACGCCAAACGATTTCGTTCCGCATTTCACCGTCTCTCCAATCCACGGCCACCCACGACGCATGCATCTAAATGAGATTGGCGGCAACTAAAACACACTTGTCAAAAGTGGATTCGGTCCAGAGGCGCCGCAAAACATGCCGCAGCACCTGGCGCAATCAAGGTTTTACTGCAGTTTACGGTCTAGAAACCAAGTCGCATGCACTCGCGCAGCGGCACGAGCAGGTCGTCCGGCAGTGTACGCGTCTAAAACTTTAACCCTAAAACCTGAACCCTAAACCCTTCAGGCAGTGGCGCTCACGCAGCGGCACGAGCACAGGTCATCCGGCAGTGTACGCGTCTAAAACTGTAACCCTAAACCCTAAACCCTAAACCCTTCAGGCAGTGGCGCAATCAAGATTGTACTGTCTATAGGAACTAAATAACCTGCACTCGCGCAGCGGCACGAGCAGGTCGTCTGGCAGCGGGTGCTTTGGGGTCGAGGACTCGTTGGTTGTTTGAGGGTCGAAGGGAGTTCTCTATGTTTTTTTTGCGTTTTGGGGGGGGGTGGGTGGGGGCAGGAGGGAGGGGTTGTTGCTGGAGCTTTTCTGTTTTTCTTGGGGAGGGGGGATAGTCCCTTAAATAGGAGCCGGAGTTCAAGGCAGCCCCGCACCTGCACTCGCGCAGCGGCACGAGCAGGTCGTCTGGCAGCGGCACAAACGGCTCGTCGACCTCAGTCACGACGAGCATCTGTGGTGTGTGTGTGTGTGTGTGTGTGAGCGTGTGTGTGTGTGTGTGTGTGTGCGTGTGTGTGTGTGCGCGTGTGTGAGTGTGTGGGGGGGGGGGGTATGTGCATGTGAGAAGATGAGAGGCAAGTGTGTGTGTGTGTGTGTGTCACGAGAACGTCTTCCGGCAGCGGCACAAACGACTCGTAGACCTCAGTCACGACGAGCATCTGTGGTGTGTGTGAGTGTGTGTGTGTGCGCATGCGCACACACACACAGCACGCGCGAGAGCAAGCGGCATGTAGATGCAGGCGTTTGTGCGTGTGCTTGTGCGTGTGTGTGTGCGTGTGCGTGTGCGTGTGCGTGTGCGTGTGCGTGTGCGTGTGCATGTGCGTGTGCGTGGGCGTGTGCAGCGCGTCTGTGCGGACGGCTGGGGCCAAAAAAACTGCTCCCTGGCTAGGCGCTGGCTAGACGCCCTGCACCCACTCGCTATTTTCTCACCACGCTCCCTATCCTACTCAGCTTCTACAGGCTATCACTCCCCTCGCATCTCCTGGCAGTATCCCAGATGCGTCCTTCCCAGCTCCTGGCAGCTTCCTAGTAGCTTCCTGTTGCCGTCCTGGCAGCTTCCCAGTAGCTTGCCAGATATGTGATCACCTCAGCCGTCGTGCTGCTTGCGCGCAGGTTGTGGAAGTGGATGGATGAGTCGAACGTGTGCATTGCATGCTTCCCAGTTTCCTGGTAGCTTCCCTGTAGCTTCCTACTGCCGTCGTAGTAGCTTCATATTGCCGTCGTAGTGGCTTCCCAGTAACTTCCTATTGCCGTTCTAGTAGCCTGCCAGTAGCTCCCCAGATCACCTGTGCCGTCGTGCTGCTCGCGCGCAGGTTGTAGAAGTGGATGGACGAGTCGAAAGAGATGATGCCGATGCGTGTGCGCTCGTCACCGGGAAGGCCGTCAAGGCTCGCCTGCACGTGTGTGTGTGTGTGTGTGCGTGCGTGTGTGTGGATGGGGGGGGTGAGTGTGCTGTGTGTGTGTGTGTGTGTGTGTGTGTGCTCGTCACCTGGCAGGCTGTCCAGGCTTGCCTGCCTGTGTGCGTGTGTGTGTGTGTGTGGATGGGGGGGTGAGTGTGTTGTGTGTGTGAATGTGTTTGTGTGCGTGTGTGTGTGTGGTGTGTGTGTGGGTGCTCGTCACCTGACAGGCCGTCCAGGCTTGCCTGCGTGTTTGTGTGTGTGTGTGTGTGTGTGTGTGTGTGTGTGTGTGTGTGTGTGTTGGGGGGGGGGGGGACACGCGCGTGCGCTCGTCACCGGGCAGGCCGTTCAGGCTCGCCTGCGCGTGCGCTCATTACCAGGAAAGGGCCGTTATCTAGGTGGCCTGAGCGGTGGGAACTGCAATGCAGGTGTCTCTGTATGTGTGTGTGTGCGTGTGTGTGTGCGTGTGTGTTCGCGTGTGCGGATAGGGGTGGAGTGGGGGAGCAGCACAGCAGAGGCCACCTTGATCGCAGTTGCCGCAGGCGCAATCGTGCACGATGTGTGCCAGCACGGCACGACACGGCGCGGCGCGGCACGGCACGGCGCGGCGCGGCGCAGCGCAGCGCAGCGCAGCGCACCTTGATCGCAGCTGCCGCAGCTGCGACCGCGCCCGATGCGACAGCGGCGTGCGTGACGTCGATCATGAAGAAGTAGACGGGCGGCATGGGCGGGCGAACCATGTATTCCGCAGGTGCGATGTACTCGACAGTGCCCACCTGCGTGTGTGTGTGTGTTGGGATGTTGGAACAGTGCTATGTTGCTGCTGTTGCTGCTGTTGTTGCTGTTGTTGTTGTTGTTGTTGTTGTTGTTGCTGTCGCTGTCGCTGTCGCTGTCGCTGTTTTTGTTTTTGTTTTTGTTGTTGTTGTTGTTGTTGTTGCTGCTGTTGTTGTTGATGTTGATGTTGTTGTTGTTGTTGTTGTTGTTGTTGTTGTTGTTGTTGTTGTTGTTGTTGTTGTTGTTGTTGTTGTTGTTGTTGTTGTTGTTGTTGTTGTTGTTGTTGTTGTTTTTGTTGTTGTTGTTGTTGTTGTTGTTGTTGTTGTTGTTGTTGTTGTTGTTGTTGTTGTTGTTGCTGGTGCTGTTGTTGTTGTTGTTGCAGGGTGTCTGCAACACCTGGCGCTCACGCAATGATTCAGTGGGTATGATGTGTGTGTGTGTGTGTGTGCGCGTGCGCGCATGCAATACGATCGCCTCCGCCTACCATACACTTGTGTGCTGTGCCGTCCCTATAGCTAACAGTACAGTTTCACCCACCCACCCCTCCACCCCCCCCTCTCCACTCCCCAACCCTAAACCCTGAATCCTAAAACCCTAAACCCTAAAAACCTAAAACCCTAAACCGCAATTCAATCCCACCGACAGCTCCGGGTGCTCCACCACGTCTAGGCGCCGCCCGGCGTTGTCGAGGTTGGAGAAGTAGCCATAAACCCCAATCCCCAAACCCTGAACCCTGAAACCCTGAACCCCTACACCGTTATCCAAACCCACCGACAGCTCCGGGTGCTCCGCCACGTGTAGGCGCCGCCCGGCGTTGTCGAGGTTGGAGAAGTAGCCATAAACCCCAACCCCCAAACCCTGAACCCTGAAACCCTGAACCCCTACACCGTTATCCAAACCCACCGACAGCTCCGGGTGCTCCACCACGTCTAGGCGCCGCCCGGCGTTGTCGAGGTTGGAGAAGTAGCCATAAACCCCAATCCCCAAACCCTGAACCCTAAAACCCTGAACCCCTAAACCGTTATCCAAACCCACCGATAGCTCCGGGTGCTCCGCCACGTGTAGGCGCCGCCCGGCGTTGTCGAGGTTGGAGAAGTAGCCATAAACCCCAACCCCCAAACCCTTAACCCTGAAACCCTGAACCCCTACACCGTTATTCAAACCCACCGACAGCTCCGGGTGCTCCGCCACGTCGAGGCGCCGCCCGGAGTTGTCGAGGTTGGAGAAGTAGTCCGGGGGGACATCGTTCAGCTGCACAAGCACACACAAGCAGGAGGGGGGGGGGGGCGGTCGAGAGGGATAAGAGTGTGTGGTGGTGTGATTGTGTTGATGCGGGGGGAGGAGAGGTGTGGTGGTGGGTGGGGGGGTGGGGTGGGGTGGGTGGGGGTGCGTGGGGGTGGGTGTGTGTGCGTTCGTGGTGGACGTCGTTCAGCTGCGCAAGCACACACAAATATGAGGGGTGGGTGGGTCAAGAGGGATACGAGTGTGTGCGGTGGTGCGTGTGGTGGTGCGGCGGGAAGGAGAGGTGGTGGTGGTGGGTGGGGGTGGGTGTGCGTCCGTGGGGGACGTCGTTCAGTTGCGCAAGCACACACAAATATGAGAGGGGGGGGGGGTCAAGAGGGATACGAGTGTGTGCGGTGGTGCGTGTGGTGGTGAGTGGGGAAGAGGTGGGGGGGGGGAGGGCAGTGATTTTCTTGTCGGGCTTTTTAATTAATTATTCCACAGCCGGATTTTGCTTCGACCGCGTTGACTGTTGACCTCCCGTTGACCGTTTGTTCTCATACATGGGTCATTTGAAAGCTGTCAACCTGCTCTGTCTGGCAGGCTTGTCCGACGTACAATCCACTGGATGGGTTGAGCTGTGTGCAAGGTCAAAGTACAGCCGGAATACAGCCAAATGGCTGTGGACAGCCGAAAAGGAAATCACTGGGGGGGTGGGAACGTCGTTGAGCTGCGCAGAATATACAAATGGGAGGGGGGCGGCGCTGGGGCTATGTGTGTGCGCGCGCATGCACAGGCAGCCAGGGTCAGAAAGAGAGGGGGGGGTCAAGATGGGAGGGCACGTGCTGGCGAGGTCAGAGAAGGAGTGCCCGGGGTGACGCCGTTCGGCTGCGCAAGCACAAAGAAGAGAGGGGGGGGTCAAGAGGGATGTGAGTGTGTGTGGTGGTGTGTGTGTTCTTGTGTGGGGAAGAAGAGGTGGTGGTGGGGGAGGAGGGGGGGGTCGCTGAGCTGCGCAGAACACACAAGCAGGAGGGGAGGGGGGGGGGAGGTCGAGAGTGTGTATGGTGGTGTGCGTGTTGATGTGCTGGGAACGAGAGGTGGCGGCAAGCATTTCATAAGTCAAAAACACCCATGGATTACCCATGGACATGCACACACACACACACACAAACACACACACACACGCACGCACACACACCTGCGCACACACACACACACACACACACGCACAGACACACACACGCACACACACGCACACGCACACACCCCACACACACAGACACATGCATACACACACACACACACACACACAGACGTATGCACACACACACAAGCACACACACACACACACACACACACACCTGCGCGCACACGTTGCACCGGAAGCGGCGCCCTGCATCCGTCCACTGCACGAACGGGTTGATGTATGTCCTGCAGGTGTGTGTGTGTGTGTGTGTGTGTGTGTATGCGTGTGTGTGTGTATGTGTGTGTGCGTGCGTGTACGTCCACTGCACGAACGGGTTGATGTACATCCTGCAAGTGTGTGTGTGTGTGTGCGTGGTGGGTGGGTGGGGTGTGTTTGGCGGGTGTGTGCGTGGGGGGGGGGGGGTAGGGGGGAGATGGGGGGGGGGGCGTGCACGTGATGGTGTGTGTGCGTCGCCACGCTGCTGTGAAATAAGGCATGTGCATGCCGTGTGACCGAGTGAGCGCGCGCGTGCATTTGTGCGTGCGTGCCTGACGACCGCCAGTCCACACCTGCCCAAAGGCGCACACACACACACCAAGCCGCGCGCGTGCGTGCACACACGCACAGACACACACACACACCACCTGCAGCGCCTGCACCGCACGCTGCGGCTGGGACCCAGCGCCACGAGAGCAGCCTCGCCTCCAACACCAAAAAGAGGCAAATAGAGAAAGGTACATGCAAAACCCGAGGAGGGTGCACGGCAGCGCGCCGACAAAACGACACTGTGGTCAACAGTGGTGTCATTAAGGAAACCAAGCATGTTTCGTTTGCCCCCGCAAAATAGGAGGGAACATGCCGAATTGCCCCCGCAGATAGCGTTTTTCGCGGAAAAGTGTGAAAATCGCCAAGTGTCGCACTTTTCGGAGCGAAATTCATGCGATTCGCCCCCTCAGTCTCCCCCAAAATTCTCGGTTTGCCCCTGCAGCGGCAGCTGCGGGGGCTGCGGGGGCGCTAATGACACCACTGGTGGCCAATACGTGCGGCCAATGAATGTGGCTCTAAACAATGCGGCCAACCATGGGACACTGTGGCCAAGGAACCATCCGGAAAAAAAACAAGAACTCGCCTGCAGCGCCTGCAGCGCACGATGCCGCTGGGACCCAGCCCCACGAGGGGAACCTCGATCCCGGCCGCCTCGTTCGCCATCGGGCGCACCACCACACCTGCGTTTGTTGGTTGTTGGTTGTTGGTTGTTGGTTGCTGGTTGTTGGTTGCTGTTGGGTGGTGGGTGGGTGGTGGCTGTTAGTAACAGCTGGTTGTTGGTGATTAGTTGTTGATTGCTGGTTGTTGGTTGTTGGTTGTTGGTTGTTGTTGGTTGTTGGTTGTGGGTTGATGGTTGTGGGTTGTTGGTTGTTGGCCGACGTTTGCCGCCATCGGACGCACCACCGCGCCTGCGGGGACGCGGCGGTTATTAAACACATACCGTTAACTCCATTAGCCTGTACCGATGGCAGCTAAAAATACTCTTTATTGGATTCTGGAGACAGAGTACCGAGCGCAGCGGGGATTTTTTTTGAGTATTTCGATTGTACTGATGGATTTTTAATGATTGTTGTCGAAGTACCGACGCCACCGACGCTGCGTGCACGCGGTCAAGGCCATCCCTTATCCATCTCTGTGACCGCCGGACCATCTCTGTGACCACCAGCAGTGGATTTGTAACACTATCGCTCGTAGCCGCCGCTGAGCGTGGCGGCGCTGTTGTCTTCGCCCCAGTCCTCATCAGATCCATCAGAGGCTGGATCAGCCATGCTCAACCGATTTGGGGGGCCTCCTGTTCGCGGGAACTTGGAGGGGGCACTGTGGGGGAGGTCGTCTACACTTGTACAGCAAAAGTGAAAAATTGTTGACCTCGGGAATCGAACTCAGGTCTGCTCCACTGCAAGTATTATACTATTACTTGGTAATACGGCATTGTACCGGACGCCGAAACCAATTAATTACATCAATACCGGCTCAGAGTATCGAAGGGACTTAATTGTCAGTACAGGCTAATGGAGTTCACGGTAAGCACAAACTCATGATAAACACGCACCCACGCACGAACGCACGCTCACAAGCACACACACGCGCACGCACACACGCACGCACGCACGCATGCACACACGAAAGCTCACCCGCACCTAGCGGCAGCGCCCAGCGCGCCCGCAGCGCCGAGTTGACCGGCATCGCGTTCACAGTGAGCCGCACCCTGAACCCTGGACCCTGGACCCTGGTTCTAGACCCTAGCTATGCCCTAGGGGTGCAACCCTGGACCCAGGACCCTGGACCCTGGACCCTGGGTGCAACCCTGGACCCTGGACCCTGGTTACAGACCGTAGCTATGCCCTGGGAGTGCAACCCTGGACCCTAGACCCTGGCCCCTCACCCAGAGGAAGCGCCCAGCGCGCCCGCAGCGCCGAGTTCACCGGTATCGCGTTCACCGTGAGCCGCATGTTGGCAGGCGAGCAGTTGGCGGGATGCGCGGCGGCTGGCGCGGCTGTCGCGTGCGGTCGCGTTGGGCGCGGGAGGGTCGCTGGGTCGGGGCCGCCGCCTCCGCTACTGCCGGGGTGGCCGGGACCTCCGAGACTGGCGTGGGTGTGGGTAGGTGGGTGTAGGTGGGTGAGAGGGAGAGAGAGAGAGAAAGAGGGGGAGAGAGAGGAAGAGAAGGGGAGAGAGAGGGAGGGAGAGAGAGAGGCAGACAGGGAGATAGGGAGAGAGAAAGCGAGAGAGGGGAAGCAGTCGCGTGTGGTCGCGTCAGGCGCGGGAGGGTTGCGGGTTTGGAACCGCCGCCTCCGCTGCTGCCGGGGTGGCCGGGACTTCCGAGGCTGTTGTGGGTGTGTGTAGGTGGGTGTGGGTGGGTGAGCGGGTGAGAGAGAGAGGGGGAGGGAGAGGGAGAGGGGGAGAGAGAGGGAGAGGGAAGGAGACAGGGAGAGAGAAAGAGGGAGACAGGCAAAGAGACGGAGAAAGAGAGAGGGAGAAGGGGAGGGGGGGGGCGGTCGCTCGTGGTCGCGTCGGGCGCAAGAGGGTTGCGGGGTCGGGGCCGCCGCTTGCGCTGCTGACGGGGTGGCCGGGACCTCCGAGGCTGTTGTGGGTTTGTTTAGGTGGGTGTCGGTGGGTGAGCGGGAGAGGGAGAGGGAGAGGGAGGGGGGGGAGGGGGAGGGGAGGGGAGGGGGAGGCGGGAGGGGGAGGGGAGGGGAGAGGGGAGGGGGAGGGGGAGGGGGAGGGGGAGGGGAGGGGGAGGGGAGGGGGAGGGGAGGGGGAGGGGAAGGAGGAGAGGAGGGGGAGGGAGAGGGAGAGGAGAGGGAGAGGAAGGAAGGGAGAGGGAGAGGAGAGGGAGAGGGAGAGGGATGGAGGGAGAGAGGAGAGGGAGAGGGAGGGGAGGGGAGGGGGAGGGGGAGAGGAAGGGAGGGAGGGAGGGGGGAGGGAGGGGGAGGGGGAGAGGGAGGGGGAGAGAGGGAAAGGGATGGGAACAGGGAGAGAGAAAGAGAGAGACAGGCAGAGAGACGGAGAAAGAGAGAGGGGGAAGGGGGGGGCGGTCGCTCGTGGTCGCGTCGGACGCGGGAGGGTTGCGGGGTCGGGGCCGCCGCCTCCGCTGCTGCCAGGGTGACCGGGACCTCCGAGGGTGTTATGGGTGGTGGGTGCGTATGAGTGGGCGGGTGAGTGAGAGAGGGAGAGGGAGAGATATGAAGATGGAAAGAGACAGGGAGAGGGAAAGAGAGAGACGGGCAGAGAGACGGAGAAAGGGAGAGAGAGGGGGGGGGGCGTGGTCGCTTGTGGTCGGATCGGGGAGGGTTGCTGGGTCGGGGCCACCGCCTGCGCTACTGCCGGGGTGGCCGGGACCTTACGAGGCTGGTGGGGGTGAGAGAGAGTGAGTGGGAGTGGGGGAGTGAGTGGGAATTTGAGAGAAATTGAAAGAGAGCGAGAGAGCGAGAGAGAGGGAGAGTGTGAGAGAACATGATCATGTGTGCCCCCCCCCTACACACACACACACGGGCACACCCTTCCCCTCCCCTCTCCCCCCTCCCCCCTCTCCCTCCCCCCCCCGCCGCCCCCCCCGCCCCCCCCTCCCCTCCCCCTCCCCCCCTCTCCCCCCTCCCCCCTCCCCCCCTTCCCCCTACCACCTACCCCCTACCCCTACCCTACCCCTACCCCTTACCCCTACCCCTACCCTACCTCCCCCTACCTCCCACCTGATTGCCTCAAACTGCTGCGTGAGCGCGCCCGCGCCTCCCGAAGGCGACGCCGGCGCGTGCTGGTAGCTGCCGGGAGGCTGCAGGTGCATGCCCGGTCCCCCAGGAGGGGGCGGGCGCATCATGCCCGGCCCTCCAGGGACTGGCGGCTGCATCATCCCTGGGTGCGGGGGCACGTGCCCTGGGGTGTGGGGTTAAGGCTTTTTAGGGCTTCATTTCTTTTAAAGGGGGGCGGGCGCATCATGGCCAGCCCTCCAGACGCTGGCGGCTGCATCATCCCTGGGTGCGGGGGCACGTGCCCAGGGGGTGAAGGGTTGAGGCTTTTTTTTAAGGTTTTTTAGGGTTGAGGGCAAGGGGGGGCAGAAAACACAAGAAATGGAACACAAGCTGGAATCTTGTCTCCTTGCTGTGAATGTTCCAAAACCATTGGATTTTTTGAATTTGGACACCTGGGGGCCGAGATATGAGGGGTCAAAGTTGGGGTGGGGTGGGGAGGTAGGGGGGGGGGTCTAGAGCTTTCTTCGGGGGGTTCAGCACTTTCTTTCTAGTGGGCTGTTTTGGACAGAAAAAAACGCCATTGGGACCGCCTTGATGAGAGGAGCACAAATCCACTCCAAGAAGTGACCCCGGGTTGGGTTATAGGGTGGGGGCTAATACCCCCTCAACGCCCCCCAACTCCCCCGCGTGCTCCCTTCGGTGCACTAAGTGCCCACAAGCAACCTTCATGGATTGAGATGGGACCGACGTCATCTGAATCTCCTTGGAGAGCACAGCAAAACACCTCAGGAGAGTCAACCCTGAATCTGCCCGAAAAGTGTGAACTGGAGGGTCCACACTCCTTGGTGCCCGTCGACTAAGCCATGGAATGGCTAGATTTTGAGGGTGATTTTGGCCATCTGCCGGCGACTAAGGCATTGTGATGGACAGCCCTCACTGTAAGGAAGCCATGCGCATTGGTCCCGGCTCCATGCATGGCGTATTCTGTGAGTGGGGGGGGGGGGGGGGGGGGGTAGGGGGGACTTTTTTTTTGTACCATGTGTTCCAGTATTTTATTTTCTGCCCCGTCCCCCGTGGTTGAGGGTTTTAGGGTGAGGGTTTTAGGGTCAGGGGTTTAGGGTTTGGGTTTTTAGGGTTTGGGTTTTTAGGGTTTAGGGTTGAGGTTTTTAATTTAAGGTTTGGGGTTAAGGGGGGGCCACACCCTGGAGCGGGCTTGGCCCATATACAGGGGGAGAGGGAATGGAAGGCATTCAGGTCAGGTCAGGAGGAAGGGGGGGGGGCGTTGCGACGCGTGTGAAGGTGCAGCGCGAAGCCAGCGTGCGAGCGCACCTCTAAGGACACATAAATACACGCGCACGCACGTGCACACGCACACACGCACACACACGCACACACACACACACACACACACACCTGGCGGGGGAGGCGCGTGCCCAGGCGGGGGTGGCACAAGCCCCGCAAGGGGGGGGGCGTAGCCAGGCCCCAGAGGGGTCACGCCCGGCCCTCCTGCTGGCTGGTACATGCCCGGACCGGGGGGAGGCATGCCAGGACCGGGGCTGTGCATGCCGTGGGGCCCTGGCCCCGGAGGGCGCACACCCGGCCCTCCTGGTGGCTGGTACATGCCCGGACCGGGGGGGAGCATGCCGCGGGGCCCTGACACTGGCTGGTACATGGCAGGCCCCGGAGGGTGCATGCCCGGACCAGGGGGGTGCATGCTGTGAGGCCCTGGCCCTGGCTGTTGCATGCCGCGGGGCCCTGGCGCTGGCTGGGACATGGCAGGCTCCGGAGGGTGCATGCCCGGACCAAGGGGGTGCATGCTGTGAGGCCCTGGCCCTGGCTGTTGCATGCCGCGGGGCCCTGGCGCTGGCTGGGACATACCAGGCCCCGGTGGTGTTGGCTGCTGCATGCCCGGGGGCCCTGGCGGTGGCTGGTACATGGCAGGCCCCAGGGAGTGCATGCCAGGCCCCGGAGGACGCACCCCAGGCCCCCCAGGGTGCGGCGGGAGCATGCCAGGACCCGGAGGGTGCATGCCTCGTCCCCCTGGGGGCGGCGGGAGCATGCCGTGCGACCCTGACGCTGGCTGGTGCATGCCCGAGCCAGGCGGCCGCGGCTGGCCAGGTGGCCCCCCGAAGCCGTTGCCCATCGGCGCGTGTGCTGGTGGGTACCCGCCAGGGGGCGGCGCTGGGCCGCCCGTCGGCCCCGCTGGGCCGCCCATGCGGCCGGACGGGTGGCGCATGCCCATGCCTGGCGGTGCTGCTGTGCCCGTGGGTGCCCCGGGCTGTGGGTGCGTCCCAGGCGCCCCTGGCGGCGGGGGATGCATGCCCCGCGCCCCTGGGAACTGCGGCGGGGGCGTGCCGGCTGCGGCGGGGCAGGAGGGCAGGCGCGGGGGGGAGGGCGGTTACGCGGGCGCACGCTGCATGGTGCCGCATGGCTGCACGTCGCACACACACTCGCACACACGCACACACACACACACACAGACACACACACTTGCACACACACTCACACACACACACACACACACACACACACACTCCATGCTGAGGCCAAAGCACGCCACTCGTGCCAGCCACCCTCACCTGGAAGGTGCCTACGTGTGGCAGATCTCGCGTCTCCGATCTCACTATGGGTGAGCAGCACGAGAGAAGCTATGCGCGCCACATCATGCTATGATCACGGGCGTACACGTGCGAAGGGTGGATTTTGTCGCGCAGAGCAGAGTTTCGAACGAACAGGGTTTCAAGAGCAGGGTTTCGGACGAGTCAACAAACCTCGCTCCCCCGTGTCGCACTGCAAGTATCGCAACGAGCGTCTTGCTGCTAGTGGCGGGTGCTTTGGGCCCGGACGCGGTTGGTCGAGTGACCCTTGTGTGGCACAATTCACACTTTCTGCAGTCAAGCTTTCTTGCTGGAGTGACTCTCGAGAGTGTCTGCCAACCTCGAGTTTGCACCGTTCTTGAGGGTGGCCAGTGCAGAGCGGAGATGGGAAGAGCCCAAGCTGGAAGAGTTTCGCCGAGACGCCTGCCCCTTCCCCTCCTGCGCCCGAGACGCCCACCCCCGCTGTAAGGAACCCCAACTTTCAAGCAAACAACTGCAAGCAACCTCCATGGCAAGAAGGAAAGTATTCAACACGACACCGAAACAGAGGATATCTATGGTAAGCAGAGGGCACAAAATGCGTGCAAACACGCCAAGCAGAGTCTCTAGGTGGCTCTGCACGTGCTTGCCGCCGCCTCGCTGCTGCTCCGCTGCTCCGTCTGAAGTCTGATTCAATCAACCCAAACCGTTGTAGGGAGTTGGGGTCCGTTGGGTTCTCGCAAGGGGCGCCGGGCAATCCAGCGACTGGGGCTGGCTTACTGCGAGTGGGCCAGCAAGGGGGGGGGGGGCACAGTGACATGCGTCCTGTGGTGAGGCCACTGCGGTTGCGCATTAAATTGCATAGCTGTGGCCATAGGAGCGCACACACCACCATGGCAGGGTGGGGATGCGCAACCGGTACCAAACTGGGTCGGGTTGCGCGCGCGCCAACCACCACACACATCAGCGCGGCAGGCGTATGCGCACGGCGATGCCAGCATGCACACCACGCAGCATGCAGCCTGCCCTACGCCTGGCGGGTGCCACAAGGCACTGGCCGCTTGTTGGGCGTAGCCCATGCGCGCATGCATGCGACCGCCCCCATCCATGCATGCCATGCACCCACCCACCTTTGCTCCCTTCTCGAAGCCCAGGCCCTGCTCCTCGGCGTACCGGTCCATGAAGCGCATGAAGCGGTCCCACTCGAATCCGGACTTCATCATGTAGCGCGCCTCGATCGCTTGCGGCTTGCCGTTCACAAACTTGGCCTTCACGTCGGTGGTGGACAGCAGCCCCTCGTCGTCCTCCATGAACAGGCCGGTGATATCGCCCAGCGAGCCGCTGGCCTCGAAGATCGACGGATTCTCGAAAATGAAGAGCGCTGAGCCAGACGCGCCAGTGCGGCTCCGCGACAAGCGCACCTCGGGGGTGGTGGGTTCCGGGATGCCTCGAATGAACTCAAGGCGCGCAGCCTCAGCAATCACGCACCCTCCACGCCTGGGCTGCTGCGCCACAGGGGACGAGCGGGGGGCGGCGGGGCGAGTCGCCGATGCACGAGAGCTGATCGAGGAGAGCATCGGAAGGATTGGCAGGGTAAAAAGACGTGCTAGTGGTGCGGGTCGATAGGTGGGTCGACATGGGTTTTGCGTGGCCCAAAAACCGGGTCTTATCCACACCGCGTGATCGCAATTTATCATGATGCGTCTTGAGAAAGAAAGAGAAGGAGAGAGAGTGAGAGAGAGAGAGAGAAGGGGGGGGGGGGCAGAGGCACACACGCACAGGGGGGCCAGGGAGCGCAAAAACCAGACCAACCAGACCAGATTGCAACACCACCGCGATTGCTGGCCCCCCCCCCTCCCATCTCCCATCTCAGTGACAATCGTCCACATGTCCAATGATAGGAGAATTCGGAAATATTTTGTTGATTTGTTGGGATGACAGAGGAACCTGGCTCGGCCAGTCAAGTGCCCCAGCCCTTCATCTCCCACAGCACGGCTGTAGTTGATGATGATGAGAGTTTTACAATCCACTTCTGGCGGTCACACGTACGGTTCCAAAGCTCCAGTGGGACTTAGAGAAACAAGGCTCAAGGCCCACAAAAGGTCGAGCTACAAGTAGCCCACGGTAACGCCATCCACACTTGGTGGCGGGCGCCAAGCAAGCAGCACCACTGTGCAGGCTGCACACCCAGCCCCTCAAATGGCCAGAGGGCGGACCCAAGGTATAAACCATGAAGGGACCAAAAAGCCCTCCCCCAGACCACCGGAAGCGGGGCTAGTAGCACACCCGCCGCAGCACTCTACTCAGCGACCACCGCACCCGCCACCGCACGCGTGTGGCGCCACCTCCCCTTCAAAAACACCCCCAGAGGGAATGCCATCTAGCAAGCAGGTGCAGGCACCCGCTCGCCGTCAACGACGAGGCGCGCGCGGTGGAACTGCGCCCGTTTCCCCGCAACCTTGGCGGCGAGGAAAGCGGGCCACATCAGTAACACGGGGTTTCCAGCTAAGCAGGCTACTCTTCTACTAGAGACACCCGCCGATGCTCCAGCGCACTTAAGTACTAGAGTACCGCCGGCTCCCGGCCGATAGACTACCGCTCCCGCCGGCTAGACTACCCCAAACAGCGGTCTCTGAGAGACATGTCTGGCAAGGAGCATATAGGAGAGGACCTTCCTCAAGGTCACAGTAGTGGCCTTGTGGCCAGTCAAGCCGGCAGAGCCGACTGGCGCTGACTGGAACGGTCCCCGCCTGGCAGTGCATGGCTGTCCAGCTCTCGTTTGCATGGGGCTCAGCCGGCGCCCCATGCCTCATGCATGGCCAGGTCCCACCCTCCAGGGGTGCATGGACGACAGAGTTGTCATGGAGGCTGCCTGAAGACCTTCCAACGCCAGTCACCGGCAGACGAGCGACCCCGAGGATGAGTGCGGTGACGAACGCTGCGATTGGTGAAGCGGATTTACTCGGTGTTGCCTCGGTGGTCGCCACCGCTGAAGCCGTGATGGTAGCCCGCCTCCACGGGCAGCCATCTTGACCAATGTCCAGCATGCATTGACGGGCGCCAGCTCCTCCGCTCGTCGATCAACTCGTCGAGATCGGTGCCGCATGGCGTCCTGCATAGGGGGAGGATAAGGGCCGTCTCCCAGCACGGGCCGCGGCAGCGCCGCGGCTACTCGCCAAGCCATGGCAACGCCGGGCAAGGCGCTCCTGAAGTGTTCCACCGAGGGCCAGTCTAGCAGGAGCCGGGCAAGTCGTATTTTACCCTGCTCGTCAGCGGCACGGAGATCCTCGTCACCAGCAGCGCCGCATTGCTGGGTCCAGGGCTCGGCGACGAGAACGCACCTCCGTTAATCGAGCCCCTGTAGTGATCATGGCACGGTTATCCGCATGGCAGTTACCAAGCTTCCTTTCAGTGCTGCTCGTGCATACGAATGCAGCACTTCTGGTGAGCCAGGCCCCAGCAGAAAGGGATGCCCCCTGCAATCTGGGATCGGATGTGCCTCACTCACCCATGGTGCTTGGGGCGCGCTCGACCACGGAATGCTCAGACGAGACGCTGGTCATGCACGCGCACCCTGCCCGAGCCTCCTTTTTTAAACCCATAAGTAACCTTGCACGGCTCCCCCTGTATCGACCGCGGCTACTACTAGTGCTGGATGGGCCGGTGCAAACACGGTGCAAACACGGTGCACCTGGGCGGCGCGGGCGGCGCGGGCGGGGCGGCTGCTTGGTAGCTACTCTCACTAGGCAGCGCCCTCAAAATCTCATGCCCAGAGTTTGCGTACTGTAAACTGTAAACTTTAAAGCTGGATGGGCCTGCGCAAACACCCCAACGGGTGCACCCGGTGCACCCGGGCGGCGCGGGCAAGGCGGGGGGGGCGTCCGGCAGCGGCGGGGGTGGCGCGGACGCACTCGGGGCGTCAACAACGGCACTTGGCAGCGGCAGCGGCGCCGGCAGCGGCGGGGGTGACGTGGACGCTGGTGCTGGCAGGGCGGGCGTGAGCAATGGCGGGGCGGGCGCGAGCGATGGCGGCGGGCGTGGCAGCGGGGGCGGTGGTGCGGCCGCGAGTTGACACGGGGCGGCAGCTGTCGAGCAGCTGGCCAACGGGGTCGCCGTCCTGGCGGCGACCTGAGGCGGCGCACACACGCCATGCTCGCATTTGCGCTCGTGGCCTCGCAGCCTTATTGAACCGCCTGGCACCCGGGGCGGAAGCTGGCGGGCAGCTGGCCAACGGGGTCGCCGCCCTGGCCGCAACGTGGGGCGGCGCCCGCACGCCACGCCTGCGTTTACGCCTGCTGCGCTCCTGGCCTGGCAGCCTGATTGAACCGTCTGGCGCCGCAGGCGGGGAGGCAGCTGTCAGGCAGCTGGCCAACGGGGTCGCCGCCCTGGCGGCGACGTGAGGCGATGCTCGTACGCCACGCGCGTGTTTGCGCCTGCTGCGCTTCTGGCATCGCAGCCGGATTGAACCGCCTGGCGCCGCAGGCAGAGAGGCAGCTGCCGGGCAGCTGGCCAACGGGGTGAGGCGGCGCCCGCACGCGCGTGTTTGCGCCTGCTGCACTCCTGGCCTCGCAGCCTTATTGAGCCGCCTGGCGCCGCAGGCGAGGAGGCAGCTGTCGGGCAGCTGACCAACGGGGTCGCTGTCCTGGCCTTGGCAGCAACGTGAGGCGGGCCCGACGCCATGCGCGCATTTGCGCCTGCTGCGCTCCTGGCCTCGCAGCCTTATTGAACCGCCTGGCGCCGCAGGCGGGGAGGCAGCTGTCGAGCAGCTGGCCAACGGGGTCGCCGCCCTGGCGCGCCCCACACCGAGCCACGCCGGTGCATGGGGCCCTGATGCGTTCCTTTGGCCGCGCAGCATGGTGGTGCTTGTTGGCGGGGCGGCACGGTTGTTCTGCCGTCAGTTGTGTTGCTCTCGCTTGCTAGTGCATCCCCCGCCCACGCCGCATTGATCTTCTGAGAGTGAATCGTGTAACGTTGGGGTTGCGTAGTGATTTGTGCGTGGCTTCGAATTCGAACAGTGCGCCCGCAGCCAGTCGTGACTCAATTTCTCCAGTGCAACAGGCTGCTTGATGCAAGCTTGAGGCGCGCGAGCTTGCCGGTGATGGAGTGGCGGACGAAATACAACGAGCAGTTTAGTAAGGACCAAGTCACGCGTGACTAGCTGACCTGGTGTGTGGTATCGACAGTGTCACGCGCGTTGATGCCCACGCTGTCCATTGGGGCCTGGGGCCTGGGTGCAGTGTCTGCTGAACACACGGGCACGCTGAACGCCAGCTGAACGTGGTGGGACGAATGTGACTGGTGAAGGCGAACTGTCAGTGGATCGTTAACAATGGCAACAAAAGCAGCAGTCTCAATTTCAGGATGTCCCTGGGATCACATTATACTGGAAACAAGCAATCACGCTATGCATTGGCTATACACGGATCGAAAACAATGGCAACAAGAATCCTAGGCTCAATCTCAAGATGTCCCTCCAGGGGATACTAGAGTAATCCAAACAAACAATCATGCTATGCAAGCCGCCAGAACCCCATCACCCCCCCCGTCCATAGCATCACAGCAACTGCGCCACCTGTGCCATCATGCACACTGCTGGGCTTGAAGCAGCATGCCAGCACACGGCCCAGTGCGTGCGGCCCGTGGCAACATCAGGCGCGTGGCCTCAACCACGCTGCCTGCACCGTCCAGGAGCTGCTGCTCTTGAATCGAGCCAAAGGGCAGCGCAGAGGGAGCCCACGGCGGTCTACCAGTAGCTGACGCCCGCCGTTGTGCACGCCTCCGCGACACCGCCTGGGAACGCGCCCCGTGCATCGTCCGCCTGTGGCCCCGCCGTTGGCAGCTGCAGGGCCTGCCGGAGGAGGGCCTGCCAGTCGTCCGCCTGCAGCTCCGGCGCTGGCAGCTGCAGGGCCGACGCGTCGTCCGACGGCACCTCTGCCGCTGGCAGCTGCAGGGCCTGCCTAAGGAGGGCCTGCCGGTCGTCCGTGTGCGGCTCCACCGCTGGCAGCTGCAGGGCCGGCACGTCGTCCGAGGGCACCTCCGCCGCTGGCAGCTGCAGGGCCTGCCTGAGGAGGGCCTGCCAGTCGTCCGCCTGCGGCTCGGCCGCCGCCGCCGCTGCCTGCTGCTGCTGCTGCTCAACCCGCTCCTGCTCCTCCTGCAGCAGTCCACCAATCTCGTCGCACACGTCGTGCGCGGTCGGGCGCTCCGTGACGTCGGGCAGCAGGCAGCGGCGGATGAGGTCTGGCAGGCGTCCGGGCAGCCCGTCAAGGCACTCGCTCACAACGTGCTCCATGCGCTCCTTGCGCTGCGCGTTGCTCTCGCCAGGCAGCGCCGCAAACAGTCCCACGTCGTGGCGGCCACCCTCGCAGTAGTCCGTGGCCCCTGCTGTCCACATCTCTAGGAGCACCATGCCCAAGCTGGGCACGTCCAGCTCCGGCCCCACCTGCATCCAGGTATGGTGCGCGTGCATCGTCAGTGATGATGATGGATATTACAGTCTGTGTGACACCAGTAATGATGTATAAGACCTGTGTCGGTGCTAGCGCCCAACACCTTGACTCAGTTTCAGGCTGAAACTGGCTGGCTACCTTGTAGGGGTGAGGGTCAACCCCCACATGTGCGCACGCACTGGGTCTAGACAGGGCGCTAGGCCCCCAGATCCACCCGATACCACCCAGGTAGTGACAGCAATGCATTCCCCCGGGGAGGTAGGTCAGTAGAGTGTGGGACACCAGGCGGGTGGTAACAGCAGACACCACCATCACATGCTCGCCGTGAGAGCAGGCTCAGTTCAGCGTACATATAAACCCCCTCCCTGAAAGTGTGTCGGCGCCACTCTGCTCACCATGATACACTCATTGCGCATCACTGCCTCCTGCATCTCGGGTGCCATGTAGTGCTCTGTGCCCCTCCAGCCGGAGAGGGTGTTTGCCTGGCATGCCAGGCCCAGGTCGCCCACCTGCGCGTGCACAGTGCCACCGGGCGGGTTTTACAGGTTTTACGCGTACGTGCCCGGAGGCGTTGGAAGGTCTTCAGGCAGCCTCCATGACAACTCTGTCGTCCATGCACCCCTGGAGGGTGGGACCTGGCCATGCATGAGGCATGGGGCGCCGGCTGAGCCCCATGCAAACGAGAACTGGACAGCCATGCACTGCCAGGCGGGGACCGTTCCAGTCAGCGCCAGTCGGCTCTGCCGGCTTGACTGGCCACAAGGCCACTACTGTGACCCTGAGGAAGGTCCTCTCCTATATGCTCCTTGCCAGACATGTCTCTCAGAGACCGCTGTTTGGGGTAGTCTAGTCGGCGGCAGCGGTAGTCTATCGGCCGGGAGCCAGCGGTACTCTAGTACTTAAGTGTGCTGGAGTATCGGCGGGTGTCTCTAGTAGAAGAGTAGCCTGCTTAGCTGGAAATCCCGTGTTACTGTTACTGCCCGGAGGACCCCGGGGTGTGAGTTTAGGCCTGGACAATACGTCTAGGGGGGCTCTACTAGAAGAGCCCAGGCCACGCACCTGCACCTGTGCGTGCACAGTGCCACCGGGGGGTGAGGCTAATTGGGCAGCTGTCGTTCATGAATGCAAGCAATCAAAGAGGGAATAGGCGCAGGTGTGGGCGGTCAACCCAGGCGCAGGCACACTCCTCAGAGGCGGGGATCCTTGTGGTGACAAGGCAACCGGCACGTGCACGCTGCCACGCGGTCGACATGCTACCTGGGTGGAAGGGTGAATCCGGGGGCCAGGTGCCCTGTCTAGACACAGTGCGTGCGCGCATGTGGGGGGTTGCCCTCACATCCCTACCAGACAGTTTCAGCCCGAAACCATGTTAAAAGGTGTCTGGCGCTAGCGCTGACACAGGTCTCAAGCATCATCACTGGTGTCACACAGACTGTGATATCCATCAGCACAAGCGTCTGCTGGCCCCACCTTGACAGAAGCGACACGGCCGTCCTCGTCGATGCGGACGAAGATGTTTGTCAGCTTGAGGTCCAGGTGCACAACCCCCTTGATCGCCATCTCCTCCATCGCGTGTGCCACAGCCCAGAGCAGCGGCAGCATCTCGGCCTTGGAGAACTGGAAGCCGTGCTTGGCCCTGGTTCAGTGCAGGTGCAGCAGAGGGTGGGCATGCATGTCAGCAGGCAGGGTGTGGAGACATTAGGGCGCGCACAGCACGCGCGTCGCAGGGCGAGCGCTTAAGACCCCTCTCTTTCTCCCTCCCTCTCTCTCTCTCCCTCTCTCCCTCTCTCTTTCTCTCTCGCATGCACACCCATCCAGCGTGCGACACGCACCTCATGGTGAGCAGGTCGAACATGTCGCACGACATGCGCTCGCACACAAACCCAAGCAGCCAGCGCACGTGCGGGTGGCCCGTCTGGTCGAGCCACACGGCGCGGTACCCTGTGCCAGGCGAGCTGCTCTCGACGAGGGCGACCGCGCGCATGACAAGGCTGTCGTCAGGGAGCGTGCCGTGCCCCATGGCAACCAGGTGCATCTGGAGCACCTCAACCATCAGGGCGCTCGCGCCCTCCTGGTTCTGCTCCGGGGTCTTTGCCGGATCGTGCGCGTACTTAAACGCGAGAGTTTGCAGTGTGTTGCCAACCCAAACTGCGACCTCATCCACCTTGGCCTGGCCCCCCTGGATGATGTTGCTGCGCATGCCGAGCTGCGACTCTGGCATGATGTCGAGTCCTGACTGCTGCAGGCCCCACGACAGATCTGACTGCTCGAGCACGGTGGGCGCATCGGCGCCGGCACTGTTGGCGGCGCCGGCGGTGCCGGCGCCCTCGTCGGCGTCAGCGGCAGCAGCATCCTCAGCAGCAGCAGAGCGGTAGTAGTTAGGGCGCGCACTGCCAGCGCTGCTGGCGCTGCTGGCGCTGCTGGCGCTGCTGGCGCTGCTGGCGCTGTCGCTGGCGCTGTCGCTGTCGCTGCGGCATTCGATGCCGCTGTCGATGCTGCTGTCGCTGGCGCTGCTACAGCCACTGTTGCTGCCGTTGCCGCTGCTTGCACCTGCGCTCATGCCTGTGCTGGTGCCCTGGTTCGCGCCAGCAGCGGCAGCAGATGTGGCTGCAGCGGGGCCCATGTCAGGCGAGGCAGCGGCGGCGGCAGTGGCGGCGCCAGATTGCGCGTGCCCGTGCGTAGTGGCTGCGGTTCCAGCAGCGGCAGAGCCGCCACTGCTGCCATTGGTGCTGGCACCAACGTCGTCAGCGCTGCTGTTCCCAGCGGCTGCTGCAAAAGCAGCAACGGCGGGGCATTCGGGCTGTGGGGGCGCTGGCGACGACGACAGCTCGCTCCTGCCAGAGCTGTAAAAGTCCTGCACGACGCGCGAGATGCTCAGCGGCGTCATGAGGTGGCGCTCCTGCAGCTGGTCGACGGCAGGCTGGACAGCGGCAGCAGCAGCGGGCGTTGGCAGGTTGCCACCGCCGGACGTCCCCGCAGAGCTGGCAAATGAGCCGGGTGCCGTGGGCGACCTCCGTGAGGATGAGGCGCTCCGCGGCGAGGCCGGGCACACGGATGCCAGCACCTGGAGGCGCTCCGCCTCTGCCGCAGCAGATGCAGCCGCCAGGCGCCCCTCGGCAGCTGCGACGGCAGCAGCCCGCGCCGCGTCTGCGCGGCGCTCTGCGGCAGCGACCAGACGCTGTACGCAAGCGTCCAGGCGCTCCTCGGCAGCGCTCTCCTCGGCTGCCTGCTCATACGCCAGGCTTGCGGTCTTCAGGCGCTCCTCGGCCGAGCGCCGGCAAAGCAGCACCAGCAGCACGGGCAGCACGGGCGCCCACACCGCTGCTGCGCGCCGCTGCTGCGGGGTCGCCTCTGATGCGCGCCGCTGCTGTGCAGTCGCTGTCAGAACATCCTCCACTGTGCGCTGCACCGCTCGCTGCTGCGTGGCCGCGCGGCTGCGGCGCGCAACCACGCAGAGCTGGTGGTGCGCGTCCCCGCAGGGCAGCGCCGCGCTCAGCCGCCGCAGCGGCCGTGCGTTTGCAGGCATCATGGAGCTGCTGGTACTCAGGTCTGTACGCCTGCGGAGGAGGGGGGGCAGGTGCGTGCAGGGGTGTTGGTGCGCGTCGCGAGGAGACGAAAGTGCATGCGCGCATGATCGACTGGTGACTGGGGAGGGGTGACTTGAGGGGGAGATACCCCTCCTTCCTGCCTCACCCTGTCTGGCACTTCACCCCCCTCCCCCCCCTCACTCCCCTGCTTGAGCTGCACTTCCCCCCCTGCAAGTGGCCTTGCTCGCGCGCCCCTGCTCAAACGCATCCGTCGGGGGAGGCGGGCCCCTCCTTCCCGGCCCCTCTCGTCGTGCCAGGCCTCCTCCCCCGCAATTTAGCTCCTCCGTCCCCCCGTGCACTAGATTTGCCGAGAGCGATCGGAGCAGGCTGCGTCCGCGGCCATCTTCCTCCAAGCTGGCACCCCCTGTAACCACTCCGCCTGCCCTGGCGTGCTCGTCGCACTCACCTCATCGAGTCCCAGAAGGTCCGGGTAGCAGCTTGCTGCGTGGAGGAGCGGTCCCCGAGCGTTCCCAGGGCGTCTTCCACTAAGGGTGCACGCACAGCTGCAGTCAGCAAGCTCCCAGCAGCTTGCAGGTGATACATCACGGGTGTGTGAGCCGCCTTCACAGTGTGATCTCAATTTGAGAGTGGCAAATGTGGCCCAGGGGAGGCAAATGTGTGCCGGAATGGTTCCACACTGCACCTCCAGCAAATCCAGGTCCGAGCAGCCTCCATCAGGCCGCTCACAACACGCTGGGAGCCGTGTTGATGGCCTCCATCACCAGTAGGGGCCAGGGGACGGGCGGCGGATCCCCCAGCGCACAGGTCAGCCCCATGCAGCAAGGCAGCACACCGATCCAGCGCCTCCATGCAGCAGCACCACCGCCATCCCGCGT
>VFSX01000187.1:185200-240200 GCA_016618255.1 Chlamydomonas sp. UWO 241 | reverse complement strand
ACGAAGGCGATGAGGCCGGCGTGATTGCTGGCATGGGGAGATGTCGAGATATATAACTGGGGCCGCGGGCGCACGCGCACGCGCTGCCTGTCTCATCGGCGCGGTCTCCCATGCGCCCCGTCTTCCCTAGGCGTGCGCATGGAGCGGCATGCATGGAGCCCCCCCCCCCCCCCCCCCCCTGCCCTCTCCCTTGCCGCTCATATCCTGCTTGCTTAAGGCATCCCCAACGCTGTGCAGGCTCACGCGCCGTACGAGGGCTCGCCTAGGCAGAAGCCCAACAGGCGCGCACCGTGACAGTAGCATCGCCCTCCGTCAAAATGTGTCATGAACTCCCCCCCCCACCAAGTGTGGATGGCGTTACCGTCGGCTACTTGTAGCTTGACCTTTTGTGGGCCTTGAGCCTTGTTTCTCTAAGTCCCACTGGAGCTTTGGAACCGTACGTGTGACCGCCAGAAGTGGATTGTAAAACTCTCATCATCATACTGGTAGAACGGAGATCGTTCTGGTTTCTCACAATACTCGATCCCTAACGAAGACGACGCTCTGTCCGGCCATATTTCGCCCTCCTCCTCTCCGTCAGAGTCGACGGGAAACCACTCCATGGCACGCATGCCATATATCGCCATAGTTGCGTGAGCACACTATGGGTCGTCGTCGTCGTCGAAGGCGCGTAAAATGAAAGCCCTACCAGAACCCCACACTTCACAGGCCCCACACTTTAAAGGACCAACAAAACAGAAAGACAGACCAACAACACAGTGAGACAGAGACAGAGACAGAGAGACAGAGACAGACAGTGAGACAGAGACAGAGACAGAGAGAGATGTACACACATTTAACAGGCAACAAGCAGCTCTACACATAACACTCGCCTCACCGTCCTCGCAACTGCAAACGCTAGTAGGCAGCTCCGTCTTAACGGATTCCTCCACACTCTCTCCATCACCGTGGCGGCATCGAAAAAGTACCTTGAACCATCTGTCTCGGGAGTGCCCTACCCGCCCACCCACCCTGCTCCCATTGCCCCAAGCACCCTGGTAGGCTGGCGCGCTGCGTGGCCTTGCGGGCTGTACTAGTAGAGCTCCCCTAGACACGTGTGTAGTCTAGGTGTCACGGGAGCACACGGAGGATAACGTAACCATTAGTCATGCAAGCACGTCGTAAGTAAATTAAGGCTCATGACACTGCCCCGTGTCACCAGGCCTCGACTCACGCCCTGGGGTTCTCCGGGCGCGAGCATGTCAAACCTGTAAAGCCCATTCCCCCAAATTATTATGATGATGGATCTTACAGTCAGGACCACCTCCTGAAGGTGTACACACGACCGTGCTCTGAGCGAAGAGCCTCAGCACGTATTTTGCTTGGATGGCTGCCTACTAGTACTGGTGGTTGACTGGTGGTAGGTGACACCCAATCTGTGCAAACGTGGCATACCGCCCCCGCGCACCCAAGTTCCAGTCCCAACAGAGCATGTGTGCACGTGCGGGTGCACCCCCAGGTCCCCGACCGCGAGTAACAAGTAACACGGGGTTTCCAGCTAAGCAGGCTACTCTTCACCGCAGCGGCAGCAAATGTTTGTTGAAGTAGGTGTGTGCATATGAAAAGAAAGGAAGCGAGGGACATGTGAGGCAGCCGCCAGCTGCCACGAAACAGATACCCCATACAGGGAGAGTGGCCACGACTTGTGGCCTGCCAGTGGAAGGATGAACAGCCAGGACGGGATCTGTCACGTGCCAGGGAAAACTCTTGCTGGGATGTCACCTGGGATTTTCACAGGATTACAGACCCCAAGAGGCAGGCCACGACAGAAACGTGCGCCGCTGCCGCGAGCCGGGCCCGTGCAGGGCCTCGCAGTGCTGAGCGCTGAGCAGCTGGATGAGAGGCGCGACGTGCGCCCGCCCCACGATGACCATCACTTGCTTGCGGGGAGCCACAGATAGCTTCCCGCTGCAGAGCTCGATGATGCTGCGGCACATGCCCCGCTCCCGCTGCGCGTTGGCCTCGCGCCTCTCCACTGGGTCAGCCGTGACGATGTACGGCATCGCCTCTGGCATCACGGCCTCCGCCATCGCCGCGTGCACCGCGAGGTGCAGGACTTTGGACCCGGGGTCGGACTCCTCCCACCGCCGGAAGCTGGACGCCAAGGTCTCGCCGAGGGCCTCCTCAGTCTTTGCCCAGAAAGCCAGCACGTACTCCTCCCATTGAAGCTTGGTCCGAACCTCGACACTCTTGCTCCGGCCGTTCGGGCAGTCGATGAAATCGAACTGCGCGCCGAGCTTGCGCGCAATGAAGGCCGCTGCATCCAACAGCAAGAGGCAGGTGTGTAAGATACAATTTATGCGCTCGATAGGCAGCTTCCTGTCAGAAACAAGCAAAAGGGTCGCGCACGCATGCACACACCTCCAATTGGGTCAGAGTACGCCAGCTGCATCCATCGGCAAGAGGCAGGTGTGATCATTTAAAAGGTAGTGTGATCATTTAAAAGGTGGAAGCTTAAAAAAAAGCACAGAGGTCGCGCAAGCATGCTGCTGTCGCGCACCCACGCACGCAAGCACGCAAGCATGCAAGAAAGCAAGAACGCAAGCAACACGCAAGCGCGCAGGCTTGCACGCACGCACGCACACAAGCACGCGTCAAACCACACGAACACGCGTTCAATCGCGCAAGCAGAGGTTGCGTGCGCACGCACGCACCTCCAATTGGGTCAGAGTACGCCAGCTGTCCCAGCAGGCGGTGCGAAATCGCAAGTGTGCTGGTGCTTGGACCAAGCCCGAACCGCGCTGTCCCCAGTCCCTGCTCCCACTCATTGCGCTCCTCCGCGGTCAGCTGCCCGTGTGCCTGCGCGTAGCTTTCGATGGGCGTGTCCATGAGCCGGTCCACGAGCTTCAGCATGGGCGCAGACTGGGCGGCCTTCGTGAGCCGCGTGCGCAGCGTCTTGTCGGAGCTGTCGTTCTCCGAGCCGACGGCGTCTGGCCTCACTGCCGCTGCCACCTCGTGCACTGACCACGCGTTGGCTGCGCTGCCGTGTGCGACTCCGAGCACGTGCACGCTGCTGCTCCATGCTGCTCCTGCGCAGTCGATCAAGGGGCGCAGGAGGGCGGGGGGGGTAAGGCGGGTGCGTGGGGGGAAGTGGGAGGGTTATGAATGCCGATACACGGCGCGGACACGGCGCGGACACGGCGCGGGCGAGTTGATGAGTCCAGGGAGATGTAAAGCGCACAAGCCCTACCACAGCCCCATCGTCTGATCCGCGGTCAAAACGTCTGAGGCGGTTGGGGGTGCGCCTCGGGTGGTGGTGGGTGCCTGAAGCGGTCGGGGTGGCGCCAGGGGCGGTCGGGATGACGCGTAAGGCGGCGCCTGAGGCGATTGTGGGTGCGCCTGATTTGGCGCCTGAGGCAGTCGGCGCGCCTGAGGCACCGCCTGATCCGCGCACGTAAATGCGCTGCCTGAGGCGCCGCCTGAGGCCTTGTGAATGTGGTAGGGCAGAGGGCAGCAGCAGGTGCAAGCACCTGGGCAACCTGTTTGTCGACCATTCTCATAACCCGCTTTGGGGGGCCTGAATCCTCGACGGGCGTGCGCCAGGCAGCAGCACCAGGCCGGCAGCAGCACCAGGCAGGCAGGCGTTGTGACTGTGGTTAGGGAAGCGCCGTGCACACTCACCCCTTGCACTCGTGCCGCTCAGCTCCACCGCCTGGTTCAGCGCCACATCGACCCACGCGCGCTGGGAGGCCACCCACGACTCGCAAACCGCGGCCGGCGGGTTCAGGTGCGGCCCCGGCTGCGACACGCGCACGATCGTCAGACAGCGCGGTGCAGGCTGCCTCATCGTAGCGCTCCTCTTGAGCATCCCGGCCGCTGAGCAGCAGGCTGGGGCTCTGTGGTGCGTAGCCTGCTGCCTGTGCGCTGACACGCACCCCCTGCGTGAGAGGGAGAGGGGGAGGGTATGCGGTGTTGCATGGGGTGCAGGGCACGCTTGATCTCTGCCCCCCTTGGATGCCCCGGATGGCCCACAAGCCCTTCATGTGCTTGCAGTACCCGGGTTTCGGATGCCTACCCTACATGCATGCCTGTAGGGGTTAGGGTTGTTCAAAGTTTTGGCTGACACCCACGTTCGGCTTGATTAGCTTGAGATTGCTACGCAACAACGGCTCGACATGCGTTTGGCTGGCTGCTTCGCAGAGGTCGCGCGGCCTGCCGGAAAACGCGCCCGAGGTAAGGCCAAGTGGCACGTCGGTTTTGAGCCACCACCGGGTCGTGTGCGGCAGCCGATGCAAATTGCCTGGCGGTCAAAGGCAAATTGTATAAGGGCAAGACGCGCGCGTCAACTTGGACCAGGCGCAGGGAGAGGGTGTGGGGACGAACTTGTGTTGTGTTTTAGGGTTTAGGGAAGACAGGAGTTTCCCCTTTCTCCTTATCTTACTTTATAAGAATCCTGACCTTATTTTATAAGAAGAGAGAGAGGGTGTGCTCTGCCTCTGCCTCCCCCCCCTCATAGGCCAGCAGCTCGCACTTCAGCGCCCAACACACGCCCGACTTGATTGTAGCTGCGAGAGCCCATGCTGTACTGCATCAGCATATCCCTCCGTCCCCCCTCCCGCCTCAGATGATCTCTGCCAGTCCAGTGTGGGCGCGAGGATGCGACGCGAGCATCCATGTGGAGAGGCTAGGGGAGTGGAAGGGGGGGAGGGGCAGCTTGGGACGAGGCACCAACGTGGGAGCGAGGCCCGGTGCACCAGCCGTGCACGTGGTGCCGTGCTGGGTGGCTGGCTGGGGGTGCAGAGGAGATCAGATCACATTCTGCGACCGCGACGTGAAGCTCATGCCAAGCTGAGCTGCGCGGCCTCAGCACGAGGGGGGAGGGGTTCATTACAGCAAGAAACTCCACAGGTGGGCGTGTGTGCTTGTATGTATGATCCTGTGTGTGTGTATGAGCATGTATGTACGTGCGCGCGCGCATGCCACAAATACGTGGCACTTCTTATTATTTTTCTGTTGTACTGATCGGAGCCTCCAAGCCCAGGGCCCCCAAACGAATGCTGTGCTACGTGGTGGTGTGCTGTCCTGAAAGTCCATCCATTCACCCATCATCCAAACCGGCAAGACAAATTATTATCGCGGCGTGCGCGCCTATGTAGACCCCGCGCGGTCAACCGACGGTGCGCGCGGCCCTTCGCGTCAGAGCCGCGGGATACCAGCCGGGGCTCTATGCGGAGCCCGACTTCATGCACTTCTCGACAAGGTCGCCGGTCGCGGGGTCGACAAAAACCGCCTGGCACACCCCGTGCAGGAACGTGCTCCGGAAGAAGATAGGGCAGTAGAGCGACAAGCACACCGCGCCGGGGAACGCGCACGTCGCGACTTGACACGGGTCTGCAAAGCACTGCACGCCGCCGCCGAGGCACTTTGCGCTGGAAACGAGCGCGACTGCGTGGTCGCCGGTGCACTGCCCGGGGATCGGGGCGGGGCCGGACGCGTTCACAGCGCCAGACGCGTTGGCGTAGCAGAGCGAGGCGTACTCGACGGCGGTCGCGTCGCCAGCGCCCGGCACGCACACGGCGTCGCCGGGCGTCAGCGCCAGAGCGCACGCCGCGTCGGCGGTGGCGTCGCACTCGCCGGCCATGACGGCCATGACGGCGGAGGACGGGTTGGCGGTCGCGCGGCACGCGGCCTCGCACGCGTTGGCCGCGGTGCTGACGGTGACCACGCGCCCGTACTCGCCCACCTCGAGCTGCGGCTCGGCGACCGTGCACACGGGCGCGGTCACGTTGGGGCACGCGAGGCGGCACGCGGCCTCGGCGTCGTCCATGCCGCCGTTGCCGGGCGCGGTTGCGTTGGTGCTGTTGTCGGCAGCCTCCGCCCCGTCCAGCATGTCCCGCACATCCCCGAGGAGACCCTGCAGTATCTCCTGCTGCACATAGATGTCGCTCCTGTGAGGTGTGACGGTGCGAGGCTAGGTGAGTGAATGGGCTCCAGGGCGTGTGCTGTGTTCTGTGGAGCTTTGAGGCCCAGTGTGGTGCCTACCACTCGTCAGGGTCACCCCCTTCACCCCCTTCCACCCCCACGATTGTAAGTTGCAACAGCCCACTCCGGCTCTATGCAGCGCAGCATTACCTGAGCTTCCTCTCCAAATCCCTGAGCGTCTGCTGGGACTCCAGAATGGCGCTCAGGAGCCTCCCGAAGTCCTTCGACGTCAGCTCGGGCTCTGGCTGGGTGTCTGTGTCGTTGGACCCGGAGCCGCCCTCGCCCGCGCACTCGCCCTGCACGAGGTCGCCCGCTGCCACGCCCGCGCACTCGGCGTAGCACTTGTTGGAGTACTGCTTGCCGCCGGCCGCGCACACCGGCTGCCACAGCTCGATGCACATGCACTCGTCACCGCCGCCAGTGGGCGCTGCGCTGTCACCGTCGTCGGCTCCCGGGATGACGCACTGCCCGTCGGTGATCTCGTCCCCGGAGTAGCCCGCGCACTCCGCGGCGCACTTGTTTCCATACGTCGTGCTCGTCGACGCGACGCACACGGGGGTGAGGTCGAGCGGGCACGGGCACGCTGGCTTGTCGCCGCCGTCGCCGCCTCCTGCCGCCGGCGGGCACTCGCCGTCGATGATCGTGAACATCTCCGACGAGTAGCCCGCGCAGTCCGCGACGCACAGGCTGGCAAAGGTCTTCTGGGTGGCCTCAATGCACACCGGCGCGTAGATGGCCGTGCAGATGCACGGCTTGTCGCCCGCCCCGCCCGCCGCGGCGGGGGTGCACTCGCCCTCGGTGTACTCCTCCGAGGTGAAGCCCTCGCACTCGGCCAGGCACGGGTTGTTGAAGTCCTTGCCTCCGGCACACACGGGGTTGAGCTCGCGCGTGCATTGGCACAGGGCTGCAGGGGCAGGGGTGGCGCAGCGCCGGTGGCAACATGCAAGCAGTACAGTCGGCATGCATGGTGCATGCATATGCCACCGTGGTCACGCAGTTTGATGACTTGCCCTTTTGCTCTTCAGATCCCTCCCTGCGGTGCCCTGTGTTTGCCCATGCCTGTTGTTGCGTATTTTGCACAGCGCGTGACGCGTGGAATGCCCTTCCCCACCTCTCTGCTCCCCCCTCCCCCGCCCGCCCTTGTGTATATCACTGCACTCTGGTGCATTGAGCAGAGCCCCTCAGCCAACCCCAGCCCGCTGATGGTGGGCATGATTATATCACACACCCTGGTGCAGCTCCCTTGCAGCGTAGGCGCTGGCCACCAGCTGCAGCAACGCCACCAGCGCGAACAACCACGTGCGTCGCATCGCTGGCATCAGCCAAGGCTCTCGCTCGAACTGGGCAGTGTTATTGCGGCAAGGGCGTTGTTGTCTGTCTTTAGGCAGGGCCTCGTATATCTGTCTTCAGGCACGGATAGAGTGGCTGGTGGTTGGGCCCTCGCGGACTGAGGCGCGTTTTTGCAGAGTGAGTGAGAGTGTGATACAACAGCTCTGAGGCAGCTGGGCATGCAGCTGTAGCAGCTGCCCACTTATGCCTGCCACTGCAGTACGGTGCGCGCGCGCGAATGAGAACAATAAGCTTGCAAGTCTGGCTGACTAGAGGTCTGGTCTTCAGTGCTGTCTGCCTCGGCATCATCATTTTCAAGATCTACTTATGGCTGAGCCGAGCTCCTTTCGACGGGAGCCTACGGGAACACTGGGGGGAGAAGGAGCTGTGACCCCAGCTGGCGCAGAAAGCACAATTTCGCCCATGCGACCCATGCAGCCCCCCGGGCAACTCCTCATCTTCGTTTCTACTGGAGCACCCAACACGGAGCGTCGGCGCGCGTGCAGGCGGAGGTGGGCGCGCCGATGGAGCATACACGTGTGTGTGCACGCACACACACACACATTGCACCTCACTGGATGCTCGCTCTATGCAAGCACCCGCCATGCAAGCACACGCACACACGCCATGCAAGCGCACATGCCATGCAAGCACACACGCACACATGCCATGCCAGCACCCACATCTCGCTTTCCTGCGCGTGGCGCCTCTCTCCCCGCAGCTGGTTTCAGTACCTCCGCGCCGACGACAGCCCGCTGACCCCCGAGGCCAAGGCATCCGTGAGCGTCGTGTTCATCGCAGCCAAGGGGGATGAGGCTCTCGAGGCGGAGGCGGTGGGTGACCCCCGCGTGTGCGTGCATTAGATCGTTGTGGAGAACACACACACACGCACACACACACAAACACACACATTCCATTCCAGTCCAGATCGTTACATAGATAACGGCGTTATCTTTCCAGAGGTCTGCATATCGTTCCAGAGGTCTGCACGCACACACACACACACACACACACACACACACACACGCACGCACACACACACACCGGCCCGACACCTGCAAACTCACTCTCATTCCCTCTCTCAACATCTCCCCCGGCCTCGTGTGACAGGTCGAGGAGGGCGACATTGTGCTGCTGGATGCACCAGAGGGATATGCAAACCTGTGGCGCAAGGTCGGTACAAAGTGTGGCGCAAGGTCGGTAGAGAGAGAGAAAGAGAGAGAGAGGGAAAGAGAGGGAAACGCAAACACGTGGCGCAAGGTCGGTACACAGTGTGGCGCAAGGTCGGTAGAGAGAGAGAGAGAGAGAGAGAGAGGGTGAGAGAGGGATACACACACACGTGGCGCAAGGTCGGTACAAAGTGTGGCGCAAGGTCGGTACAAAGTGTGGCGCGAGGTCGGTACAAAGTGTGGCGCAAGGTCGGTACAAAGTGTGGCGCAAGGTTGGTAGAGAGACAGAGAGAGAGAGAGAGAGAGAGAGAGAGAGGGATGCGCGGACCTGTGGCGCACGGTCGGTAGGTTGCCACGCGCTCGCCCCACACGCATGCCGTGCAGTGATGTTATTTTCAGGACTTGTAATTAATTCTTCCACAGCCAGATTTTGCTTTGACCGCGTTGACTGTTGACCTCCGGTTGACCGTTTGCCCTCATATATGGGCCATTTGAAAGCTCTAGACGAGCTCTATCTGGCGGGCTCGCCAGAGGTCTAATGCACTGAATGTGTTGACCTGTGTCCAAGGTCAAAGTTCAGCCGAAATACAGCCAAATGGCTGTGTAGAGCCGAACAGGATATCACTGATGCCGTGGCAGTTGGTGCAGCCTGTCGGTGGCTTATCCCCACACTCCCTCCCTCCTCCATCTACCCGCTACCCCCAATCTTCTCGCTCGTCTTCCTGAGCTCGGCGATGGGCGCACACACACCAGGACTCCTATCTCTCGTCCCCTCTCTCTCTCTCTCTCTCTCTCTTTCTCTCTCTCTCTCTGTCTCTCTTCTTCTCTCTTTCACACAGAAACAGAGACCACCTCCCCGCCCAAAGGCACCCTCTCTATCCCTCTCCCTCCCCCCCCCTCTCTCTCTGCCCTTCTCCCTCTCCCCCTCTCTCTCACACATACACACCCATACAGACACACATATTGCCAACTCGCCCCGCCCAAAGGCCCTCTCTCTTTGTCTGTCTCTCTCTCTTTCTCTCTCTCTCTCTCCCTCTCTTCTCTCTCTCACACACACACACACACACACACACACACATCTCGACCACCTGCCCCGCCCAACACACACCACCTGCCCCGCCCAAAGGCCCTCGTATTCCTGAGATCGCTGGTGGACGCTCGACATGGTGAGGGGGAGGGTGCGTTCACGCACGTGATGCATGCTGACGACGACTCGTTCGTGCGGCTGGATCTGCTGCTGCCGCTTATGGTGCGAGGAGGGTGGGAAAGGGGGGGGGTGGCGCTCGTGCGCGTGATGTTCTTCCACAGATACGTGTGACGCACGCGGACGGCGGCTGTTCCCTGCGGCTGGAACTTGCAGCGGCAGCTGGTGGGAGGGAGGTGGAGGGCGGGCGGGGGGGGGGCAAAGGAGTCGAAGGGGTGGGCGGGAAGGGGGGGCAGGGGGTAAAGGAGTCGAAGGGGTGGGTGGAGGGGAGGGGGTGCCCACACACGTGCTGTACGCAGATGAGGACTCCTTTGTACGGCTGGACCTGCTGCTGCCGCTGATGGTGCATGGGGGGAGGGAAGGGGATGAGGGGTGATGAGGGGGTGGGGGTGGGGGGGGGGCAAAGGAGTCGAAGGGGTGGGTGGGAGGGAGGGTGCTCTCACGCACGTAATGCATGCTGATGATGACTCTTTTGTGCGGCTGGACCTTGCAGCTGCCGCTGATGGTGTGAGGGGCAGGCAGGGGGAAGGGAGGGGGAAGGGAGAGGTGGGGGAGGTGGGGGGGCGAAGGAATCGGAGGGGTGGATGGGAGGGGAGGGGGTGCTCATGCACGTGCTCCACGCAGATGACGCCCCCCCCCCCCGAATGATTGACTGCGCGCCGGCGTCATGGCCGCGTGCGCGATTCTACTGGGGCTACATCTGGGACGCCACTAGGGGGGGGGGAGGGCATCTGTCGCGCGCACACCGCCGCGCCCGCACCGCCCTGAGCATTACACCTCATTTTGATGCATACCGCGCGCAGGCATCGCGGCCGCGCGCGCGCTTCCACTGGGGCTACATCTGACGCACGCACACCTCTGATGCACGCACACCCACCCACCCTAAACACATCCCTCCCGAATGCATGGCTGTGTGCAGGCGTCGTGGCTGCGCACGTGCTTCTACTGGGGCTACATCTGATGCGCGCACACCTCTGATGCACGCCGACCCACCCACCCTAAAAACACCCCTCCTGAATGCATGGCTGTGTGCGTAGGCGTCATGGCCGCGCGCGCTCTTCTACTGGGGCTACATCTGACGCGCGCACACCACTGGTGCACGCTCACCCGCCCACCCTAAAACACCCCTCCCGCATGATTGACTGTGCGCAGGCGGGGTGGCCGCGCGCGCACTTCTACTGGAGCAGGGCTACATCTGGGACGGCACCAGCGACGCCCACCCACCCACCACGCCCCTTCAGCCCCCTCCTGAATGATTGGCTGTGTGCAGGCGTCATGGCCGTGCGCGCGATTCTACTGGGGCTACATCTGGGACGGCACTTGCGGCGCCCACACACACCTAAAAAAAAACTCCCAAATGATTGGCTGTGTGCAGGCGTCATGGCCGCGCGCACGATTCTACTGGGGCTACATCTGGGACGGCACCAGCGTCGCGCGCACGACGGCCCCCGTGCGCGACCCCGCCAACAAGTCGCACATGCCGCCGGAGCAGTACCCCTCCGACTTCTACCCGCCGTTTGCCTCCGGGTGTGGGTTCGTCCTGTCGTGGGATCTGGTGGTTGCGCTGACGAGGCAGCAACTGCCAGACTACAGGCTGCTGGTGGGTTGGGGGTGTGGGGGTGTGGGGCAGGGGTGCGTGCGTGTGTGTGTGTGTGTGTGTGTGTTCTGTCCTAAGATCTGGTGGTTGCGCTGACGAGGCAGCAACTGCCAGACTACAGGCTGCTGGTGGGTCGGGTTGGGTTGGGGCTGGGATGCTCACACGCATGCCCCCCCCCTCCCCACACACACACAGCCAACCAACCAACCAAGCATTACATGAGGCCGTCCGCATGCACCGGCAATGCCTGTAATACTAACAGCAAGACACCCCGGCACACACACACACACACACACACACACACACACATGCACACACACACAAAACAAGCACACAGGCGATGCAGGAGCCCCTGTTTGATCTGGCGTGCTGATTGCCCTGCCCTGAAACCTCAACCCTAAACCCTTAACCCCAAACCCTAAACCCTGAATCCTGAACCCTTTCCACGCAGGACCCTCCGTTTGGCATCCATCTGTGCGGTGCCCCGTCGGACGGCTTCCTCGTGCTGGATGAGCCCATCGTGCCGGTGCACGACGAGAGGGTGCGGCCGTACCGGCCGCTGCCCACGTTCAGGCCCGACACGCTCGTGCAGCACTACCTGAGGGCCGAGGAGATGCGACCGTTCTACTGCCAGGCGCGGGGGGGCGCTGCTGCTGCTGCTGCTGCTGCTGCTGCTGCTGGCAGTGATGGTGGTGGTGCTGCTGCTGCTGCTGCTGGCACTGATGCTGCTGCTGGTGGTGCGGCGGCAGCAGCGGAGGCAGCAGAGGGAGCAGCAGCAGCAGGCAGCGGCGGCGGCGCAGCGCCAGGGGGCACGTGCAGGGCAGATGCCGCGGGGGTGGGTGCAGTGGGGGAGGGTGCAGTTGAAGCAGGCGCACCAGAGCAGCTGTACAACACGCTGGTGGGCATGGGGCTGCTGCGGCGCTGACCTTTCTCAATTGAAGGCGTGCAAGCCTCAGTGGACCAAGTGACAGTGGCAGTGGCAGCAGGGCTGCGTGGCAGCAGGACTGAGTGGCATCAGGGCCGAGTGGCAGTGACTGCTCGACACGAGGCTGCTGCGCCGCTAGCTATAGCTGCCCCCTGTGAGGCGATGTCTCGTGGTGTCGTGCACGCGTGAGGCGATGACCACGTGGTCATGTCATGTATGGTATCCACCTTCTCGCACCCCAACGCGCCAATGTGCTGCAGCGGTAATGCATGCCCTGCAGGGCATGCTGCAGGGCATGCAGCTGTGTGAAGTTGAGTGTCGCCACGTTTAGCGGCGCACTCTTAGCAGAGGTGGTCCAGCGGGCGGCGCCGCTCAGGTGGTTGGTTGGCGCACGTCTCCAGTGCATTATTGGTCGTGTAAGCTTGGCTGTGTGTGCGCTTGATCCTGCCTGCCGGTCTGCCGGCACCAACCTGTGCAGCGCCACCGCCGCAGCAGCCCACCCAGGCGCGTCGGTGGTACCCGCGCGGTATGCGTGCTGCACTGCAGTGAAGTGGAAGTCTGACGATGCACAGGAGTCCATGAAGCCGGGTAATTCTCGTATGTAAGAGAGTCGCACACGTCGCGGCCCCTCTTATTGAGCTGCTCCAGTACACGGACTCTCGTCACTATTGCTTGGTCGAACCGTCGAAACAGTGAGCCCCACACTTGGTCTCACATGACGACGCCCGTCTTTGAAGTTTGTTCGGCTGGCCGCGCCCTTCACTTGCTTGCCACGACGCTTCAAACTTTGGGCGCCGGTCATCGACTGATCTGCCTCCGATCGTCTGGGCTCGTCTCCAGGCTCGTCTCCAGGCTCGTCTCCAGGCTGTGTGATTCCGCTCAGTCACTGCAGTTGCCACGCGCGACCCCTTTGTGGCGATCTAAGCCGTGCGGACGTGAGTGGCATTGCGCAGCATGCCCTGCGTGGCTCTCTCCCACGCAGCAGAGAGCCACGGGCATGCCACGGGCATTGCCCATGCACGACACCATGCACCCACCCACCCTGCCGCCTGCCACGCAGGTCTAGACACAGACAGCCCCCAAGAAGGCTGTGGGATGACCTCCATGGGGGAGCAGAGAGCTTTTAGATGCCCCCCCATGCAAGCGTGCGCATCCAGATCCAGCCCGTCTGACTCACCCTCGACCTATCACGCATCCTTCCGCCCCCCCCCCCACACCCCCGTCTGCAGCGTCAGCGCGCCTGCGGCAGGCTACACACCACAGAGCCTCAGCCTGCTGCTCAGTGGCCGGGATGCTCAGAAGCAGCGCTGTGTCGTGGCAGCCTGCGCGGCGCTTTCTGGGCACTGTTGTGCGCGCGTCGCATCTGGGCCCGCACCTGAACCCACCTATTGCGGTAAGCGACGCGTGGATGGCGTCCCAGCGTGCTTGGGTGGACCTGGCGGTGAACCAGCCGGCGGATCTGAGTGGCACAGATGCCAAGGGTAGGTGCTCGTAGGTGTGATGATGTAACCCCCCTGGACCGTTTGACTCTTGCCCGCCGCCCGAGGCCTGTGCATGACCGTCCCACTTTACCACACCCCACCAACTCCGAGCTTTGACCACAAACGCAGGAGCAGCATGGAGCAGCAGGGTGCACGTGCTCGGCGTCTCACACTCCAGCGCAGCCAACGCACGATCAGTGCACGAGGTCGCAAGGGCAGTGCAGCCAGACACAGTTGCCGTCGAGGAGGGCAGCTTGGACAAGAACGCTCTGAAAATGATCACAAAGGCAGCCCATTCTGCTTCCATGATGAAGCTCGCGAGCCGGCTCATGGACACGCCCCTCGAGAGCTACCAGCAGGCGCATGGGCAACTCACCGCAGAGGAGCGCAAGGAGTGGGAGGCGGGGCTTGGTTCGGCAAACATAGGGCTTTCCGAGTCAGACGCGCTGTCGCTCCACCTTCTGGGGCGGCCGGCCCAGTCTGAACCCATTGCAGGTGTGTTTGTACAGGTTTTATACGCATGCGCCCGGAGGACCCCGGGGCGTGAGTTCAGGCCTAGACCACACGTCTAGGGGAGCGCGACTAGGAGAGCTCTACTAGGAGAGCTCTACATTGCAGGTGTGTGTGCATGCGAGCGCGGCCCCCTTGCATGCGACCGCGACTCCCTGCCTTGTCACATGAGACTGCCTGGTAAACACACCACCTGTTTTCTGACTCGGATCCGCCTCCCGCTCATGGATGCAGCGGCGTTGATGGCGCACGAGCTCGGGGCGGCGTTGGCGTTCGTCGACTGCCCGGCCGGCAGGAGCATGTTTGAGGAGTTCAAGCTGAAGCTTCAGGAGGAGGAGTATGTGAGGCAGTACATGGCGACTTGCCAGTCGAGCGTCGAGGCGGCCCTTGGCGCCAGCTTGGCCGCCAGCTGTCGGCCGTGGGCGGAGTCCGACCCCACGGACCAGCTGCTGCAGTTTGCGGTATGGACGGCCATGATTGAGGCTGTGGGTCCAGACGCGACGCCGGTTTATGTCGGTGCTTACCCAAAGGAGCAGGCGGAGGCCAACGCACAGCGCGAGCGGGGGATGTGCCGCAACATCATTCACCTGTGCAGCGGACAGCTGATCCTGAGCAAAAGGAAGCCCGTGACTCCTCGCAAGCGGGTGCTGGTCATTGTCGGGAGGGCGCACGTGGCACCTCTGATTGAGCTGCTCGAGGCAGCATGAGGCCCTGCATGATGCCCTGGGCTGCACGTGGCAGCTGAGTGACCATGATTGCGCTGCATCTTGTGTGGAATGTAGGGGAATGTAGAGAATGTAGGAGAATGTAGGGGGGAAGCTGTTATATAGGCGTTACATAGTTTTGCGGGGCGGGGGTCTACATCGAATTTGCGGGGGTGGCTGGACCGTGCAAGGGGCGGGGGGCGTGGGAGCAGGCAGAGCAGGTTGAGCACCCCAAGACCAAGATTCAGGGCACCCCTGGCACTCGCCGCCACATATTGGGAGTGGAGAGACAGATTATACAGCGGGGTGGGTGGGTCGCTGTAATGAGGACTGTCAAATCGAGTGAGCACGGCACATAACTGGTGCCGAGCTGCGCGTTGCTTGACTCAACAGATCACGAGGCGGTTACTTGGTCCCCCCCCTGGAGTCTCCCCCCTCCCCCCATCCTTAACCTTTCTTTTTCTCGTTTTTTCTTGTTTTTCATTGTCAACCAGAAAGTGTGCAATCCACACTTGTGTTCCGCACTCGCCACAAGCATGCGCGCTCCTCATGCATTCTTTACGGTCACATAGGTGGCCGGCTGGTCGTGCCTGCCACTTTCTGTCACGCTCGCTTGCCGCGTGGGGGTGACGCCCCATCTCCCCCTCCCATCGTCTAGGCATAGTCTCCAGGCTGCTACGCGCTTTGCCCTCCTAACGCGCCATCGTACGCATGTTGTGGTGCAATCTCGCTCGAACCAACCCATGCGGACGTGGGTGGCGCGTGCACGTTCTGTGTATGCCTTGCTGCACGCGCATGATGGCTCGCTCCCATGCAGCGCTCAGACGATGCAATGCCCAGGCATGCAGCACGCACGGCTGGCTGCAGCCTAGCACTGGAAACTGCCCTCAAGCTCAAGGGTGCTGTGGTGGGGCCACGTGGGGTACCGACACCCTGCCATGTATGCACCCCAATTCAGCGTGCCCGCCCTTTCGAGCGCATGCGCCCATTCGTGTGCACGCCCCCCCTCCGCCTGCAGCGTTAGTGAACACGCAGCAACAGGCTACGCACCACAGAGCCCCAGCCTGCTGCTCGACGGCCGGGATGTCCAGGAGGATCCCTGTAGCGAGGCAGCCAGCACGCTCTCTGAACATGGTGGTGCGTGTGACTCAGTCGGGCTCGCACCTCACCCCACCTACTGCGGTCAGCGAGGCGTGGGTGGCATCCCAGCATGCATGGGTTAACCTGGCGGTGAACCAGCCAGTGGAGCTGAGCGGCACGGATGCCAAGGGTGGGTGTCTGCTTGCTCGCGTCTCAGTCTCCGTTGCACCGATCGACTCGCGCTCACGGGCACTGATCCAGGCCAGGCTCAAGTGCCCCCATCTCCCCTGCAATGCATGCCAACATGCGTGACCCTAGCACTTCCCTTACAACCCTCACACCACTTTAGCCCACCTACCGCCTTTTTGGAGGCGTCACACAATAGCTCTCCTTTTTTCTCTTGGGACTACACGTTGGCAGGCAGCCGGCTGGTGGCTACTGCCCCTCACAAGTAATTGTTAGGACATAACTGGACTTATGTCTAGGTGGTGGTAATAGGACTAGAAGGTAGTCTTCGCTGGAAAGCCTATGTCACTGTTACTGTTACTGTTACCACCTCAGCCCATGCCGGCCATTCATCTTCCCCGCAGGAGCGGCATGGAGCAGCAGCGTGCACGTGCTCGGCATCACACACCTTAGTGCAGTCAATGCGCGGTCAGTGTGCGAGTTGGCAAGAGCGGTCAAGCCAGACGCTGTGGCCTACGAGGGCGACAGCGCGGACCAGAATGCTCTGAACAGGACCACCAAAGCTGCCCGGTCTTCGCCCATGACGAGGCTCGTCAACCGGCTCATGCACACGCCCATCGAAAGCTACGCACAGGCACACGGGCAGCTCACCACAGAGGAGCGCAAGGAGTGGGAGAAGTGTCTGAATTCAGTGGGCCAGGGACTTGGTGCACACAGGCCTCTGCACCACCTGCTGGGAATGCCGGCGTTCTCCGACCCCATTGCAGGTGTGTGCATGCGTGCATGTCCTTCGCTGTCTGGCGTTCCGGCATTCTGCGACCCCGTTGCAGGTGTGTGCATGCGTGCACGACCTTCGCCGTCTGGCCGTGACCCTATCTGTTTAAAAAATAAAAAAATAACTGATGAACACAACTCCCCCTTGCTGGCTGATGCAGCGGCGTTCATCGCTCGCAGCCACGTTGCACGTTCACGTTCTTCGCGTTTCTTCGCGTTCATCGACTGCCCGCTCGGCCGGAGCATGGAGGCCCAGATCAACCTTACGCTTGGGGAGGAGTACGCATCGGCTGTCAGGAGATTGACACCGGTTGCCCTTGGCGAAAGCTTGGCTGCGAGCTTTCAGCTGTGGGAGGAGTCGGACCCGCCTCCTGGACCACAGATTGCATTAGAATTGGTCAAGATGGAAGCTGTGATGCCAGAGGCGATGCCCATGACTCTCACGGCTGACCCAAAGGAGCTCCGGGAGGCCTACGCGCAGCGGGAGCGGGGCATGTGCCGCAACATCATCGACCTGTGCAGCGGAAAGCTGATCTTGCGGAAGCGGAAGCCCTTGAGGCACAGCAAGCGAGTGGTGGCCATAGTGGGGAAGCTCCACGTGGCACCTCTGATAGCACTGCTCAAGTCAGCGTGAGGCACGCGTGAGGCAGGCGTGATGCCCGTGGCAGCCGGTTGACTGCGCTGTATCAAAACAATGTCAAGAGTTGGCTAGGCCTCGCAGTGACGCTGTGCAGCTGGGGTGGGTTGGGGGGGATTTCACGTGCAATGCCGCAGTGACGCGCGGCAGTGCAGTGCCGTGTTGCGACGCGTTAACGACTTGTCAAACAACGTGGTGGCACGCATCATGTTGCCCAAGCACTGCCTGCACTGCCTGCCTGGCTAGTACCACTCGGCCGGAAAGTCGTACGGCACGCGCACGCCGTTGCCCTTGTACTGCGCGCCCTGCTGCGGCACCCGGTTGCCATGTTGATCGATTATATCGCCCGCCGCTGGTGATCTGGGTCAGGTGGTGGGAGCACGCAGTAAGGGGGCAAGGTGGATGGTGATGGGTGGTGGTTGATCAAGCGCATCTGAGGATGTCCTGGCTCCAATCTGCACGTGACAGTGCTGAGTGCATGCACGTGCGCAGCCAAGCACTGACCTGCAGGAGCCCAGTGAGCATGTGACTCACGGCTGTCGCGGGAGTCGGCACACTTTTGCGGATCGAACGAGCGCGGCTGCGACAACCTGTGTTGAGGGGAATGGGAGTTGAAGCACTGCAAAGACCGAGGTCCAGGTCACCTTTTGCATGCGCATATTTTGATTGGATAGACAGATTCCACAACTGAGAGCGCGTCGCTGCACTTGGGACGTGTCCTCTGTGTCCTCTGCGCACTGTGCAGTACGCAGACTGGTGGCGAGCTGCGTGTCGCTTGACCTCATGAGGCAAAGCCTTGGACCCTCTCTGGATTGTCTCCCTTACACACACACCCCCCTACATCAGGCTGCCCTCTCTCCTGGGGGCTGGGTGTGCAGCCTGCACAGTGGTGCTGCTTGCTTGGCGCCCGCCACCAAGTGTGGATGGCGTTACCGTGGGCTACTTGTAGCTTGACCTTTTGTGGGCCTTGAGCCTTGATTCTCTAAGTCCCACTGGAGCTTTGGAACCGTACGTGTGACCGCCAGAAGTGGATTGTAAAACTCTCATCATCATCATCTCTCCACCAGGCTGTCTTACCCAAAAGTCGGAAGTGTGTCTCCCACACCCTGCTTGTCATCCGTCCGTCGTCGTCGTGCAGGTACCATTGCCCAGGTTGAGCCAAAGCGCATCCCCCCTCCGATCCTCTAGTGGCGTCGTCTCCAGGGGGCATCGTCTCCAGGAGGCATCGTCTCCAGGCGTCGTCTCCTCCCTCGCTGACGTCAGAGCCTGTCGCGCCATCGTCGATACACCGTGGTGAAATGCCACGTGATCCAACCCGTGTGTACGTGAGTGGATTCTTCACGTGCCGTGCTGCACACACCCCTGCACGCGCATGGCTTGCATGGCTCGCAGCGCTCGGATGCATACCTGCCACCTGCCTAGCTGGAGGCTCACTCACATGCTCAACATGAATGCCCAACATGAGGGCCTCGATGGGGGTGCAGGGAGCCTGCAGGGATCCTGCCAATACACCGCACTGCAGCATTCCCACCCGTACACTTGCCCATTCACGTGCGGCTCTCCACTGCACGCCGGCACCCCCCCTCCGCCTCCCCTCCGCCTGCAGCATCAGCGCACCTGATGCATCAGGCTCCGCAACTCCGAGCCCCAGCTTGCTGCTCAGCGGCCAGGATGCTCAGGAGGAGCCCCGTGGCGAGTAGGCCTGGACGGCGCTCTCTGAGCACTGTGGTGCGCGCATCGAAGCCAGGCCCACATGCGAACCCGTCTGCTGCGGTTAGCGACGCGTGGGTGGCGTCCCAGCGTGCATGGGTGGATCTGGCGGTGAACCAGCCTGTGGAGCTGAGCGGTACGGATGCCGAGGGTGGGTGTCCGCTCGCGTCTGACTTAGTGCACCCATGGACTCGTGTCCGCCGCCCCCCTGGCCACTGCACGCCCCCCTGGCCACTGAAAACCCTTGGCCACAGCACGACCCCCTGGTCACTGCACGCCCCCCTGCAGGGGCCAGCTGGCCACTGCACGCCCCCTGCCATACATGCCAGCACGCGTGACCCTGGCACTTCCTCTCGCATCACACCCACCACCCCAACCGACGTCGTCCCTCGATCGTTCGCGCAGGAGCGGCATGGAGCAGCAGCGTGCACGTGCTCGGCATCTTCCACAACAGCGCTGTCAACGCATGGTCAGTGCACGAGGTGGCAGCATCTGTTACGCCAGACGCTGTTGGCGTCGAGTACGACAGCTCAGACGAGACTTTTCTGCAGAGTGTCAAAATGGCCGCCCAGTCTGCACCAATGAGGAGGCTCGTCAACCGGCTCATGGACACACCTCTCGTCAGCTACCAGCAGGCGCACGGGCTGCTCACCGCAGAGGGGCGCGAGGAGTGGGAGGCGGGTCTGAGCTTGGCGAGCATATGGCTTTTTAATATGCAGCAGATTTCGCTCCACCTTATGGGACGGCCGCCGTTCTCCGACCTGATTGCAGGTGTGTGCATGCAGGCGTCCGTGGTGCTGTCGGCCAGAAACAGCCTGATAAGCAAATAAACAAAACTGGCTGTCCTCACCTGCCCCTTGCTTATTTGACATTATGGTTGCAGGTGTCCTCATGGCACACAAGCTCGGGGCACAGTTCGCGTTCATCGACTGCCCGGACAGACGAAGAGCGTTTCTCGAGGTTAAGCGCCAATGGGAGGAGCGTCAGGTGGATTCTGTGTCACCGCTCTGGGTACGCACTGAGGAGGCCCTTGGCGAAAGCTTGGCTGCGAGCTTTCGGCTGTGGGCGGATTCTGACCCCGGGTCAGAGTTGCTGCAGGCTGCAGTACGACTGGCCATGGCGGAGGCCGTGACACCAGAGACGATGCACATCACTCTCGCTGCCTATCCAGAGGCGGTTCTGGAGGCCGGCGTGCAGCGGAACCAGGGTATTTGCCGCGCCATCATGGACATGTGCAGCGGAAAGCTGACCGGAAAGCCCAACGAGCGAGTGCTAGTCATAGTGGGGAGGGCGCACGTGGCATCTCTGATCCAGCTGCTCAAGGCAGCGTGAGGCCCTACAGGGGCTACTAGTGGCAGCCATATGCCTGCGCTGCATGAATCCAATGCCAAGTGTTGGCTTGGCCTCGCAGCGAAGTTGTGTAGTGAAGCTGTGTAGCTGGGGCGGTGCCAAGTGTTGGCTAGGCCTCGCAGTGAAGCTGTGTAGAGAAGCTGTGTAGCTTGGGCGGGGGAGCGATTTTGTTCATGTAATGACGCGGTGATGCCGCAGTGTCGTGCTAAAATGCAAGGCCGTGTTGAGATGCGGTGTCGGCAAGCACGGAGGCACGCATCATGTTTGCCCACGCACTGCGTCCTGTTGCCTATTTTTATAAACGTCGGTATGGGAGGAGGTGGCGAGGTTCAATCCCTCGTCGATTTTGGCATGTTGAACACCGATGAACTTACCTCCTAGGGTGGAAGACCCCGCTCAACAAAAAAACTGGGAAGGCGACCTTCAGTGGCAGAGGCCCTGGCTGACGGGTTGCTGCTCAGTTGGAGCAGTCTTCACGGGTCCCAGGGTACTATTTCGCCTTGCTAATACCGCTCAGCCGGAAAATAGTACACAACACGCACACTCCGTTGCCGTTGTACTGCGCCCTGCTGTGGCACCCTGTGACTGGCCTAGCAAATTTGAAAATCTTAGCCACTGGGCCTTTCTGTTGGAGAGCCGGGTGTGGGTTCCCGCTCCAAAAGGGTCGGATCTCGAGATGTCAACCCACTCCTTGGTTTGACATAAGCACCCTTCGTGCTAACTCCTTACTTGACATGCGCGTGGCTGTTACACACCCACACGCCCGCCTGCCCGCCTGTCCATGCTCGCACACATTAGCAGACGTGCAGGTGCACGCGTGCACATGCAGGCGGCCAGTCACACACGCATACGCACACACAGGCACACACGCGCACACACACACACACACACACACACATACACACACACACACACACATACAACCAACCAACCAACCAAGCGTTACATGAGGCCGTCCGCATGCACCGGCAATGCCTGTACTACTAACAGCAATACACCCCGGCAATTGTTACGAAGTCTGACCCGTGCACTGGGATGTCTTTCGAATAGCGGGTGACCGACCAGCGCCTGAATCGAGTGGATAGTATCCTTGGTTTGGGGGGGTCTGGGGGGGGCTGCCACTCTGGCCAACCAACTTCAACTAGGGTTGCCACTCTGGCCAACCAACTACAACTTGGGTTGCCACTCTGGCCAACCAACTTCAACTTCAATCGCAGCGTATCATCTCCCCATGGGCCGATTAATTCCATGGGCGATAGTCGGGGTTGTCCGTCGTGCAATGTAAACGTCGCCGCAACTACTAGATCCGTTCGGCCGCGGCCTACTAGACTGAGTTTTCGTTGGGCAGGCCATGAGGACGTCGGATCAGCTCCTTGGACCGATGAACTCGATGCGCGACGGACGAAGGCAGGCGGGCCTGGGATAGGGGCTCGGTAGACGGGAAAGGGGGGTTGGAAGGGGCGTGGGAGGGGTCAGATGAGGCATCGGGGGGGGTCAGGTGAGGGTTCATCAGGGGTATCGGAGGAGACGTGGGAAGGATCAGGGGAGGCATGGGAGGGATCAGGGGGGGCGTGGGGGGATCAAAGGAGGCGTGGGAGGGATCGGAGGAGGCGTGGGAGGCAAGGGGGGAGAGGGAGGGGGGTTGGGAGGGGTCGGAGGAGGCGTGGGAGGCTAGGGGGGAGTGCGCGTGCGCGTGTGCGCTCACGGATGGGGGGGGGTGGGGTGAGGAGGGATTGCCAGCCTGGATTGCCAGCATGGGGTCAGCGTGCGCGGGGGGGCTGGGGAGGTGCATGGGGCGGGGTGCATGGGCCTGCATGGCGCGCACATGGGACGGCGAGCTCCATGTGGGGGTGAAAGCGTGGGTGGGTGGTCGACTGTGGGTGGGTGACGGTGGGGAAGAGTTGGACTGTGTAGTTTGGAGCGTGCCAGGGGGAGTGAAGGGTGCTGAAGGGGGGGATCATGGCAAGGTGAGGTTCTCTGTGGTGCATGGTGTCGTGGCGCCGCAGTGGGTCGCGGCCAAGAATCTGCTCGGCGTCAGGCGGTGGCGGGGCGGTCCATGATGCGGTCGACAGTCTGCCGAGGAGCTGTTCGGCGCTGGCGAGGGCATGGGACTGGCTCTGCGACAGGATAAGGATTGGGACTGTGGAAGAGGTTGCTCGGCTCGCTGAGGCTGCCCCCTTCGGACGGTGACGATGGTGGATAGTCCAGGGTGGGCCGCAGTACATAGGCGGCAGTCGACGGGGGGGGCGGGGCGATGAGGGGGGATGGGCGACGGCGACTCACATGGGCCGACCGCCGTGACTCGCGACCGCGGCGGCCCAGGGAGTGGGCCGCCCAGGGAGTGGGCCGCCCAGAGAGACACACATACACACACACGCACACACACACACACACACACACACACACACACACACACACACACACACACGACGTTTACTGCTGCCGAGCTGCTGCTGCCGAGTAGGGAGCCCAGCACATTGCGCCGACCGTAGCAAGGATCTCATCTTCGGGGGCAGACACGGCCTTGGCGCGTCATCCATGTGTGACCGTGCATAAAAAATATGGACAGGGGCAGGGCAGGTGGAGGATGTTTTTGTGGGCAGGGAGCATGCGTGGTGAGGGGAGCAGGGGGGGGGGGGGCGCAGCGAGTGTGTCCACCACGCACTCGCGAGCAGCCTCTTGATGAGACCGACCCCGCGTTATGATCCATACCGGATGGATCATCTGTAGACTGTGCCCAGCAGGCCTGCCGCACAAGTAGCCAGGAAGAGCGAGTCGACCTCCACAACAGGCGAGTTTGGGGTTTGGGGTTTAGGGTTTGGGGTTTAGGGTTCAGGGTTTGGGATTTTTGCGGTTAGGGCTTCAGAGGGTATGGGGTGGGGGGTTAAAACGAAATAAACCACAAATATGAGCGTTGTGTGAGTTACCGGTGGACTTGTGTTTAGCACGCTCGAGACTGAGTGCACTGGGGGACCACATTGCCGTTCTGCGGAAAACAGCCCAAGTCAGTCTTGTCTGGGTCCGACGCCTGAGGCTTGCGACGCGCTCGAGACCCTGGAACCCCCCAGATGTGCTCCAGTCGGACCGAAGCATAACATGAACGTGCGAGTCTGACGCTGATCCGCAAGAAGACCGTGCCCGTTGGTTCTTAACTCACGTCAACCACCTGCCCCCCGCGCTTGCTGCCCAGTTGGGGTGACGGCCCATCTCCCCCTCGCCTAGGCATCGTCACGAGGCCACGCGCTTCCTCCTGACGCGCCATCGTTCGTATGCTGTGGTGCAATCTCACGCGAACCAACCCGTGTGGGCGTGAGTGGCGTGTCCTGTGTATGCCCTGCTGCACGCTACCATGCAGTGCTGGACGATTCATGTGCATGCAACAACCAAGCCTGGAAGCAGCCCCTGGCCTGGCACACATGCATCGACACTGAAAAGAGGAAGTGGGAGCGGCCTCCATGGGGTGTAGATAGCCGTCCCTGTGCAGCGTACCACCCTGAGGGACTCGCTTGCCTTGCACAAACCCCTCCGCCTCCCATCCGTCCGCAGCGTCGCCACAACCACAGCTGCAGCTGCAGGCTGCGCAACACAGAGCTTCGGCCTGCTGCTCAGCGGCCGGAATGCTCAGGAGGAGCCCTGTGGCGAGGCAGCCCGCACGGTGCTGTCTGAGCACGGTGGTGCGCGCGTCGCAGCCAGGCCCGCACCTGAACCCGCCTGCTGCGGTCAGCGATGCGTGGGTGGCGTCCCAGCGTGTATGGGTGGAGCTGGCGGTGAACCAGCCGGTGGAGCTGAGCGGCACAGATGCCAAGAAGGGTGGGTGCTTGTGGCTCGCGTGACCCGTGCGCGTCTGCACTTGCGCCCACGGGCATCGTTCCAGGTCAGGCCCCAGCACCCCCCACCATGCATGGCAGCATGTGTGATTATATCAATTCTTCTGCAACACCAACCACAATACCACCACAGCTACGTCACCGTTTGATTGCCTGCGCAGGGGTGGCGTGGAGCATGACCCTAGAGCTTCCCCTTGCATCACAACCACCACCACCCCATGCTGTCCCTTCATCTAATTAGATATTATAACGCGCAGGAGCGCCATGGAACAGCCGCGTGTACGTGCTCGGCATCTCACATACAGCGCAGCCAACGCGTGGTCAGTACACGAGGTGGCAGCGGCTGTGAAGCCAGACGCTGTTGGCTTTGAGTATAACAGCTCAAAGAAGACTGCTCAGAAACTGATTACAAAAGCTGCCAAGTCTGCGCCCATAATGAAGCTCTTCGACCGGCTCATTGGTATGCCCCTCGACAGCTTCCAGCAGGCACATGGGCAGCTCACTGCAGATGAGCGCGAGGACTGGGAGGCGGGGCTGAACCTGGCGAGCATACAGCTTGGTCCTCTTGCGCTTGAGCACTACTTTCTAGGACGATCGGCGTACTCTGACCCCATTGCAGGTGTGTGCATGCATGACCTCTTGCATGTATGACTGCCTGCTTGGATAAAACAACTCGTGCTGAACTCACCTGCCCCCTGATGCAGCGGCGTTCACTGCACGCAAGTTCGGCGCATTTTACGTTCATTGATTGCCCAGATGGCCGCAACATGCATATGGAGTCTGTATCTCCGAGCAAGCATGGGGAGGAGTACACGTCAGCTGTCATGAAATTGAGAGAGGAGGCTGTCGGCAAAAGCTTGGCTGCCAGCTTTCGGCTGTGGGAGAAGTCTGAGTCGGGCCATGAATCCTGGTTCCTGAAGTGTGCAGTACAGACGGCCATGGTTGAAGCTGTGATGCCAGAGGCTTGCCCTAGTATTATCACTGCTTATCCGAAAGACCAGACGGAGGCCAACGCTCAGCGGGAGCGGGTTATGTGCCGCAACGTCGTTGACCTGTGCAGAGGAAAGCTGATCATGCGCAAGAGAAGAGGGCCCGTGATTCCACGCGAGAGAGTGCTGGTCATTGTGAGGAGGGCGCACGTGGCACCTCTGATCGAGCTCCTCAAGGTAGTGTGAGGCCCTGCACGGGCTGCTCGTGACGGTGAACTCTCGCGGTAGTGTTGATTTGACGCCAGCCGACAAAAAAAAGGGTAGGCCTTGGGGTGCAGCTGCCCCATGGGTGACAACATGTTGGATTTTAAACAATGCACCCTTTGGTGGTTGCCCCATGTGTAAAAAAGGTTGGTGCGTCACAGTGGTCACCGCAGGCAGCATGTGTCATCCACCCGCTCAAATTCCAGCGCGCCAAGTTTCTGCCGTTTGGAAAGTTGTATGCACATGCACGCAGTTGCTCTCATACAGCACGCCCTCGTGTGTCACCCTGCTGCCCACTACTTGAGAGAGAGAGAGACTGCCAGGGAGTGACATGGCAGACCTAGGGCTTACCATGTCAGAGTCCTGCCCACTACTTGTCCGCACACCTGGCTAGTACCGCTCGACCGGAAAGTCGTACCGCTCGGCCAGAAAGTCGCACCGCTCGGCCGGCAAGTCGCACCGCTCGGCCGGAAAGTCGTACCGCTCGGCCGAAAAGTCGTACCGCTCAGCCGGAAAGTCGCACCGCTTGGCCGGAAAGTCGTACCGCTCGGCCAGAAAGTCGCACCGCTCGGCCGGAAAGTCGTACCGCTCGCCCGGAAAGTCGCACCGCTTGGCCAGAAAGACGTACCGCTCGCCCGGTAAGCCGTACCGCTCGGCCGGAAAGTCGTACCGCTCGGCCGGAAGTCGTACCGCTCGCCCGGTAAGCTATACCGCTCGGCTGGAAAGTCGTATCGCTCGGCTGGAAAGTCGAACGGCACGCGCACGCAATTGCCCTTGCGCGCCCTGCTGCATCACCCGGTTGCCATGCTTGTCGAAGAATCGCCCACCGTTGATGATCTGGACATCAAGGGGGGGGGCAGGCACGAGGATGACAGTCGATGCTTGTGCTGCTGCCATTCTCACTGCAGATATTTGGCACGATCGCAGCTGGGGTGACCTCTGGTTTGCCTGAGAGCGTGTGGGAGGGGAGGGGGGGGGGAACAGTGTGTGTGACTACACCATGCCCTCGCGAGCAGCCTCTTTGATGTGACCGACCCCGCGTTGTTGATCCACGCGTGCACTGTGCCAGCGTGCCCGTCGCGTGAGCAGCGAGTGCGTCGACCTGCAAAGCAGGTGAGTGTGTGGGTTGGGGGGTAGGGTTTGAGGTTTGAGGTTCCGATTCAGGGTCAAGGGTCACTAATGGAGGGCTACGGGGTTGAGGGTTCAGCAGCGGGTGCGTCGACCAGCACAGCAGGCGAGTGTGGGGTTGGGAGGTTTGGATCAGGTTGGGGTTGGAGTTGGGGTTCGAGTTTGCGATTTAGTGCTTAGGGTCAAGGGTGAAGGGCTATGGGTTTGAGGGTTCAGCAGCGGGTGCGTCGACCTGCTCAGTAGGCGAGTGTGTGTGGGCTGTGGGGTGGGGTCACGGTTTTGGGGTTAAGGATTTAGGGTTGAGGGTTACGGGTTTATGATGATGAGAGTTTTACAATCCACTTCTGGCGGTCACACGTACGGTTCCAAAGCTCCAGTGGGACTTAGAGAAACAAGGCTCAAGGCCCACAAAAGGTCAAGCTACAAGTAGCCCACGGTAACGCCATCCACACTTGGTGGCGGGCGCCAAGCAAGCAGCACCACTGTGCAGGCTGCACACCCAGCCCCTCAAATGGCCAGAGGGCGGACCCAAGGTATAAAACCATGAAGGGACCAAAAAGCCCTCCCCCAGACCACCGGAAGCGGGGCTAGTAGCACACCCGCCGCAGCACTCTACTCAGCGACCACACCGCACCCGCCACCGCACGCGTGTGGCGCCACCTCCCCTTCAAAAACACCCCCAGAGGGAATGCCATCTAGCAAGCAGGTGCAGGCACCCGCTCGCCGTCAACGACGAGGCGCGCGCGGTGGAACTGCGCCCGCTTCCCCGCAGCCTTGGCGGCGAGGAAAGCGGGCCACAGCGCCCGGTGCTGCGCCTCCTCGCGGTCACTGAGGACGTCGAAGACAGCAGCCGACGGGTCCACGTCGCGCAGGTTGCGGCGGGAGCGCACGACGGTGTCGGCCACAGCGTCAGACGCCACGGTAAAGAGCACACGTAGCACGCCGCCCCGGCGCGGCTCCACACCAATGCCCCCGACGGCAGGCTTGGCGTTGAGGAACGACGCGGACACGACCCCGCCACCAGCCGGCCTATCCCGGCCAGAGACGTCGTGCACAAAGCGCACAAGATTCATAGCCAGGCAGACGGGCAGGCTGACGCCGTCCACGGCGGCTGCAGCAACCCGCACAGCCGCCGCCGCCACCGCCGTCTCCTCGGAACCATAGCAGTCACTGAACAGCCGCCTCACATGCCGCGTGGACCCCAAGTAGGAGGCGTCGCGCAGTGCGCCGCGCACGATCCCGTCGCGCGGCGACGGGTTCTGCACGAGCGAGTAGGCCTGCTCAGTTGGCGAGCGTGGGGTGGGTGGTAAGGGTTCATAAGAGTTCGAGGTTGCGCTCTAGTGTTTAGGCTCAACACAGGAGAACAGCCGCAGTGCATCAGACGGTGCGGGTTCAGCAACCTGTTGCACGCCTTGCTCTTAATGAAGTTGAGCGCGCTAAATAGCCGCTCGAACTCCACAGACACGGGCACCATGAAGATCGCCAGCCGCTCAAAGGTGGGGCAGCAGAAGCCTGCGTGGCTAGTCATCTCGCGCCACGACCGCGTGATGTAGCCGACGCTCATGCTGTCTGGGACCGTCCCCTCCCCCTCCTTCTCTGCCGCCGCCCCCTTCCCATCTGTCGCGTGCGTGCGCTTGGCCGGCCGATTGGAACCATTTTTTAGTAGAGCACTAAATTGCACAGGATTGGAAACTTGCTCAGCATTGTTCAGTCGCGTGCGCACTGCATAGCTAGATCACGCGCCGGTTGAGTCCTCATCCTCTGAGGTGTGTCCCCGCTCTTCTCCCCCTCCCCCTCCGTCTCTACCTCCTTCTCCCCTGCTTCCTCCTTCTCCCTAGTACCTCCACAGTGGAGCCTCCACCATTTCACCTGCGCCCAGCGCCTACCGCCGCGCCCAGAGACAAAATCTTAAAACTGCTTTTCTAGGGTTTGGAAAAGTCTATACCTGTCGTACTCGCCCCTTTGCCTTCACGATTAAGTTATGTTTTGGGCGCCTCTGCGAAGCTGTAAACGACTGATTTGATTTAGTCAAATCAAATCAAATCAAATCGACAGAAATCAACGAAAAGCGACCACGACGGAGCGATTAAACAATCATGTTTTTGACACCCCCCTTGCAAAGCCTAAGGTCGCGTACGGTAATAAGTGTCATTATCGGGCTTTATTCATCAAAAGATAATCAAACTTCGAAAAGTGTGAAATCTTCCAGCAAAATTTGTTATTTCCAGCGTGCAAGCCGTCCGTGATCTGGTCTTAACTCACGCCAAGCACTTTCTCTCTTGCTGCCCAGTTGGGGCAGCGGCCCATCTCCCGTCCGATCGTGTAGGAGACCGTCACCCTGACCTCACCCAGACGCGCCATTGCCGGCATGTCGTGGTGCAATATCACGCGGACCAAGCCGTGCGTACGTGAGTGGCGTGCTGCGTATGCCCTGCACGCATTCCCCCATGCTGCGCATGCGCATGCATGGATGGAGAAACCCATGCACCAACCACTGAGCAATGCCCACGGGTGCAGTGGTGGGGCCTCGGGGGTGCAGAGCGCCTGCCATGCACCCCATGGCGTCCCACCCCCGTGCACCCGCCCATTCACGTACGGCTCGCCACTGCACACACCCTCCACCTCCCCTCCGCCTGCAGCGTCACCGCACATGCAGGCTGCTCACCGCCGATCCCCAGCCTGCTGCTCAGCGGCCGGGATGCTCAGGAGGAGCCCTGTGGCAAGGCAGCCAGCAAGGCGCTGTCTGAGCACGGTGGCGCGCATCGCAACCCGGGCCACATGTGAACGCGCCTGTTGCGGTCAGCGACGCGTGGGTGGCCTCCCAGCGTGCATGGGTGGACCTGGCGATGAACGAACCGGTGGAGCTGAGCGGCACGGATGCCAAGGGTGGGTGCTCGTGGGCGCGCACGCGTGCGCAAACGACACTGTGACGTCTGCATGCTCCCGCCACTGCACGCCCCCTGCCGTGCTCTACCCCCCAAATTCCCACTCACCACCTGCCTGCCTCAGCATCACCATCGCCACCGCGATCACTTTGCCCAACGATTTCTTGTCGTGCAGGCGCTGCATGGAGCAGCAGCGTGCATGTGCTTGGCGTCGCAGACCACAGCGCAGCCAACGCATGGTCAATGCACGAGGTGGCAAGGGCAGTGAGGCCAGACGCTGTTGGATTGGAGCAGGACAGCTCAAAGACGAATGCTCAGAAACTGATCATGGAGGCTGCCAATTCTGCTTCCATGATGAAGCTCTTCAACCGGCTCAAGGACACGCCCCTCGACAGCTACCAGCAGGCACACGGGCAGCTCACCGTAGAGGAGCGCAAGGAGTGGGAGGAGGGCCTTAATTTGGTGGGCTTCCAGCTTGCTTCACGCGCGCCTATGCACCATCTGTTGGGAATGCCGGCGTTCTCTGACACAATTGCAGGTGGGTGCATGCGTGACCTCTTGCATGTATGACTGCCTGCTTGGATAAAGCAACTCGTGCTGAACTAACCTGACCCCTGATGCAGCGGCGTTCACTGCACGCAAGTTTGGCGCTCAGTTCGCGTTCATCGACTGCCCGGCCGGCTTGAGAATGTCTGATGAGGCTGCTATAAAACGTGGAGGACACGAAATGCGGGGCGAGCGAGGAGTCAGCGCTTGCGCGATTGACAAAGGAGGCCCTTGGCAAAAGCTTGTCTGCCAGCTTTCAGCTGATGGAGGAGTCTGAGCCTGGATCACAGCTATTGCAAGTTGCAGTAGGTGCGGCCATGTTTGAGGCCGTGATGCCAGAGGCTGTGCCCATGACTCTCACTGCTGATCGAAAGGACGAGTCGGAGGCCAACGCGCAGCGCGAGCGGGGGATGTGCCGCAACATCGTCGACCTGTGCAGCGGACAGCTGATCATACGCAAAAGAAAGCTCGCACTGCGTTGCAAGCGAGTGCTGGTCATTGTGGGGAGGGCGCACGTGGCACCTCTGATTGAGCTGCTGAAGGCAGTGTGAGGCCCTGCACGGGCTGCTCGTGACAGTGCATCGCGGTCGATTTTACGGCAGCCGAGCACTGCGTAGGCCTTGGGGTGAACAGATTGGATTTGAAACTATGCGCCCTTTCGTGGTGCGTAAAAATGGGTGGTGTGTCACAGTGGTCACCACAGTCACAGCAGTGTTATCCACCCACTCAAATTCCAGTGCGCCAAGTTTCTGCCGTTTGGAAAGTTGTATTGCCCACGCTTTTTGCAGAGTGGGGGTTCCCTAACACAAACAGCCAGCCATCTCATGACGGTGCTCGGGCCTTACGCGCCGAGCACGGTCGTATACGCCTCTGAAGGTGTCCCTGACTGTAGCATCCATTATCATTATCATCACACACACACACAGTTGCCCTTACAGCGCGCCCTTCTGTGGCGCCCTGCTGCCCGATACTTGGGAGAGACCGATTAACAGAGACAGCCAGAGAGAGAGAGAGAGAGAGAGAGTTACAAGGCAGATCTAGGGCCTACCATGTAGGAGTCCTGCCGCCACTACTTGTGTCCATGTCCTGCCCACTACTTGTGCTAGTACCGCTCGGCCGGAAAGTCATACGGCACACGCACGCCGTTGCCCTTGTACTGCGCACCCTGCTGCGCCACCCGGTTGCCGTCTTTGTCGAAGAACCGTCCGCCGTTGATGATCTGGGTTGGGCGGTGGAGGCGGGCAGGCACGAGGCGGAGGTGAGTTGCAAGGTGGTGAGTTGGATGCATCTGGAGGAGTCTTGGCACCATCCCGCATGCGGCTGCGCTGAGTGCGTGCGCGTGTGCAGCACAGAACGCCCCCCCCCCCCCCGTGATCCCTAGCTGACTGGCGCTTGTGTAGTGGCGGGAGGGGGTGGGTGGGGCCCTCCCGGGAGGGCGACTTTCTTCGTTTTGACTCCCTGGTAGGCTGGCACGCTGCGTGGCCTTGCGGGCTCTCCTAGTAGAGGCCCCCTAGACGTGTAGTCTAGGCCTTGACTCACGCCACGGGGTCCTCCGAGCGTGGTGGTCGGCACTACGGCAACCGAGCAGAGAAAAAAAGTCCACACCTTGTGCACACCTTGTACACCGGTAAAAAAACGCAGCGCGCCGTGTCCTCTCGCTCGCTTCCTACACCCCCCGAAGGCACTCGCTCTTTACACCACACAGCCGCACTCAATCTTTACACCCCAAAACGTCTTTACACCTCACAATAGCTACCGCGTACGTGAAAACCTGTTCAACCTTTCCAGCACTCACCTGCGGGAGCCCAGTCAGCACGCGGCTCAAAGCAGTCACGGGAGTCAGGTACTCGACGCTTGTGCCGCTGCCCTGCACACTGCGGATCTTCGGCACGAGCGCGGCTGCGACGACCTCTGGTTCGTCTGCAAGCGTGTTGAAGAAGCGGCGCGCGACCTGTGTGGCACGGTGTGGGTGTGGCGCAGCACGGTATGTGTGCTTGGAGGGAGGGATCCTGCGTGCGCTGGGGTCCGTGGCGGTGCCCTCAACACAGTTTTTTTTGGCTCTGCACAGCCATTTGGCTGTATGCCAGCTGAACTTTGACCTTGCACACAGCTCGACCCATCCAGTGGATTGTTAGTCTGACAAGCCCCCCAGACAGAGCACGTCCACAGCTTTCAAATAACCTATGTATGAGGACAAACGGTCAATAAGGAATCAACGGTCAACGCGGTCAAAGCAAAATCCGACTGTGTCTCCTAGTAGGTTGCGGCCCGGCTGGATATCCTTTTCGGCCACGTCTTGGCCTTTCTCCCCACGGGGGGGTGTCTCTTCTGGCAATTGGCGACGAACCTGCCTTGCGTTTTCCGTTTCCCAACATGCGCTCACCGACTTCAACAAGCGTTTGCTGCCGCTGCGGTAGGGGACCTAGGGGTGCGCCCACGCTCTTTACAGAGTTGGGGTTCCCTACCACCAACAGCCAGCCATCTCAGTAAGGTGCTCGGGCCATATGGCGCCGAGCACGGTCTTATACGCCTTTAGAGGTGTCCCTGACTGTAACATCCATCATCATCATCAGTAGGCAGCAGGGCCAGTGTTTCCGTAAGCCAACCCGCAACCTGACAAAGTGCACTAGGGGGATTGAGATTGCCCGATTCGGGCTGGCGAGCCGGGTTGAGACTGCGCAAATCCCGACCCGAATAAGTGTGAAAATCGGCATTTTCACACTTTTTCGCCAAAATTCGCCTCCGTCGGGTTGAGATTGGCGGAATGAGCGTGAGGCCCGGGTTGAGCCATCATTTCGCCAAGATCCTTAATGGAACCACGGAGCAGGGCCCACCCACCGGCGACGCGTCCTTCAGCAACAAGTCGGTAAGGACGAGCCCGGGGGACAGGTTGTGCACGCCGATCGACGACAGCTTGGCGGCTGCGAGCTCCTCCCGCAGCGACGCCGTCAGCTGCGACAGAGAGCGCTTGGTGGACTTGTGGGTGACTGCGGTCTTGGACAAAGAGGCGCCCCATGAGGTGAACCTGCGATGTGAAGAGGGAATTCATACCATTGTGTTACGGGGAGCCGATCGACGACAGCTCGGCGGCTGCGAGCTCCTCCCGCAGCGATGCCGTCAGCTGCGACAGAGAGCGCTTGGTGGACTTGTGGTTGACAGCTTTCTTGGACAGCGAGGCGCCCCATGAGGAGAACCTGCGATGCAGTGGTGTTATTAGCGCCCCCACAATCCCCGCAGACTGCGGGAGCAAACCGGGAAGTTTGGGGGGAAACTGCGGGGGCGAATCGCGGGAATTTCGCTCCGGAAAGTGTGGATTTGACGATTTTCACACTTTTGCGCGAAAAGCACCTCCTGCGGCAGCAATGTTTCGGCATGTTCCCTTCTATGTCGCGGGGGCAAACGGGAATTTTTTGATTTCCTTAGGAGCCTCCTAGTGAGACCACTGCTGCGATGAGAAGAAGGGATTCGTACTGCTGTGTTCCGGGGGGTCGTCGTTTACAGGGGGCGTCGGGGGCAGGTCGTTTGCAGGGGGCGTCGGGGGCGGGTCAGAGCAGGCATGGGCGCCGACTGGGGCGAAAATACCCTCGTGACGCACTTTTCAGTCAGAAGTGCGGGCGTGGCACCCCCCCCCCCTGGTAGTTTGTGTGTGTGACGGGTAAGTGTGTCTGCAAACAACGCACCCACTTGGATGGGAGCTCGCTCCGGTGACGCCTGCTCGCCTCCTTCCCCACCCTGCAGACACAAGAAGGCACGCAGACGCAGACACAAGCAGGCACACACACAAGCAGGCACACACACAAGCAGGCACGCAGACGCACACACGAGCAGGCAGCCACACACACACACACACACGCACCCGAGGTTGAACACGTGGTACAGTGGCTGCGTGTTCGGCGCCTGTGCCCGCATCACGCGCACCGCGGCTCTGCTGCCGAGCAGGGATCCCAGCACGTTGGCGCCGACCGCAGCAACAATCTCATCTCCGGGCACGTCTGCAGTGCAGTGGTGAAATCATGCCACGTGTGTTGTGTCTGGGAGTGGAAATGTGGACAAGGGAGGCCTGGAAGGAGGCAGGGGCCTGACGTGTTGCGCGTGTGTCACCGCCATGCACCATGCTTGCAAGAGATGCGTGATGGTCAGGGGGGAGGGTCTGTTCTTGGGGGTGATGGTGGTGGGGGTGGGGGTGCGGTACAGTGACGAAACCATGCCGCGCGTGTTGAGTGTGCACGGGAGAGGAACGGTGGTGAGAGGGGGCCTGGCGCGTTGCGCGTGTGCCACCACCATGCACCGTGCGTACAACAGAGGCAAGACGGACAGTGTGTGTGTGTGTGTGTGTGTTTGTGTGTGTGTGTCACTGCGTGATGAAACCAGGCCACGTGTGTTGGGTGTGCACGTGAGAGGAACGGTGGACAGGGGAGGCCTGGCAGGAGGCAGCGGCCTGGCGTGTTGCGCGTGTGTCACCACGATGCACCGTGCGTACAACAGAGGCAAGACGGACAGATTGTGTGTGTCACTGAGTGACGAAACCATGCCACGTGTGTTGAGTGTGTGCGGGAGAGGAATGGTGGACATGGGAGAGGGATTGAGGCCTGACAGGATGCCACGGCTGGCTTGCCACGCATCTGTGCTCAGCATGCACCAAGGAACAGTGGACAGGGGAAGGTCTGTGTGCGGTGGTTTAGATCGGGGTGGGGTGCAGTGCTTCCTCAATTGATTCAGATTAATTAATAGCTACCGCCTGGCCACCAACAAAAATCCTGAATTGCCTATTTTGGCATTTTTGCCGATTCTTAGCAGGAAAATGCGAAAACCACAAATTCACACTTTTCGGCCAAAATTTTTCTAGGGGAGCTGTTCATCGGGAAACTGATTTTTATTGCCTGTTGACCGTCGTTCGCAGTAGACCACCTAGTTGAGGAAGCACTGCCTGCTACGCACCCGCAAGCAGCCTCTTTGATGTGACCGACCCCGCGTTGTTGATCCACACATGGACTGTGCCCAGCATGCCCGTCGCGTAATCAGCGAGCGCGTCAACCTGCACGGCAAGGAGGCGGGTGTGGGTGGGTGAGGGGGGGGGGTAGGGTTTGGAGTTCAGCAGCGAGCGAATGTGAGCGCGTGCTCATGTGTGCGAGCGGGCACTTAGCACGCCTGTGTGCTCCACGCGCCGCGCTCCGCACGCGCACAGACGCAGAAGCAGGCACACGAGCACACAAGCAGCCAGCACCTGCTCACCTGGTCGGGCACAGACATGTCACACGTTTGTGCGCCGAGCGTCGTGCTCGGGATCGCCCCCGCGCTGCGCACGCGCCCAGACGCAAAGGCAGGCGCACGCGCACACACTTAGCCCGCACCTGCTCACCTGGTCGGGCACGGACACGCCGCACGTTTGTGCTCCAAGCGCCGCGCTCGGGAACTCCCCCGCGCGCCGCGCTCCGCACGCGCACAGATGCAAAGGCAGGCGCATACGCACACAAGCAGCCGGCACCTGCTCACCTGGCCGGGCACAGACACGTCACACGTTTGTGCACCGAGCGTCGTGCTCGGGATCGCCCCCGCGCGTCGCGCTGCGCACGCGCACAGACGCAAAGGCAGGCGCACGCGCACACACGCAGCTGGCACCTGCTCACCTGGTCGGGCACAGACACGTCACACGTTTGTGCGCCGAGCGTCGCGCTCGGGAGCTCCCCCGCGCGCCGCGCTCCGCACGCGCACAGATGCAAAGGCAGGCGCATACGCACACAAGCAGCCGGCACCTGCTCACCTGGCCGGGCACAGACACGTCACACGTTTGTGCGCCGAGCGTCGTGCTCGGGAATGCCCTCGCGCGCCGCGCTGCGCACTGGCACAGACGCAAAGGCAGGCGCACGCGCATACACGCAGCTGGCACCTGCTCACCTGGTCGGGCACAGACACGTCGCACGTTTGTGCTCCGAGCGTCGCGCTCGGGAACTCCCCCCTCAGCGCCTCCACCGCGGCTGCCAGCCGCCCGCCCTCTCGCCCGCACAGCACCACTCCATCGCCAGCAGCGAGGAACTCGCGCGCCATCGCAAACCCCAGGCCCTTGGAGCCGCCTCAGGGTTGGGTTTCAGTTTTGTTGGGGGTCGGTTCAGGGGTGGTTTCTGGTGCGAGGCCGGCGGGCGGCGTGGGCGGCGTTGGGGCATTGGGGCTGGACCCTACCTGTGATGACCACGCCCTTGCCGCTCCCAGATGCTGCAGCGCATACCAGCGCCCGCCGCGCATGCCCGGCCTGCATGCAGCAGCGGCAGTGGGGGGTGTCGCAGGCACACACGCCAGCCGTGCCGTGCGGCCTGCATGCCGCCAGCCGTGCCTACAGCCTTTTGCAGCCCACACGGGTCATGCCCATGCATGCCATCAGCTCAGAAGCACACGCTCATTGCCACAAGTTAGGCCACAAAGTGTCAGGCCGCCATGGGGTGCTGCCATGCCATGACACATGGAGCGACCATGCATGCATGCATGCAGACACCCACCCTCATCACTGTCGGTCGACTGCATGATGCCTGCTGGCAACCACGCACGCCTAGCGCCATGATGATACACTCTCCAAGGTTCCACTGCTCCACTGTATAATACATCTGCTGAGTCCACACCCCAAATCGAGGCACCAGCATCTGCAGCCCTCCAAAGACAAACTCCCCTCGATGGCCTCCCTCGCCGGCTCCACGTCCTTGCGGACGTCGCTGTGCCGACAGAGGCCGTGCGGCGTGATCGTTGTACCCTTGCGTACATCCAACCGCCACACAATCGTCGATGTTGTGCACAGCCCCTTGCCTCTGCCGTCGCTCCGCGTGGAGGAGAGGCGTGCCGTCTCCACCAATGCGATGGCAATGGGGCAGGGCGGCGAGGGTGAGGGAGATCCCCTGGAGCCCTAGCAGCAACAGCACCACCCTGAAAACTCGTGCCTCGCCAAGGCCTTCATGCATGCACGCAACAACATACCACCACCCACAATTAACCATTGGCCTGCCTGGATAAGCACCAACTCCATGCAGATTTACGCCATGCAGATTCCTCATGCACCCCCACCCACTTGCACGACCCGTGGATCATCTGACCAGCGTCCTGCACCTATGCATGCCCCTGTTCCGATGCACACAGCCCGAAAGACGGGCCTCGCGTACTGGTTGGACAAGGGCGTCCTGGGCGGGCTGTTTGCAGCGTGGTATGCGTCGAACATTGTGTTCAATATGTGAGTGGCTTGCATGCGGGGTGGCGCTGTGGGCGTTGTGCAGGCTCCCCACCTTCTACTTCTAACAACTTGTTCTGTACGCCTTTGACTTGTCGCAGAACTTCCTCTGATTTAGGCGATTTGACTTGCATTGGAAAGATCTCGCAAAGGCTCTATCCACAACATATCCACCCGATGCTATCCACAACATACCCACCCAATGCTACACAGCATTGGGTGCAGGTGGCTGTGCATGAGGCACATTCAGTATGCGTATGCTTCTATGGCGTATGACTTGACCCCCACACACAGCTGTGGGCTGCAGCTGTGTGGTGCTGTGCTGTGTTGGCCTGTGCTGTGTGCGACCCACCCACCTCTCGTGCTCGCACATGCAGCTTCAACAAGCAGGCGCTCGTGGCGTGCCCCCACCCCATGTCGATGACGCTGCTCCAGGTGAACACAATTCGGATGATGCGGGGGTGTGTTTGGGGGAGGGGGGGTGAGGGTGTTGGGATGAGGAACCTCTGACCTCAAGGTCATGGCGGGTCGATCAATGAGAACTATTATTTGGGTATAGACACCGCTATCCTTTGTAAAAAAGGATAGCCGGGGCAAAAGCCAGCTGGGGCTATCTTTTTGTGGGCCCGCTATCCCCCGCGGGGGATACCTTATGGGCGGGCAATCAATATTGAATCAATACAACACCTCCTTTTGTTGGGACGAGGTTGATAAACCAGCGCTAAGATGACTGAGGAAGCACACTGCTGGTTTATCAACCTGATCCCAACAGAGAGAGGGGGGGCGTCCCCTGCGCACTGAAGCGCGTCAGTCCGACCGCCTGCCACTCAAAGCGCAGCCCCGCCGCGACGGTCCACATGCCCCGTCTCCCGTGCCCACCACCATATGTTTGGCGTACTCTGCCCTCCCCTCCCACTCACTCCAACCGCAGTCTGGCATCGGCTCTGTTGTAGCGCTGGCGTTCTGGGCATGCACACCTCACTCAGCCTCAGACACCCATCCACCCACCACCGCCACCGCCGACACACACACACAAACACACACACACACGCACACACACAAACACCTCCCACGCTCTGCCCTACCCACCCACACACCCACACACCCACACACCGCAGGGTGGCATCGGCTTTGTTTTGGCGCAGGCATTCTGGGCATGCACACCTCCCCACACACCCACCCACGGGCACAAACACCTCGCACGCTCTGCCCTCCCCCCCCCACCCCCACACACCCACTCCAACCACAGTTTGGCATCGGCTCTGTTTTGGCGCTGGCGTTCTGGGCGACAGGGCTGGTGAAGCGTCCGACGCTGACGCCGCAGCTGGTGCGGAGACTTCTTTGGTCGCAGCAGCACGCTTGCACACACACACACACACACACATGCACGCACGCATGCACACCCACACCCCCAAAGAGAGAGAGAGAGAGAGAGAGAGAGAGAGATTGTTAGGAGGTTAACGCACAGAGGCTGTGCATGGCAGACTGCACTAGGAGCCCTGAATGGGCTGTTTTGTCTCTGCAACAGGGCTGGTGAAGCGACCGACACTGACACCAGAGCTGGCGGGCACTGTAATAAAACTATTACAAGACCTGAATGAGGGTTCCGTATGTCCAGATAGGTAAGTCACCAAAGGATCCCCATAGGGCGAAAGGGCTGGTGAAGCGGCTGATGTTGACGCCACAGCTGGTGGGCACTGCAATAAGACTATTACATGACTTGAAGTTGGGTTCCTTATGTCCAGATAGGCCCGGCCTCATAGGATTCCGATAGGGCGACAGGGCTGGTGAAGCGGTTGATGTTGACGCCACAGCTGGTGGGCACCCAAGAGGCCTGAGACTTGAGTGCATGACACTTTCAGGATTACTTTGTTGGGTTCCTTATAAAGATGGGCCAGGCCCTTGGCCAGGCCTCATATGATGCCCATCGGGCGACATGGCTGGTGAGGCGGCCGACGCTGACGCCACAGCCGGTGGGACACACGAGAGACTTGAAACTATGAGACTTGAGAGCGTGAGAGCTTGATTACTTTGTAAGGCTCCTTGTATCTAGAACGGCAAGGCCTCATAGGATCCCCGTAGGGCGATAGGGCTGGTGAGGTGGCCGACACTGACGCCACAGCTGGTGGGCACCCGAGAGACTTGAAGACCAGGGGGGGGGAGGGGGGGGGGGCAGAAAACTCATAAATGCAATACATGCTGGTTTTGTCTCCTTACTGTGTATGTTCCAAAACCGTTGGGAGTTTTGAATTTGGACACGTGGGGGCCGAGAAATGAGGACTCAAAGTTGGGGGTGTGTGGGTGGTGTGGGTGGGAGGGGGGGAGGGGGGGAGAGCTTCAGTGCCGGTGGGCCATTTGGGCTCTTCTCCCATCTTCCCCGATCTTCGCCACATTCCCCCATACCCGCCGCAGCTGAGGTCTGTCGGCCTGCTCGGCGTCGTCCACACCCTCCCCCACACACTTCCCTCAATCCCCACACTCCCCTCACTTCCCCCACACGCTTTCCACACTGCCAACACTTCCCCACAATCCCCACATTTCCCCACACGTCCAACACACTCCACCCGCACTCCACCGCAGCTGAGGTCTGTCGGCCTGCTCGGTGTCGTCCACACGCTCGGCAACCTGCTCATCCCCCCCAACACACTTCCCACACTTCCCCACACTTCCCCACACTTCCTCCACACCCACCGCAGCTGAGGTCCGTCGGCCTGCTCGGCGTCGTCCACGCCCTCGGCAACCTGCGCATCTCCCCAGCACACTCCCCGCACTTCCCACACTTCCCCACACTTCCCCAACCCACCACAGCTGAGGTCCGTTGGCCTGCTCGGCGTCGTCCACACCCTCGGCAACCTGCTCACCAACCTCTCGCTGGGCGCCGTGAGCGTGAGCTTCACGCACACGATCAAGGCGATGGAGCCGTTCTTCTCGGTGATGCTGTCGTCGCTGTTCCTGGGGGATGCGCCTTCGGCCATGGTGGGTTGTGCATCCCACCAACACACACACCAAAAGACTGCCACAACACAGTTCGCTTTTGGACATGCCAAAAACAAAAAGTAGTTGTTATCGGCCAATGAGCGTGTGCGCGAGCTTCACGCACACGATTAGGGCGATGACGCCGTTATTCTTGGTGATGCTGTCGCCTCTGTTTCTGGGGGATACGCCATCGGCCATGGTGGGTGGCGCGACTCGCAAAAAACAGCACTGTATTTGTTGATTTCCAACGCAAATAGTGTCGATATACAGGGGGCGCTGGCAGAGACAAGGGACAGGGACAGAGACACGCCACGATCAGAGTTTATAGGGGAAGGGGAGAGAGGCGTGTGCTGCTGAGGGGGGTTGCATAGCAGCCCTCAGGCTTACCGGCAGGCTGCAGCATAGCAGTGCCTAGGACAGGAGCCAGACTGCAAGGGGCAAACCTACTCACCTGGCAGAGACAAGGGACAGAGACACGCCACGATCAGAGTGGCGTGTGGTACTCAGCCCGTCTGCCAGGGAGGGAGAAAGTCCACACAGATAATAAACCTGGAGTAATCAATCTGTAAGATTCAGATAAGATCTCAGTAAGCAATCTCTAAGAGCAGCAAAGTGCGTGTGTGTCAATCAGGTAGCCGTGCCAAGCACTAGTAGCAACAGGCAGTCAAGGTGTGTCCGCACGCTGTCACTACAGCTCAACAAATAGCAGAAGTAATCGGCCCTCCAGCGTGAGCGTCGCGCACACGATCAAGGCGATGGAGCCGTTCTTCTCGGTGATGCTGTCATCGCTGTTCCAGGGGGATGCGCCATTGGCATGGTGGGTGGCGCTTGATTCAGGGTTGGATTCACTGACTCGCATAATCAGTGGAGTGGTGCACATGATGAAGGCGATGGAGCCGCCCCCTCTCGCTGTTCCTGGGAGATGCGCCATCGGCCATGGAAGAGTGGCACATCCCGCCAAAACACACACCAAATCACACCAGGACACTGCAAAAACAAAAGTGATGTACTCGTAGTCGTGAGAACCCGACACGAACGTTGGTAGTAATTGGAAAGCCAGTGAGCGTCACGCACGCACACGGTCAGGGGATGGAGCGATGGAGCCGTTCTTCTCGGCGATGCTGTCGTCGCTGTTTTTCGGAGATGCGCCACATCGACCATCGTGGGTGGTGCATGATTTATGGTTGGGTTCAGTACGCATGCAGTCAGTGATGCACGCGGAGACGTTCTCAGTCGCTGTTCCTGGGAGATGCGCTGCAGTGGTGTCCTTAAGGAAACCGAGAATGTCCTGTTTGCCCCCGCAACATTGGAGGGAACACGCCGAATTGCCCCCGCAGGAACCCCCGCGATTTTTTTGCGGAAAAGTGTGAAAATTGATTTTCACACATGTAGGAGCGAGATTCCCGCTATTCGCCCCCGCAGTTTCCCCCCAAATTTTCCGTTTTGCCCCCGCAGCGGAGGCTGCGGGGGCTGCGGGGGCGCTAAGGACATCACTGATGCGCTGTCGACCATGGCGTTGCTCAGGCCTCTTTCAACTCGAGGTGCATTTACCCCCCCCCCCCCCCCCCACACACACAAGTACAGGGACCCACATGCTGCCACCGTTGCTGTGATCAATGACGGCGCTGATTTGTCTGACCATGCACTGTGTGGCCGCAGGTGCTGCTGGCACTTCGATTCGTGCCCTCGTTCTCCTCACTGCGCGGGCTTCTCACAAACGCACCACCGCCAGTACCCACGTGCTGCCACCCGCCCTTTCCACTGATGACCGTTGCTGGTTTACCTACTGTATGTATCTCCCAACCATGCTGTATGCATCTCCTAACACCATGGATCTGTCTCCCAATGCTGTATCCATGTCCTGACCTGTGCGGTTTTCCCACAGGTGCTCCTGACGCTCGTGCCCATCGTGGGCGGCGTCGCGCTGGCGTCCATGGCAGGTGAGTGGGGGAAGGGTTCGGGTTTTAGGGTTCAGTGTTTTTTTGTTTTGGGATTTAGGGTTTACGGCGGCGACGCGCTGCCGTCAACCGCAGGCGAGGAAGGCAAGGGGGGTGGCAGGCGGGGAGGGAGAGAGGGAGGGAGGGGGGTAGAGCGGGGGGGGGGGGGCGGGAGGAGAACTGAGGGGGGAGGGGAGGGGAGGGGAGGGAGGGAGAATGAGAGCCGCTTTTTTGTGTGTGTGCGTGCACGTGCGTGCTTGTGTGTGTATGTGTGTGTGTGTGCGTGTGTGTGTGTGTGTGTGTGTGAGAGAGTGTGTGTGTGTGTGTGTGTGTGTGTGTGGTGTGTGTGTGTGTGTGTGTATGTGTGTGTGTGTGTGTGTGTGTGAGAGAGTGTGTGTGTGTGTGTGTGTGTGTGTATGTGAGAGCGAGTGCGAGTGCGAGTGCGTGCGTGCGTGCGTTCGCACCCTGGCAACAGGCGCAGTGCAGATCGAGGCAGGCATTCCTCTGTGGCTGTGTGTGCTGCGTCAAACCCCTCGACCCTGAACCTGCAGAGGCCTCTTTCAACCGTGTCAGATTCCTTGCGATGTCCTGTGTGATTGTGCCAACAACTCCCCCCCCCCAACGTCACACAACACACACACAGTTACCCCCACCCCCGCCCCCACCCACTACACCACACAACTGAACCCCCCACACCCCAGAGGCGTCGTCAACTGGGGTGCAACTGCCCCCCCCCCCCCCACACACACACACAGCGCCCCATCCCCAACACCCCCCAACACACAGTACCCCCCCCACCCACCCCCCACCCCCACCCCACCCCCACCCACTCCACCCACAACTGAATCCCCCACACCCCAGAGGCATCGTTCAACTGGGTCGGCTTTCTCGCTGCGATGGGCAGCAATCTGACGTTCCAGTCGCGCAACGTCCTGTCCAAGAAGCTGATGCTGAAAAAGGAGGGCGAGGGCGTCGACAACGTATCGGTGCGTGGCCGTGCTTTAGCCGTCTAGTAGGGGGTCACTAGTACTGAAGACAAAACCAGTCGCGCAACGAGCTGTCCAAGAAACTGATACTGAAGAAGGATGGCGAGGGCGTCGACAACATCTCGGTGCGTCGCTCTGGGGACAGAATTTACAGTCAAAGCCGGACACCTCCCCATGGACACCTCCCTAAGTGAACCTCCCTAAGTGAACCTCCCTAAGTGAACCTCCCTAAGTGAACCACCCAAGGCGGCCTAACAGCGGCCAAACTGCCTTTCCCCAAACTTCAGGGCGATTGTTTCGGGGTAAAATCAGCAGCGCCCTTGACGCAACTCCTTTGCCGGAGTTTTTTGCGATTTTCGTGTGGCCGGTTTCGCGATTTGGGTGTGGCCGCCTTCTGGGGGATCATGGGACGCTTGGGTGGGGGAGGCCTCTTGGCACGTCCACCTGGCCATGCACGCAGGGCACGCGCCGGAGCGTGCGCTGTGTGTTTCCCTCTTGTGCCTGTTCCTCACCTTTCCCCCCCACCCCCGACCCAAACACGCGTGCAGATGTTCTCCCTCATCACCATCGCCTCGTTCCTTCTCCTCGCACCCTTTTATATCAGCACACACACACACACACACACACACACACACACGCGCGCACGCACACACACACACACACACACATATATCAGCACACACACACACACAAACACATATGTCAGCACACACACACACACGTACTGCCCCCCTACCCCAACCATACAGATGTTCTCCCTCATCACCATTGCATCGTTCCTCATCCTCGCGCCATTCTCAATCGGCTTTGAGGGATGGCCGCTCGCGCCTGCTGCGCTCGCAGCCGCTGGCGTCACAGACACCGACGCTGTGCTTAAGCACGCGTTCCTGGCTGCGCTGTGCTTCCACACTTACCAGCAGGTGTGTGCGTGCGTGTGCATGTGTGTGTGTGTGTGTGTGTGTGTGTCCTGTGCGTCTGTGTACGTACAAGACTGTCTGTGTGTGGGGGGGGGGGGCTCGCGGCCGCTAGCGTCAGACACCGACGCGGTACTGAAGCACGCGTTCCTGGCAGCGCTGTGCTTCCACACGTACCAGCAGGTGTGTGCATGTATGTGTGCGAGTGTGTGTGTGTGTGCGAGTGTGTGTGTGTGCGTGTGTGTGTGGCACTCTGTGCTAGTGTGCAGAAACGGACGCTGTGCTTAAGCACGCTTTCCTGGCAGCGCTGTGCTTCCACACTTACCAACAGGTGTGTGCGTGTCTGTGTCTGTGTGTGTGTGTGGTAGTGGGGTGCGTGCGTGTTGGGGGGGAAGAGTGGGGCCGGCTCGTAGCCGCTGGCGTCACAGACACCGATACGGTACTGAAGTACGCTTTCCTGGCTGCGCTTTGCTTTCACGCGTACCAGCAGGTGTGTGCGTTTGTGTGTGCGTGTGTGCGTGTGTGCGTGCGTGCGTGTGTGGGTGTGCGTGTGCGTGTGTGGTGTGTTTGCGTATGTGTGTGTTGTGTGTGTGTGAGTGGCACTCAGTGCAAGTGTGCAGAAACGGACGCTGTGCTTAAACACGCGTTCCTGGCAGCGCTGTGCTTCCACACGTACCAGCAGGTGTGTGTGTGTGCGCACGTGTGTGTGTGTGTGAGCTTGTGTGTGTGTGTGTGCGTGTGTGTGTGGAGGGGAGGGGCGGCTTGTAGCCACTGGCGTCACAAACACCGACGCGGTACTGAAGCACGCGTTCCTGGCTGCGCTTTGCTTCCACACGTACCAGTAGGTGTGTGTGTGTGTGTGTTTTGGGGGGGGGCTTGTGTGTGTGCGTGCGTGTGTGTGCGTGTGTGTTGTGTGTGTGTTGTGTGTTGTATGTGTGTACGTTCGTGCGTGAGGGGGGGGGGGGGCTCGCGGCCGCTGGCGTCACAGACACCGACACTGTGCTTAAGCACGCGTTCTTGGCAGCGCTGTGCTTCCACACTTACCAACAGGTATGTGTGAGTCTGTGTGTGTTTGGGGGGGGAGTGCAAATAGAAGAAAAGCAAAAAAAGTCGCAGCCGCTGGCGTCAGACACGGACGCTGTGCGTAAGCACGCGTTCCTGGCTGCGCTGTGCTTACACACGTACCAGCAGGTGTGTGCGTGCGCATGTGTGTGTGTGTGTGTGTGTGTGTGTGTGTGTGTGCGCGTGAGTGTGTGCGTGTGTGTGTGTATGTGTGGCACTCTGTGCAAGTGTGCAGACACGAACGCTGTGCTTCAGCACGCGTTGCTGGCTGCGCTGTGCTTCCACACTTACCAGCAGGTGAGTGTGTGAGCACGTGTGCGTGTGCGTGTGTGTGTGAGAGTGTGTGTGTGTGTGTATGTGCGTGCATGCACGGGGGTGGGGGGGGGACTCGTAGCACCGACGCGGTACTGAAGCACACGTTCCTGGCAGCGCTGTGTTTCCACACATACCATCAGGTGTGTGTTTGCGCGCACGTGTGTGTGTGCGTGTGTGTGTGTGTGTGTGTGTGTGTGTGTGTGTGTGTGTGTGTGTGCGCACGCGTCTGGTTGGGTTGGGAGTGGAGGGATGCAATAGAAAGAAAGCAACGCTCGCGGGTGTCTGGGTGTCAAAGACATAGACACAGACACGCTGTGCTTAAGCACGCGTTCCTGGCAGCGCTTTGCTTCCACACGTACCAGCGGGTGTGTGCGTGTGCACGTGTGTGCGTGCGTGTGTTGTGTGTGTGTGCGTGTGCGTGTGTGTGTGTGGCACTTTGTGCTAGTGTGCGGAAACGGACACAGTGCTTACGCACGCGTTCCCGGCTGTGCTTCCACACGTACCAGCAGGTGTGTGCGCGTCTTGTGTGGGGGGAGGGTGGGGGTGGAAACCGGAGAAAAAGAAAAAACGGTTACAGCCGGTAGGCATCCTGGTTTGAGGCTCTTGCCTGTGCTAAAGCACGCACCCCGGCAATCGTTTCAGAAATCGGAAACACCCATGGGTCTTAGGTTTGTTCCCTAGCTAGCGGGGGACCAGCCATATGCGCTAGCCCGGGATTAGGCAGCGTCGTCATCATCGCACACACACACACACACACACACACACGCACACACTCGTTCACAGGTCTCGTACATAATCCTTTTGCGCGTCTCCCCAGTCACCCACCCACCTTCCCCTTTTGCTGTGCACACTCACACTGACACACACATACACACACACGCACACACACACAGGTCTCGTACATGATTCTCGCGCGCGTCTCCCCAGTCACCCACTCGATCGGAAACTGCGTCAAGCGCGTCATTGTGATTGTCGCGGCGGTCGTGTTCTTCTCCACGCCGGTAAGTGTGTGTGTGTGTGCGTGTGTTTGTGGATCCCGCAAACAACCCCAAGTCCACGGATATCCTCTCTTACTAGCGCATATGGTTGTTCACCCGCTCCTGTACGATCTTAAGATCCAAGGGTCCTCGACTCATGAAACAATTGCCGGGGGGGCTACAGCACTGGCAAGAGCCGTTATCTAAGTTGTCCGAGCGGTGGGAACTGTAACGTATTTCTCTCCCTGTGTGTGTGTGTGTGTGTGTGTGCATGCACGCATGCGCACGCGCGTGCGTGCACGCAGGTCACCGTCCATAACGGGGCTGGCGCCGTGGTTGCGCTCGCCGCCTCTCTCTCTCTGCACGCAACCCCAGAAGCTCCCATCCTCACACTCATGCACACACGCACACACACACACACACAGGTCAACGCCCAGAATGCGGCTGGCACCGTGATTGCGCTCGCCGGCGTCTTTGGGTACAGCCAGGTCAAGCGGATGCAGCGAATCCAGGCAGAGGATGCGTGCAAGGTGTGTGTGTGTGTGTGCGTGTGTGTGTGTGTGTGTGTGCGTGTGTGTGTGTGTGTGTGTATGGGTGCAGCCAGGTCAAGCGGATGCAGCGGATCCAGGCAGTGGAGGAGTGCAGGGTAGGTGGGCCCGCGACTGGTGCTGACCTGGTCGGTCTACCAGAGGGAACGGGCACACCGCTATTCCTGGAGTAGCAACGTACTGTCTTACACGTGTCGGATCACGGAGGAGGTGGGAAGCCCACTCACAGTCCACACTACTCGGCAGTACTATGGCTGTCCCTGTGTCTTCCCCACAGCGCATCAGTGTGTTCCTGAGAGTCTACCGGATGGAATGGGGCTGGCATGTCTGTGTTAGGGGGGGTACCTGGCCGACACAGGCAACAAAGGCTGTCGCTCTTGGCCTGCTTCCTGAGCCTGCTCACTCAATCCCACGCCCCTACCTGTAACCTGTCAACCCCTCACGCAGATCTCGTGGGAGAAGGACGAGGAGTGCATCGTGCCCGACATGACGATCGACGAGCCAACGGGCTGAGAAGGTGCTTCGAAGGTGCTGGGCAGCTGCCTACTACTTTACACAGGTTTGTTGACGCAGCCGAGGAGTGACAGATGCCGTGGTGCTCTCCTGGGCAGCGTGCACGAGGCTGCCGCATGTTGCAGCCGTGGGCGGAGGAGCTGCCCACTCCATGCGCCATGGACCGTGTGCTGAGGTACCTGCTCTGGTTGTGCATGCTTGCCTGCCGCGGCTGTTTGTGTTTGGACCCCTTGCCCCCGGCGCGGTGTGCGCGGATGAGCACCGCAGGTGTACGCGCCCCTCATCTACTCTCCTCCGGAGGATCCCCAGCTTGTGCTTCTGCGGCCTGGTTCGTTTCGCAGTAGATAAAGGAATCTGCTAAAGCTCCGCAGCTGTCAATGACGATGACGACAAAGACGACGATCCGTGTTTTGTGTATTGCACTTTGTTGGTTAGTGCCAACGAGAGACACTCTCTCCTCACATGTACCTGTTACCCACAACTGCACCTGTACTGTTTGGTTTGCTGGGTTGCGACGATGCGCCGCATGAAATGTAAGACCCCCCTTCCCGTCTTGTGCGTGTGTCAATCAGTGCCAAGTCGAGCAGCCCTGCCCGCCGCGGCGCAGTCAAGTCAAAGTGCACTGTCTCAGTGTCAGCGTGTCGTCGTGTCCCCCTACCCCGTCACAGTCCCTGTCCCGCCCATACCACCGGCATCAGCATGCTGGCATCAGCATCAGCACGCAGGCATCAGCATCAGCACACACGGGCACTGGCCGCCTGTGGCAGCCGCACAGTCAGCGACCGCAGAGCCAGAGAGCGCTCCGCCCCCTCGTCGCCGCGCACTGCTCCCTCCCATCACTGCGACTGTGGTCATCCCCAGGAGTCGAGGCCCTCCATCGTGTGGCCGGCATCGGAGGAGGGACGCCTGAGACAGCCGCGCAGTCAGCACGCGACCCCAAAGCAGACCGTGCCCCGCCCCTCGTCGCCGCACGCTGCTCCCTCCCATCACTGTGACTCAATCTGGTCATCCCCAGGAGTCAAGGCCCTCCACCGTGTGCCGGGCATCAGAGAACCGTACCGTCGACGCCCTCCCTCCGCATGCAGGTCACCCCCTTGGTGGCCACCCATCGATGTCGAGGCTGTCGTCCATCGTGCGGCTGTGGCAGCCCCCCCTGCAATATGCAGCAGGAATCTGTCAGAGCCAGTGGGCTGCTGTGACTCGCGCTCGCACCGCTGTTGGGGTCCTCCATCGTGCGGCTGGCACAGCTGTAGGGCTGCCCCCCACCCACCCACCCTCCACCCCCAGTCTGCCAGGAGGTGCAGCGAGTCGGCCCGTCGTCACTGCGACTCGACTAGGTCCTCGTCAGAGGAGGCACCGCTGTTGGGGTCCTCCATCGTGACGGTCGGCTTCTTGGAGCGCGCGGGCTGGTGCCTGTGTGTGTGCGCGTGCATGTGAGTGTGTGTGTGCACGCGCATCGGCCAGTGCGTGTGAGGTTGCGTGTGTGAATCGGTAAGTCGGTGCGAGCGAGTGTGTGTGTGCGTGTGTGTGAGTGAGTGCAATGGGGGGGGGGGGAAGGGGAACTCCATGCGGCGATTGGCTTCTTTTAGCGTGCGGGTTGGTGCCTGTGTGTGTGCGTGCGTGTGTGTCCGCGCGTGCGCGTGTGTGTGTGTGTGTGTGTGTACGTGTGTGCGTGCATGTATGTGTGTATGTGTGCGTTATTTTTATGTGTGAGTACGAGGGGGATAATCCATCGTGGCGGTCGGCTTCTTGGAGCGCGCGGGATGGTGCCTGTGTGTGTGTCAGTGATTTTTGTTCTCAGGTTTTTAGTTATTTTCTGGGAGCCGGTGCGTGGACCAACGTCCCGTTGACCGCCTTGACCGCTGCCTTAGCGTTGACCGTTGACCATCAAAAATAGGCAATTTTCAAGCTCTTGACGATATCTATCCGATGCGATCGTCAGACCATCAGGCAACTTGGTTAGTTGAGCTCCATCTGATGGGATCGTCAGTAGCCAAATGGCTCCCAATGGCTCCCAGGAGCCCACAACAAAATGACTGGTGTGTGTGCGTGTGTGTGTATACGCGTGTGTGTGTGTGTGTGTATGTGCGTGTGCGTTCTTTTTATGTGTGAGTGCGCGGGGGGTCCTTCATCGCGGCGGTCAGCTTCTTAGAGCGCGCGGGCTGGTGCCTGTGCATGTGTGCGTGTGTGGACATGTGTGTGTGTGTGTGAGTGCTTATCGTGGCAGTCGGCTTCTCGGAGCGTGCGGGCGGGTGCCTGTTTGTATGTGTGTGTATGTGTGCGTGTGTACGTGTGTGTATACGTGTGTGTGTGTGTGTGTGTGCGTATCGGCCAGTGCATGTGAGGTCGCGCGTGTCAATCGGTAAGTGCGAGCGTGTGTGTGTGTGTGTGCGTGTGTGTGAGTGAGTGCGATGGGGGGGGGGGGGGAACTCCATTGCGGCGGTTGGCTTCTTTTAGCGTGTGGGTTGGTGCCTGTGTGTGTGCGTGCGTGTGTACTCGCGCGCGCGCGTGTGTGTGTGTGTGTGTGTGTGTGCGCGTTCTTTTTATGTGTGAGTGCGAGGGGGGTCCTCGATCGTGGCGGTTGGCTTCTTGGAGCACGCGGGCTGGTGTGTGTGTGTGTGTGTGTGTGTGTGTGAGTGTTTGTGTGCCTATCGTGGCGGTCGGCTTCTTGGAGCGTGCGGGTTGGTGCCTGTGTGTGCGTGTGTGCAAGTGTGTGTGTGTATGTGTGTAAGTGTGTGCGTACTTTTTTATGTGTGAGTGCAAGGGCAGTGCGAGGGGGGGTCCTCCATCGTGGTGGTTGGCGTGGAGCGCGCGGGCTGGCGCCTGTGCGCGTGCGTGCGTGTGTGTGTGTGTGTGTGTGTGCTTATCGTGGCGGTCGGCTTCTTGGAGCGTGCAGACGGGTGCCTGTGTGTGTGTGCGCGTGCGTGTGTGTGCGTATCGTGGCGGTCGGCTTCTTGGAGCGTGCGGGCTGGCGCGTGCAAATGTGCGCGTGTGTGTACGTGTGTGTGTGTGTTTGTGTGTGTGCTGAACGGCCAGTGTGTGTGAGGGCAGTGTCAGAGTGTGCGCGTGTATATTGGTTGCGTCTGGTTGAGTTCTGGAGTGTGTGAGCCGCTGTTTGTGAAAGTGCGTGCGTGTGCGTGTATGTGTGCGAGTGTGCGCGCGTATGTTTGTGAGAGTGTGTGCTTGTACGTGTGTGTGTGTGCACGTGTGCGTGTGCGGCAGTGTGTGCGTGCGCAAGTGTGTGTGCGTGCAAGGCAGTGAAAGCTTGTGTGTGTGTGCGTGTTTGTGTGTGCACGCGCGCACGCGTGTGTGTGTGTGTGTTTGTCCCACCCTCACGTGCAGCAGCTGCTTGCACACACCAGGCGGGCCCAGCAGCTTTGTGTGTGTGTGCGTGTGTATGCATGTGTGTGTGTGTGTGTTTGCCACTTCCAGCAGCTGTGTGTGCATGCCCCACCCCACAAGCAGCAGCTGCTGGCACACACCAGATGGGTCCAGCAGCTGTGTGTGCGCGTGCGTGTGTGAGTGTGTGTGTGCATGTGTGCGTGTCCCACCCCCACGTGCAGCTGTGTGTGTGTGTGTGTGTGTGTGTGCGCACGCATGCGTGTGTGCGTGTCCCACCCCCAGTTGCAGCAGCTGCTGGCACACACCTAAAATCGACCACACCTGACGGGCGTGCAGCTGTGTGTGCGCGCGCGCGCGTGTGTGCGTGGGCGCGTGTGTGTGTGTGTATGTGTGTGCGTGTGTGTCCCGCCCCAGCAGCTGCTGTCACACCAGGAGGGTTCAGCAGCTGTGTGTGCGTGTGCGTGCGCGTGTGCGCGTGCCTGTGTGTGTGTGTCCCACCCCCAGCAGCTGCTCGCACACACCTGACGGGCGTGCCCGCCTCCTTGCGCTCCTTCTTCCCCTTGCGCGCCTTGCCGCCTGCTGCCGCCTGGCGTTTGTGTGTGTGTGTGTGTGTTTGAGTGTGTGGGGGGCAGTGAGCACAGCACAGCACGGCAGCCGTCGTCCCCTTGCGCGCCTTGCAACCAGCTGCAGCCTGGATGTGTGTGTGTGTGTGTGGGGGGGGGGGGGGGGGGATGCGCAAGCACAGCACAGTACGTCAGCCTTCTTGCCCTTGCCACACAGGGTTAAGGGTTTTAGGGTTCAGTGTTTTTTGGTTTTAGTGAACTCTAAACCCTAAAGCCCTAAACCCCCAAACCCTTAACCCTTGCCACACACCCACACGAGGCGCATTTGGGTGTGGGTGGGTGTGGGTGGGTGGGTGGCGGCACAGCACAGCACGTAAGCCGTCTCCCCCTAGTGATTTCCCACTTCTGATTTTTGAGTTGGAGAGTTAGGGAGAGTGGTGCTAGCTGCACAGTCCGGCCGCTCGACATTGGTCGTAGATATACCCCAAGCTTTTCCTAGCATGGTCACCATCTGCGACCGGTGGAGGTCTCTGGCTCTGCCCCGAGCCGCAACCTCCGTGGTCACGCGTGACTGTAATCAAACGAACACTACTGAAAGGCTCAGCCAGAAATAATAAGTCACCTTGCGCTTCTTGCCCCCGCCGCCGCCGCCCTGGGGAGGGGTGGCAGCCACAACCCCAACCCAACCCAACGCAGCCGACCACAGCCTGTCACAGCCCAGCCCACAGCCCAGCCACAGCCCCCACCCCAGCTCCAACCCCGCCCCAGCCCCAGCCCAGACCCTACCTTGCGCTTCTTGCCCCCGCCGCCGCCGCCCTTCTTTCCGCCGTCCGCCGCGCCGTAGCCGCCGGGGCTGCACAGCTGCTCGTTGTCTGCGCTCAGGTGCGTGTGTGTGTGTGTGTGTTCAGGGTTAAAGGGATCAAGGGGGTGAGGTTTTTCAGGGGTGTGTGTGTGTGGGGGGGGGGTATGAGTTGCCGAGCCCTTGCCGCCGAGGCCGATTCAGGTGCTGGTTGGTCACCCGCTATTCGAAAGACGTCCTAGTGCACGGGTCAGACTTCGTAACAATTGCCGGGGTGTATTGCTGTGTGTAGTACAGGCATTGCCGGTGCATGCGGACGGCCTCATGTAGCGCTTGGTTGGTTGTTTGGTTGGTTGTGTGTGCGTGTGGGCATGCGCATGTGTGCGCGCTGTGCGTGCATACGTATGTGTGCTTGTCCTCCGCCCCTCGGCACGCTGACGTTGGTGATCGAGGCGTCGCGGCCATCAGGACGTGCGTGTGCGTGTGTGTGTGCGCGTGTGTTTCTGTGGGCATGCACATGTGCGCGCTGTGCGTAGGGCTCAGGAAGTTGAGGGCTTGCAGGGGGGTTGGGGTTGTGAGCTGCCCAGGTCATGCCGCCGTCCGCCGCGCCGTCCGCCTCGGGGCTGCAGAGTTGCTGTTCAGGTTTAGGGTTTAAGGGTTTAGAAAGAAAGAGGAGCTTGGGGTGGGCTACCCAGATCCAGCGTTCGCCGCCCTTGCCACAAGACACACACAACACACACACACACATGATGATGATGAGAGTTTTACAATCCACTTCTGGCGGTCACACGTACGGTTCCAAAGCTCCAGTGGGACTTAGAGAAACAAGGCTCAAAGCCCACAAAAGGTCAAGCTACAAGTAGCCCACGGCAACGCCATCCACACTTGGTGGCGGGCGCCAAGCAAGCAGCACCACTGTGCAGGCTGCACACCCAGCCCCTCAAATGGCCAGAGGGCGGACCCAAGGTATAAAACCATGAAGGGACCAAACAGCCCTCCCCCAGACCACCGGAAGCGGGGCTAGTAGCACACCCGCCGCAGCACTCTACTCAGCGACCACACCGCACCCGCCACCGCACGCGTGTGGCGCCACCTCCCCTTCAAAAACACCCACAGAGGGAATGCCATCTAGCAAGCAGGTGCAGGCACCCGCTCGCCGTCAACGACGAGGCGCGCGTGGTGGAACTGCGCCCGCTTCTCCGCAGCCTTGGCGGCGAGGAAAGCGGGCCACAGCGCCCGGTGCTGCGCCTCCTCGCGGTCACTGAGGACGTCGAAGACAGCAGCCGACGGGTCCACGTCGCGCAGGTTGCGGCGGGAGCGCACGACGGTGTCGGCCACAGCGTCAGACGCCACGGTAAAGAGCACACGTAGCACGCCGCCCCACACACACACATAAGGGTCGGCGGTGTATATATAACCTTATATATTTATATACTGTATATATACTGTATAGAGCGAGGGGCGCAACACTATGTACACTCCGATCGGGGTGTATATATACACTCGCGCGCTGAGTGTGGGGCCGCCAGGGGGCTCTTTTGCCTCTCCACGCGCAGACAGCGCACGAATGGGGCCATGCGAACCCGATGCACCGCCTTACAGCGCGAGATGTCGCGATATCGGCCATCGGGGGAGCCGGTGACTCCCCCGGGGGAGTGGGCCCACACTCGGTTCGACACAGCTGGCTCGTTCGACCTCCGAATGAGACCCCACCACTTGCGACGCCTCAGAAAGGCATAGAGGGGACGATGTTATTCCATTCGGCGCAGGGTTGGGGGGGTGCATGGGCGGTGCATGGAAGGCTCTGCACCCATGCAGTTAGTGAGTGGGCCCACTAGTGGGTGGTGGAGAGCACAGGTCCTGGTGGCCAGGAGCATTTCTTGCTGCATTGGCACGCTTTGCAGCATAGAGAAATGTCCTAGGGTGTTGATAAAACAGAAGATTGGTGGCATCGGCACTTTGTGTCACCGAGAAGCCCGTGGCGTGCTGCGTGTGCTCCCGGCGGCGGTGGCGGCGGCGGCGTGCGCCGGCGCGTGGGCGGGGGCGCCCGCCCACCCAGCAGACCGGGGACTATGGTGGAGTGGGGTGTTGGTGTTTGCTGTGATGGGTTTGCGGCGAAGTGGGTTGGTATGTTGGGTGCCTGAAGCTTTGAGGGTTAGGGTAAGGGACTTGCAGTGTGCTTAGCCTCGAGGAGAGCGTGCTCCGCGTCTCCGCGTCCCTTCCGTGCAGCCAATATCTTGTATTGCTCCTCAAGGATCGAAAATAATTCCAATATTTTTCAGAGCGTGGTTCCGGGTTCCCTTGAGGATGCACATAATTGTCCCACTTTCAAAAAACACGCTGGGATTTTTCCCAGGTATTTTGTTTACACCTTATATACACTATACAGTATATTATACTGTATATACACCAGCCTGGCCTGCCCCAAGTCTATATAGTCGAGGATTACACACATACACACACACACACACCGTCTGCTGCTGCCTCCTTGTCGCACATGAATGCGGGCTGCTGCCTGCTGGAGCCAGCACATCCCCTCCCCCCCCCCCCCACACCGTCTGCTGCCATGTCCTTGTCGCACAGGAGCGCGGGCTTCTGCCTGCTGGACCCAGCACACACACACACACACACACACACACACACACATACACACACAAACACACAC